>JACEVL010000128.1:851973-1199473 GCA_020284085.1 Aporrectodea caliginosa | reverse complement strand
AGTACTTTATAAAGGTCTGCATATATGTTATCCTAAGTGATGCAAAGTTAATTAAGAGAAGAAAAAGAAAAGTACGTAAGTAAGTAAACAGTGCACAGGTGACAAGAAAGATCTCCACTGTTCTGGAATAAACCTAGAGTCCAACCAACGGACTTCCATTCAGAGTTAACAGGTGACGTCAAGATCATCTTTAGAGCGGATGATTGATGTTGTTCTTAGTTAAGAATCTGTTCTTAATGTCATAGGAAGAATGGACCGAGAAAGCCAACGCTCCACGGAACTGGCCTCCACTGACCTTCACCTCACGACCAGTCAGGATCACGAATGTGAAGGGGTCGAAGGTCGGGGGTCATGGAGTTCAGCCGCCTCATCCTCCATGCCTTCTATTGCAATCACCATGGCTGCCAATAGCAACGAGAAAAGTGTGAGTCATATATACTTAACTGTAAACAGTGAAACTTATATATATTCATTTACAATGTATGTATGTATGTATGCATATATGATTGTTTGTATTGTCAGGTAAATCCACGTATACCTGGTGTATATTAAAATTTCTATGTTATATTTTATAATGTATTGTTTGTTTATTTATCCATTCCTTTGTAAATTTATTCTTTCCATTCTTCCATATTTATCTGTGGGAGTTTACATGGATATATATATAATACATATATGTCTATATATATATATATATATATATATATATATATTGTATATATTGTACCTGCATGTATGTAGTTATACAGGCCTACTACATAAAACATCAGTACATGTGTGTGTATGAGTGTGTGTGTGTGTGTGTGTGTGTGTGTGTGTGTGTGTGTGTGTGTGTGTGTGTGTGTGTGTGTGTGTGTGTGTGTGTGCGTGTGCATGGGTGTGTGTGATAAGGTGGTTGAATGGTTGTACCTGACGTGCATTGCTTTGCTACTGTCACTGCTGTTGATATGGTCGGCAACAGTTGGTCATCCATCCATCCATCCATCCGTCCATCTGTTGCCCATAGATGTCCATCCGCTGTCGCTTCGTCCATCCGGCTGGACACTATCATCAATGACGACGACCACAACCACCAGTTGCGCTCCTCCTCCTCGCATCACCAGCTCAGTCATCGTCGTAATCTGGAGTTATGGATTTTCCATTAGTTTAGCGTCTCTAGTTCGCCTCCTCACTTCGGTCGTCGCCTCAGGCCCTCGCTGCTGCTGGTGGTGGTGGTGGTGGTGGTGGTGCACTTGACCACCGACGACCGACCGGGTCTCCTCTCTTCTGTCCCTCAGATGCCCTGGCGCCGACACCGTCCGTCCGTCCCGCCACTGCATGGTTGTGGTGGTCCGTTCTCACGCCTGCTTGCCTTACACGCCACGAATATAGTGACGCTTGTTTGTCCGTCTGCCCCATTTCTATGTTTGTTTGTGTGTGTGTCTGTCTGTACGTATGTAATTGTGTGTATTCGGCCTATATTTCGTTGTGTGTGTTACCTGTTTGTTGACGCGCGCTTTGTTTATGTATTGGACATCATTGTGTTTGTGTTTTATGCTTTCGTTTATGAAGGGCACCAGATATGAAAGCGCTTGCAATCGTAATTGTAATGAGGCATGTGTGTGTGTGTGTGTGTGTGGTGGTGGTGGTAGTGTCAGGAGTGCTGCAACTAGTTGTTAAGACTCAATTGTTTCCTCATTAAGTGGTGGTTTCTGTGTGTGTGTGTGTGTAGTGGTGTGCTGTGTCAACGAGAGGTGGTGGTGGTGGTGGTTCGAGATTTCTGCTTCAGCTGGACCCCAGGAGTGCTATGCAGTACACTAGTACACTGTCGGTGGGAAGATGAGACAGCGACGGCGAGGCCACCCACCCTCATATGCCGAGGCTAAGAAAATGAAGTTGCTAACACTTCATACCCATGGCTGCCCTCAGGGCTAGCTTAAGGGACGACTCTTCTTCTTCTTCTTCTTCTTCTGTTGAAGACCTTATATAGCAGGGGGCCAGAGGTGTCAAAAGTACGGTCTGTGGGCGATTTCTGGCCTGACGATGATGTTTTTCTGGCCCACGGAGCCTTGCCTAAAGATTACACAATTTGATAATTATAAAAATAAAAATTTGTCATTTTTCACTGCTTATGAAGATAAATCAAATTGTTGTGCTAACAACAGGCTAGTCAATACTAAATCCTTGGCTACTCTGCTATAAAGGTTTCTGATAATGAAGATCAAAATTAAGACTGTTTTCATGCTAGAAATGCACCACTTCAGATTTTAGTTTAAAAACAAAAAAAATTTCTGGGGACAGGCTGACCGAGCCCCTCTTCCAGACCCCAACTCTTTTTTTTGCTCAGGCGCCATCGGCACCCTGGCCCGCCACTTGCTGATAAATATTGCACTGACCTGCCATTAAAAAGCTTTGACACCCCTGCTACATTGAATGCCAAATGCATTACAATAAAATGCAGTACAAAAGCCAGTATACCATTGGGCGATGTATATATGTATAGTATATTAATGAATAATTATTATTATTATTATTATTATTATTATTATTATTATTATTATTATTATTATTATTATTATTATTATTATTATTATTATTGTTAATCACATCTATCACAATGTGAGTAGACCTAACTGGAAAGAGATAAATCTTCAGTTGTTTGCAAAATGAAATGAAACGGAAAGGTCCTTCAAAGCCGGTGACAGTTAACTCCATATATGAGAAACATGGTGTTGAAAAAGGCACTGAAACCACCAGTCGTTTTTCATAAGCTGATGTATGTATGTATGTATGAATATATGTAAAGATGTATGTATGTATGTATGTGCTTGCATGTATGCATGCTTGCATGGATGTATGTATGCGTATGTATTTATTATGTATGTATGCATAGATGTATGTGTGTATTGTATGCATGTATGTATGTATGGATGGATGTATGTATGTATGTATGTATGTACATATGTATATAATATGTGTATATATATATATATCTATATGAAAGCATGTATAGATGTATTTGGGATGATGTATGTATCTAAGTTGCTTGCTAGACAGTGTGCCATAACAGTCTGTCACAACCTTTGAAACATGGTTATCTAGCATGTGTCTGAAACTGTTTGTGTGGTTGAGTGTGTGGCAGAACATTTCAGATTCCAAATGGAAGATTGGTGCAGAGAATACAATTCAGAGTACAACATGCGTTTGTTAGTACACACGGGGGTGCAGAGCTGCAGTCTGGATTGTGCATTTATTTGATCGCAAATTAAGTAAATGGCTCGGTAGATGATGTAAATATGAAAATATGTATCAATGCTTGAATTGTAGTCAGGAGCTGGTGGTTCGGAAGAGGAGAGCGAGGACATTGGTGAGGTGTTTGCAGCGTACACTGCCCGGAAAGCAAACAGCCAGACAAACCTCAGCAAACTTTCACCTTTTTCAGTAAGCAGTTCTCCGTCAAATTCTCTTCAAACTGCGCCTCTTTCTGTTTCAGACTCTTTCAGATTCTTCAATTCTGTTAAGTTCTGTAATATTCTCTTTGTCAGGTCATTCAGTCTGTTAAAGTTTTTCTATTTGAATTTTCAGGTTTTCTTACCTCTGCTGTAGACTGAGACTGAGAGCGTTGTAAGGTCAGTTGGTGACTTTGTGGTAAGGTAACAAACAGCTAAGGCAGTGCAGAAGAGTTTAGAATTCCTACTACCATACCTAACTCTATCATATTAGTCTTTCTCTACCTTAATTTAACTGAGCCTACTTAACCAGCCTACCTAGCAAGCAACTTACGTCACTGAAATGTGCCTTAAGGTACCTTAATGTCTCGAACTATACATTAACGTACCATATATGGCAACCTAACCTTACCTCAATGGTCTTCTACAAAGTTTGGTGACTGTTCTGTTTTGTTGGACCGACTGTGTGAAACAGTCTTCCTGACAATGTGAAGAATGCGCCATCTATGGAGACATTCAAATCACAGCTCAAGACCTATCTTTTTAAACTATCATATGACTGTCATTGATTTTTAATTCATGTACAGCGCCCTTTTCTTCGGCCTTGGCTGTGCTATGGCGCTATACAAATCGTCTTTATTATTAGTAGTAGTAGTAGTATTAATAGATGTAGTAGCAGTAATAGTTGTAGTAGTAGTAGTAGTAGTTTTAGTAGTAGTACTAGTAGTAGCAGCAGCAGCAGGAGTAGTATTTGCATGGAAGCATTTACTTGATTAATTTTCTGGAATTGAGATATTAAATGCAAGGCCAGTCGATGATGATGAGACCTTTGGGGTATTTAGGAAGAAATTAGTTTTGAAAATCCCCTAAACACAATGTAATGCTGTAGAGTGTAGACAGAAAGCACTCCTGTAGTTATGAGGCTATATATATTCTGAATATAATCGGCCTGCGGCCAGAGTCATTGCAACGGCTGCAGTAAAGAATTCTTCGCAGTCATTGCCGCAGAAGCCGCCACCACATCAGAGGCCACACACTTTCTTCAGGAGATAATTTAGCTGGTTTAACACGACGACGACGACGATGCAGTCAATGGCAGAGTGGAAATAGATTCTTCAAGAACGAAGGATATACTCGAAAGAGCGTAATGAAGCCAGTTGTTTCCCGGAGGCATATGAGCGCATCTTTCGAGTGATCAGAAACAACGGGAAGAGAGTGACTCAGAGACAGCCAACCAGGCAGACGAACAGACGGACAGTCGTCAGAGCTGTTATGAGCATCCGGTCACTTATGTAGCTACTTTTCTCGACAGGCTCTGTCGAAACCTCTGCCTAACTATGCTCGCAACTCGCGACATGCAATCCTTTAACAGCTTCCGTAGAAAGCGAGATTTGCACTCAAATTGTCTTGTAGAATTTTTTTAAAGTAACAAGTTGACTGAAATGAAAAGGTGAATTTTTGCAAAAAGGTTTTACGTAAGTAAGTAGCTTGTTGATTCGTCAGATTTCTATCAATCAATCAAATATTCGTTTATTCAAAAAATCTAGTTGACAAAAGACGCAACTACTGTAGTCACATGGCATAGTTCAACAAGTAGTAGAGCAGTTCATCTCAGTTCACAGAGGCAAAACAGTTATTAATATACATTTTTATACAGTATTCGGGAATGTAGTTAAAATTATCTCTCGTAGGGAGGGTAAAATTTGATTTTAAAAAACCGACCGTTTTGATTTAAATTTAGTTACAGCTAAGATAGATAAGGTTTCAGAGTGTAACCAAATAAATACCATACTGCATCAGAAGTACAAATGTGTCTATAAATATAATAATATGTTGTGTGGAGCAGGCATGCATTGTCGGGGTTTTGACCTACAATTTTTTACATGGCTACTAGTCCATGTGTTTTCTAGAGTTGCTCATAAAATGATAGATCGCACCAAATTACATTGGATTACATTATGCAGAGTTGTTATGGTTTGCCATTACATTGCATCATCGATTACATTACATGCATTTTACCATTTGTGTCATAGCTATTGACATTATATTACGTTTAAAAGATTCTTATAAATGTCAGATCTACACGTAAATATTTTGATGTATAGATACACATATACATACAAACATGTATTCATGTTTGTACATATGTGCATACATATTACATACATGCATACATATAACACTGTATTTTCTAAACGTGATTGCAGTTATTAATAAATTCTCTTAATTGCTTTGTCTGTTGTTTGTTTAAATCTGTAGAAGAAGAGAATGGGCTTACGAGTGGTAAGTTCAGAAAAACACGATGACATTTTAAATGCTTTCAGTTATAGCAGATTATATAAATTAAAACAGATTACATAAAAATACAATAATTTAGATTACAAAATTTTCATAAATTTCTTTAAAGGTCATTATACATTATAGTTTCTCTGATGTATGTGTTCAAAAACTTAACACGGCATCTGTTAAGTGCCTCACAAAGTGCTGTGCTCGCAAGCTTATTATTAATAAGTATGGGTAAGCAGATGTAAGCAAAATAACATGACAAAAACTGGAAATAAGCACTGATTGTACAATGGAGCTATAAAATCCTAGATAGGTGCCATAAAAATGTTCAGTCAGACGTGCATCCCTAACTGGGTTTTCGTTGATGTTTACAGAGCAGTCGAGAAAGCATCGTAAGTTGCTATAGCAACGCAGGTGAAGAGAATTCGTGTAAATTTCCAGTGACGGGAGAAATTCTCTTCGGCCTCAACTACAACTATCGACAGAGCGTACTCGAGGTCAGCATCAAACAGTGCAAAGGTCTCGCTCCAGTGGACCAGAAAAGGAACTACTCTGATCCGTAAGACGATCTTTTAAGCTCCGTCTTATCTGACCTGATTTGATGACTTCTATTGTACCTTTAGTTGAAGGATGTTTGATCAGAATCATAGTCAAACAGTATAACATGTTGGAGTAGCATGGACCTGCATGGTCGAAGTATGAATTGTCTTATCTGTAGTCCTCACTTGGATGATACCATTGACTGATGTCATGTGCATGATTCCTTTGGTACATGTAAAGTAAGTAAGTAAGTTAGTAAGTATATCCTTTATTGAGAAGCACTAGCAAACGCACAGCACTGTACATGTACTATTCAAGCATTAGTATAGAATGGTCTGTTCAGCAAGGGCAGGTCTAGGGGCCAACTTATGAGGCCATTTGTTGAGTTGGATTTTGGTGCATGCCACTAAGTTGGCAAAAATGTGGTTTAAGGGTTACTAAAGTTATAAAAAAGGACAAAATTAATGTCATCAAAACTGGACAACTAAGAAGGGAAATGCATATCTGGGAATTGAAAAGTCAAAAAATCCTAGGATAAAAGTCATCAGACAAGATAAACAAATTTCTGCTTATGTTTAGTAACCAGAAAAATCTTCTCTTACATGTATGTATAATACCTCGCAAAGTGCTGTGCTCACTAGTTCATTAAGAAGTAAGCAACTGTACGCAAGGAAAAAATCTGTAAGTGAAGTAAGGCCTTGCTTGCTTGGATGCCTTCTAGAATCTGTAAACTTGTGGATCTTCAAGCGCCTCTGAGTAGGTGTTCTTGAAGGGCCGTCCATAAAATGACGTCACGCTATTTTGGACGATTTTCCAGACCCTTAACTTGGCTCGTCACACTACCTCGCAAAAGTCACACCCCCTGAAAAAGACGTAACAAATCTACGCCCCTAGGTAAAATCTGTAAGTGATAAGGCCTTGCTTTCAATGCCCATTTATTGTCATTGTAATAAGTATTTAAAATCTTATGGTGACAAATATTTAAATAATTAGAAAATTATTAATAATGGTGCCCGTCCTACATTAAAATAATAAAAAATGGAGAAAATTTTAATACTCAGAATTAGAGTTGTTATTTTAAGATTAAATTGTTGTTAATTGTTAAATTTAATTACACAGACGTGATGTGACGTCACACTTGGCTGACCCCCCTCCCCCACGTCACACATCGTCACAAATTTCCGACCCCCCTCTTTCCTAGGTGCGTGACGTCATTTATGGACGGCCCCTTGTCATGTCTTTTCGGTACTTGCCTTTTTGTGTGGAACTGTCCTGCCTTATCTCCCAGCACCAAGGAGAAATTTTAAATGAGTACATCAATGATGGAAGGGAGAAGGCTAGCTAACAATCCTTATATAGGCAGAGGCTAAGAAAAAATAATTAAATAAATTAGGGCTGCGGATTTTAACGATTAATTAATCGATTAATCGTTAAAAAGTTTAATCGATTAATTTTGGCTTGTTTGATTAATTTTAGATTAATTTTCTTACTTTATTTATGATGTCAACCGACCTATTTCCGGAATAAGCATCCAATGCACCACGGCCCCTTGCTAAACATGGTGTTATGATGTAATGTAATGTCCAAAGGACATTACATTACATTCGATTCCAGGTGACAGTGATGATATACTGACCCATTCTATGCTCCTAGTTACCATCTAGAAATACTCAGGCAGCGCTCTGAAATGTTCAGTGACCTTAGGCATACGAAAACAGTACACAACATTATCCTTCAGCCAGAAGCACTTTCTCTGACATTCAAGAATTTTGCTCAGAATGCCGACTGCAGCTCTTGAATTAATAATAGCTGGCATTTGGTCCATCCATTGGTGTCTTCGTCTCGTTAGCGAAATGCAACGGAAATACAACGAAATCATTTAAAAGTGGATGTGTTTCGGTACTCGGCTGCAGCAGGAGAACCAACAGCGTCTTCCGGTTTGATCGGCTGATGAGACGATCAGTTTCATCAGCCGAGAACTCACGTCGTCGTCATCTTCTCTGAGTTATTCATATAAGATGATCATTATTGCCGGTTCACCTGTCAAAGTGGAAGCAGGAGGATGGACGGAGGACGGACGGACGTGCCGAGGGCCATTTGGTGCACTTTGCTCATCGCTTTGACATTTATAAGTTCTCTTTCGGCTTCTCCGTTTTACATTGCTCACAATTGGCTATTCTCAGTATTGTCTTTCATATTCGTTGGATTCTTCTGTCTTCCTTACTCTCTCGCCCTCCCTCTATGTTTCTCTCTGTCTTTCTGTCTTTCTTTCTGTCAATCTTCCTCATCCATTTGTGCATGCTTAGCTATCTTCATCCTCTTTAAACTATGATGATTCTTTTTCCATGCTTCATTCTCAGATTCTTCTCCTTTTTAAACTTCCTATCTCCTCTGCTGTATTCGCCATTGCGTTCTCGCCAGTCATTACCAGCTGGAACCTTCGTATTCCATTCGAATTGTTGGGGTTATTCTCGTCTTTCTGCAGCTTAGCCTCGTCTGCTGGTCTTTAGCTTTTACTTTGCACGCCCGCTCCCTATCCATCTTCTTTTTCTTTTCTCTTGCTTATTCTCGCCTTCAGTTTCTCCACTTTCTATTCATTCGCGCTGTCGAGCTGTGTGATACGTGAGAAAAGGGTGCACTATGAAAGGATTACCGTTATGTTTTTCCTTCAGCTGGAGTGACCTTTCAGCCACCAGATTACACTTATCATAGTGGACTAATGTTGTAATGTGCATGTTATGACTGAGTGATTACCTTACTGTACTTTACCGTATACCTTCCTTACCGTAGTTTTGTTACCTTGTTACTTTGCCTTACTTAATCATATGTTGTTATATTACGTGACATGACATTCTTTTGTTACCGTACCTTATGTTGCATTATGTTACCTTACGTTGTCTAATACCTTATCTTACCTCTCCCTCACCTTCATGCCCCAGCCTAGGATCTTCCTGTTGCACCGTTGCATTCTGTATCTTTCTGTTGCTGTCTTTAGTGTTTGTCGTTATCTTTCTTCCTTAGATCTGAGTATTTGATTAGCTAATGAAACCTTTCAATCATCTTCAGACGAATTGTCTGCATCAACCGATGTCATTGTGTTCGCATCGTTTGTGTGTCCGCTCGACAGTCCATTGTTTCTCTCCAGGGCTTCAATGCCTATTGTCTTGTGTTACCCTTTGAATTGTTTTTCATTCTGTTCTGTCAGATGAAGCCGTATATGAGGCAAACCAACGGATTACGGCCAGATTACAATTCTCCCGGAGTCTATTTCGTATGAAGTCGACATCGCTCGTTTCAGGATCAGGTGTCCTCACAATTTTTTCGACCTACTTCCACTGTTTGCTTTGCTGTGTTTTTTTCGAAAATGCTGTCTGTCATGTCAACGACGTAGTTCTTTGGTTGTCATGGAAACGTCTTCTTAGTCGTGTCAACAGCCTCACGTTTTGTTTGCCTGTCACGGAAACGCCTTCTTTGTGGTGTCAACATCACCACGCTGTTCTCATGGAAATGCCACCTTAGTTGTGTCAACAGCGCTATGTTCTAATTGTGGCCTAACTGTTGTTTAGGTGTGGCAGTTACTATTGTTCTCACGAAATTGCCATGTTTAAGTAGTCTTGGGACAATGGATACATACATAAATGCATTATGCACGTGTGCATATTATTAGTATGTACCTAATAGCATGCACACATACATTCACTGTTATAGGATTCAATTCCAATACGCTGTAACCATAACCATAACCATCAATTTATTGCTCCAAACATTGACAAAGTAACATCTCGCTGTACAAAGAACAAAGATCTGTTGGTCACAAAAGGGAACCCAGAAGGGACCAGAGTCCCGCTGGTTAGGGGGCCACCTATATACATAGTCTGTTGCTAGATGGTTAACAGAGGTTATCTAGTACAGTGCATTCACATAATAAGTATCTTAGTACATGTGCAATTAGTACATGTATGACATAGATAGTATGCAACATATGACAATACATACACAAGTAGTGGGCTATGCTTGGTAAAACAATAGCCTCTGTCAACAATAATGTGTATTGAGCAACATATCGACCATTTTAATAGGAAACCACATTACGTCCGGAATTGATCCGTGCCCTTTAGTTTTGTGTGGGTCTCACTTTCAAGTGGCAGATTTTGGAGCCTGCTTTTCAGACTCTTCTGAATTCCAGATGGCGTTCTGAATGGCCCTTGCGTGAGAAGTAAAATGCGCGGCCATTTTGGCCATTCGAGTCGTTCACGTCTTCCATCCGGCGATTTCCGGTTGTTTGTGAACCGCGTGAATGGTGTTGGATTATGTGCATAGAATGAAGTTGGTCAGGCGGTTGGTTTGGCTGCCGGTCGTCGGATTGTAAGTGCTAAGCTACCATTATGCTCCGGTTGGACGTGTGTGGTGAATGGCAAAAGGTCAGATGTGTACACGAGGCTTTATCCATCCATCCATTTATCCATCCATCCATTTATCCATCCATCCATTTATTTGTCCATTTTTCCATCCATCTACTACTACCGAGTGTTAATCCTAGCATTGCTCAATGAATTGAGTAAACAACCTGGCTCATGTTGTCATGATTTGATTAATTGCTTGTGAAATTCTGGTCTTCCTGATACTGCACTGTGCACATATGTCGTGCTCAGAAATTTCAGAGATTTATATTGCATTACATTGCAATGACAACAGATCATCAAGGCTTGTAGCTTGAATTGTGTAATGTATTGAACTGGTAATGCACTTCTTGCAAGCAGGAGAGCCCAGTGGGAATAGCTGAGTGTTTTGAAAAATGTTCATACATGCCATAGCAGAAGTTTGAAACAATGATAATGTAACATCATGTAATGATCAACTAAAGTGTTTCCAACTCTACTGAGGACATGAGAATTCGACCTTTGGAGCATAATCTGGCTCTCAATCTTTAAGCCAAAAATGACGCTCTAAAGACATTTTCAGTTCATTGTAGTCCCATTTCTGTTCCCTGTTGCGGTGTGTCAACTGGTTTTCATATTAAACGAATATATAATAATAATTCTGTCTACTCATCATCATCATCATCGTGGTCTTAGAGAGTTAGTCATCACGATCATCATCATCATCGCTGTCACCACCAGTCACAGCATCTTTACAACAGACATAGTCATTGTCATCACCACTTTGAGAATATCATCGTTCATTGTGAATCATAATAATTGTGATCATGTCGTTATCCATCAAAGTAGTCATCTCTTATCCTTAGCAGCACCATCATCCAATTTGACCATCATCATTCATCATCAGTCATAATCATCGTCTATGTGCAGAAACCCCATAGGTCTGCAGCTGTCCTCAAAGAATTCAATCTCCTCTTCATCACTCTCTGCTTTGGCGCCAAAGTCCAGCACAAGCCGTCTGGGTCGTTGTATCCAAGGGCATAGCCAGGAACAAATTTCAGATAGGTTTTAAGCTTTCAGGAGGGGTTCCATTGGAAATGGTCATATTTTTTTACATTTTTGGTTTTTAACAACAGTAATGCATTTATTTGGGGGGGGGGTGTTGAACCCGTAAAAAACCACCCCTAAATACGCCCATGATTGTATCACTCCATTCAAGGTCACCTTCTCCATGCAGATCCCTCCATAACTACAACTTCACCGTTTATTGTATAGTTCCAGTTCCCGTAGCTTTTAATCGTGTATCTATCAGGCCAGAGATACATCAGACAATAAATAAAACTTGTCTTACTGAGAAAAGTTCACATTCCATGTTCTAACTAATTATATACATGAAAACACCAAACATCTTTGTCCGTCACTGTTGGCAGGTTGTTGACCTCTGACTTTCTAACTGTTTGACCCTTGCTCTCGATTCCACTATTACTTTCCCTCCCAACTTGAAATTCTGCATCCACCTCTTATTACGACTTGTTACATTTCAAATATGACTGATGTAACTGAACATTTATATATCACCCTTCAAGATATCTACTCTGAGGCGCTCTCTGCGGTTGCCTATATGCAGTGTTTTAATTGTCGGGGGGGTTGGGGGGTTCAACCCCCCTAGTTCTTTTTCTAACCCCCTCAGCTAAGTAACTGAAAAGATGCTGGGGGGGGTTAGGTCTTGACCCCCCGGCTGTTGCTATGTCATCAAGTACAAAGAATATATGGCCCAATTCCTTTACTTTTAAGTAAATTAGAACTTTACTTACTTAATGTTATGGTTTGTGACTGAGAGCGAAGAGCCAGTCTACAGAATTAAGGTGAAAGCCAATTTCTTTAACACATTTATTTCCTTTTCCTCTTATGCTATAGTTCGAGCACATGGTTGAGGCTATTTAGTGTGTGGAGAAAGACATTTTGCATTGAGTAGAGTTTGGAATAAGTAATTCTGACGCAGCTGATATTTTGCTTGAATATTCTATGCTTTAAAAGAGCGATGGTTTAATGCTTGGGCAGAAATTACAGCCACTTATTACTTTGTTGGAAGTTCTACCTGTTTCATCTGCTGAGTGTGAAAGAGGATTCAGTCAGATGAATTTATGTCACACTAGTGGAAGAAACAGGCTTCTGGTGAGTTCAGTGAATGATCTGTTGATGATTGGCATCAATGGTCCACCTCTTATACTGCATGGAATGTAGAAAAATATGTTATTTCTTGTCTTAAAGCTGCATGGCAGACATGGTGCGTTGGACAAAGCCACTGGGTTACCAAATAAAAAAGAAATTACAATACATAGTCCAAAATTACTTTTGTAAACTACCGGGTATAGTGTAAGAATCTATGCATTATGGTTTGTGTTATTGAATTACTTTCCAAAACCAGGTGTTTTGTCTATGTGATCATGCATGGGCGTTTTTAGGGGGTGGTTTTACAGGTTCAACCACCCCCCAAATAAATGCATTATGTTATTAAAAACTAAATATTATGTAGAAAATACGACCATTTCCAATGGAAAACCCCGAAAACTTAAAAGTTAAAACCCCCTCTGAAATTTTTTCCTGGCTACGCCCCTATGATTATATAATTTCTTTGTTATGTCGTATCTATATAAATTTAAAGAAGAAACTAAGATATCTCATGAGTCGTCAGTTGTTTCATATTAACAACATTAAAATTTAATTTAGACCTGTGATCGTGTACTTTCGAAATCTGCAAAATTGTCGACCCCCCAGTTAGTTTTTGACAACTAAAACACTGCCTATATGATGTCAGATGTCATTACGAATTAATATATTACATCAGTTACCAAAACAAATGTTTACAATTGCCCGTTACTTGTGTCAGTAGATGTCACTCTAACCGTATAATCAGTTTTAGCATCTAAATTAACAGGTAACAATATTAATTTAATATTGTTACCTGTTGTTTACTTCGGATTATATAGCTACATTATGTCAAAAATGTAATAACTATAATCATTGCAATCATTGTTTACTTCATGGTGCATTTGTGCTGATCAAATGCAGCAGTTTTTACATAGCAGCCTTTAGAAACGCTCAACGATATATAAGGCCTGCTGTCAATACTGACTTTTGTTTTGTATGCATAGTTGTTTGTGAAGCACATGCTTTTGTCTCGTACTAATAAGGATTACTTACATATATTTGTTTATTATATATATATATATATATATATATATATATATATATATATATATATATATATATATAATATATATATATATATTAAGGTTAGCTAATTAGTTGTTTCCAATGTTCCCTAGATGATTGGACAACTTTGATTTTTCTTCTGGTTTTTCTTCCAGTTATGTGAAGACGTACCTCCTTCCGGATCGAACGAAGAATGGAAAGCGAAAGACTCGCATTAAAAAGCACTCGCTGAACCCGGTCTTTGATGAAGTCCTGAAGGTTCGATCAGATATATGCTAAATATGTAGTGTGCACACACAGGCAGTGCAGCCAATTGCTATTGCATTTGCTCTTTGTTGTGGGTTTGAATCTCTCTGGACCGTGGACAATTCATATTTCATTGACAAGCAAGATAGAAGTTATTAGATGTGTGTGTATATTATACATGTATATTATGTGGGACGCGGTGGTGTAGCGGTATGTTCTGTGCCTTGTAACAGGAAGGTCGCAGGTTTGAATCTATCTCAAGCCACTACGTAGCAACCTTGGACAAGTTGCTCACCCACAATAATTGTATGTGGCAACGGGAAACCACCTCACTCATCTCCTCCCAGGTGGCATTAAAGCCAATGGACCTGCCTTCAGGCAGAGAACTCGTCATCATCATCATCATCATGTATAATATATATTTGCATGGGATTGAGTTTGTCTTAAAATTGGGGTGTAATATTCAAGTGGTTCACATGCCAGATTGTCAGCCCATAGGTTGGGTGTTCAAATGCTCACCAGGGCAGGAAGATGCTCAAAATTTCAGCTGCTCTAGCGAGACACCATACCAGTGGTTGCTTCGTTGCCTTCTTAGTCTACATTTGCATGGGATTAATGCAAGAGTTATTCATTTCTATCTGAGACCGTTTTTTTCTGTCCTAGTATCACGTAACAAAGTCTGAACTTGAGACTCGAACCCTCAGCATTACGGTCCTGCAACGACCGATTCGGACGGAATGACTTTCTCGGGGAAATCGTCGTTCCGCTCGACTACTACTCCTTCGACAACACTGCACCAGTTTGGCACAAACTTCAAGATCGTGTAAGAATGTTTACTACTTGGCTGCAGAGATGGGTAACTAATCTGATTAGATTGAATCGATTAGCTAATCAGACAAACAGCTAATTCTAATTATAATCAATTAAATACAAGATTTTGCTAATTCTAATTCTAGTTGATTAGCAAATTTCAGTAGCTAATTCTAATTCTATTATTGATTAGCAATTTAACTAATCAATTAGCTAATCGATTAGACATTTTAAATAAACAGTTAATTCTAATCGATTAGCTACAAGATTTTGCTAATTCTAATTCTAATCGATTAGCAAATTTCAGCAGCTAATTCTAATTCTAATTGATTAGCAATTTAACTAATCGATTAGCTAATCGATTAGACACAGCTAAATAAACAGTTAATTCTAATCGATTAGCTACAAGATTTTGCTAATTCTAATTCTAATCGATTAGCAAATTTCAGCAGCTAATTCTAATTCTAATTGATTAGCAATTTAACTAATCAATTAGCTAATCGATTAGACACTTTTAAATAAACAGTTAATTCTAATCGATTAGCTACAAGATTTTGCTAATTCTAATTCTAATCGATTAGCAAATTTCAGCAGCTAATTCTAATTCTAATTGATTAGCAATTTAACTAATCAATTAGCTAATCGATTAGACACTTTTAAATAAACAGTTAATTCTAATCGATTAGCTACAAGATTTTGCTAATTCTAATTCTAATCGATTAGCAAATTTCAGCAGCTAATTCTAATTCTAATTGATTAGCAATTTAACTAATCAATTAGCTAATCGATTAGACACTTTTAAATAAACAGTTAATTCTAATCGATTAGCTACAAGATTTTGCTAATTCTAATTCTAATCGATTAGCAAATTTCAGCAGCTAAGTCTAATTCTAATCAATTAGCAATTTAACTAATTGTGCCGATCTCTGCTTGGCTGCATATGACCTTAGCGTCTGTGTCCATATTTGAATAGCAGTATAATTGCCAAGCCATAGAAGTGTCTGCCCAGTTTGTTACATTCGGTCGGTTCTTTAATGCCATTCAAGTCTAAACTTAACCCTTGCCTTGCCAAGAAATCCGGGCGCCGCACCATATTGTCAAGCAAGCAAGCATGCATGTATGTATGTATGTATGTATGTATGTATCGTATGTATGTATGTGTGTATGTATGTATGCATGCATGTATGTATGCATGTATGTATGTAACTTTATGTATGTATGTATGTATGTATTTATGTATGTATGTATGTATGTATGTATGTATGCATGCATGCATGTATGCATGTATGTATGCATGTATTTATGTATGTATGTTTGTATGTATGTATGTGTGTATGTGTGTATGTATGTATGTATGTATGCATGCATGCATGCATGCATGTATGATGTATGTATGTATTTATGTATGTATGTATGTATGTATGTATTTATGTATGTATGTATGTATGTATGTATGTATGACATGTATGTATGTATGCATGCATGCATGCATTCATGCATGTATGCATGTCATTACGTTTATGTCGGATTAATCCGGCGCTAAGGCGTGAGGATTTTCAGCTGGCCGCCGGATATCCGGCATGTGGCGGTTAAGCGATTCTTCTTTCTACTTGCCTCTAGATTCCCGGGTGCAGGGTGAGAATTGCCGGGGGTTTGGGGGGTTCAACCCCCCTAGTCTTTCTTAGGCTCCCATAGTAAAATCTACATTTCCCACCCAAACTGCACATAAATCAACGTCTAACCCACCCCCCAGTTATTTTTTACAATTCCCATACTGCCCGGGTGTATTGGATTACATCTGGACTTCTCAGTAATAGCATAATTTTGACTACCATTAAACTTGAAGAAGTGACCATTGATTGATGCCTTGTTTGTTATTGTAATGGTGCTACTTAAGCTACTGAGCTGTGAGCACATAGGGAGATGTTGATTGATGTCGTCGTCATCATTAGTTGCCAATATATCTTCATGCCAGTATTATGCATCAAAGAACTATTGTTTAAATATATATATTTGGAATAACGTATGTAACCAAGTTCGTCAGGGGCGCTATTGAAACAGAAATCTTCAACTTAGCGACATCCTATCCCATCAGACTGATAAGCAAGTATGGAATTCTGCTTAGAGATTTTGAGAGTTACCACACAAACTAATATTAATTAGGCCTACAATATTACAATTAGGCATACATATTAGGCCTACAATATTACAATTAGGCCTACGGTTGCAGCTTATTACTTACTAATGCATTTATCAAAAACCCTGTTACCGTCTGCAGCGCTTTTGAGAGTAATAATACCTTGACAAATGAAGTTCAAAAACCAAGAAAATACAAGTTGTAATGATTTATCTCCAATCTTAAAAGTTCAATAATTGCCTGCAATGTGTTTCCTTATGTTTTGTAGCCTCATCAGCCGTGGGATGGAGAGGGGGTAAGTGTCTCTCTACTCTGCCTAGCCAGATGGTAAAGGATGCTGTGGTGCTTGTGTTTGTCTGTCATCTCAGCCTAGAGGCTTGAAATCCTATTGCATCAGATGAAGCCAACATGCTGTTGTTGAGCCATGTAGCCAACAACAGAACATGTTATGCAGCTGTTGCATTGCTTGTTGCCTTTGCTATTACCGCTACGTTCAATTACTTTCCTGTTACAATTGGCCCATTACCAATTGTTTTTGTTATAATTATGATTTTCCTAGTGAACTCAGCTACAATGAGTACATTGTCAGTGGGAAGATCAGTCGGTGAACCTTAGATATGCTAAGACGAAGAAAAATGGAGTTGCTAACACTTCTTACATATATCTACCTCTTGAAACTAGCTTAAGGGACTGCACTTCCTTCTTTTACCATTACCTTAAAAATTACCCTTACAATACCAGTTCGAAACCACTCCAAATTCACAGAAAGCATAATTTAACAAAGGTTAAACAGGTTCAGGTAATACACTTGTTTTCAAACCTCTAGAAACTTTGCTGAAGCGTGAGTTTGAGGATCAGTTACTTAAAGTGCAAACATGATGACAGCGATCCAATGACACATATCATGTCAACATGTGTTGCTACCTATTTACAAGTATATAACACGTTAGATATAATATCACTCGCCAGATGGAGTGTATTGCAGGGACGGGCGACCATACAAGTATGGTACTAACCAGACGACTTTATTTTATATACCTTTGCTTGTAAGCAATGTTTCAACAAAACAAAGTGGGTGACTTGATAAAAGTCTGATTACATTACATTAGGTGAGTAGTTGAGTGGGTGATCCATTACCTTTATTATTGTTATTATTATTATTATTAAGGATTTTAACACAGGAAAACTGAGACAGAAATGCAAATCTAAGGCAGTGTGAGTCAGTCAGCAGGTGAAGAGCAGTTTGATATCCAGATGTTTGAAAGCCAGTGGGAAAGAGAGAGCTTTGAGGCATTTCTTGACGGAAGCAAAAGAGTTCAAGCATCAGAGAAACAGTGGTAGTCGGTTTAATTCTTTGGAGGCAACATTTGGAATACATGAGCTATATAAATTCCTGAAATGAATGAATGACTGAATGAATTAATGAGAGAAATTATACCAATGACAGTTCTATATAGTGTTCACTAAGTGTTCATGACAAGCTAAAGGGAGGGATTTGATCATCTAAGAAGAGACTAAAGGTCAAAGGCAGAGAGATTTGTCAGGATCGTATTTGTCAAACAGGCCATGTTAAATCTTATTCTGACTTCTACAGAAAACCAATACAGCTGATCAAGTAGGATTAAGGAGTTTGTATGATATAATGCGTCCAGCATCATGGAACAAGGGAATTTTGGATGAGTTGAAGCCTGTTAAATTCAAGATGCCTGCAAAAACTATGTGGGCATAATTCAGGCACAAGCAGACTGGTTTGTGACATGTCTTTAAATTGAGCAAGTCTTATGTGATGTATTGCCCTGATAATATGTTAGAAAAAGATTTGCAAAGGTTTGTTACATTTATTTGTTATGGGATCGAAATGTGAGAGTAGTTTCCAGAGCTACCCAAGTGCTTTGTCAGTGTTTGATAGCAGAGCAGCAGTGCCAGCAAGGACAATGTTGGAATGAGAAGTGAAAGAACACAGGAGTTGGCATGAGCCTCAGATTTATGTGGGTTTGTGGCCAACCATGGAAGCAGAGCCATGCATGCACTGAAAAAAGATACTCCTCAAGTTTTACCTTGCCAAACTGATCATTGGATGACAGCGCAATATGCAGGATCAGAGCAGAGAGAAGGATCAGACCGAGCAGTACCAAAGCCTACTTGCTGATTGCAGAAGTAAGAAGCTAGCCAGTTTTAGGCAGTTCCTGAAACAACAAAGCTTTTTCTAAGCTATAAAAAGTAGCTGGTGGTCAACAGCACTGTCAACAACATCACTAAGGTCGAGGCGTACTGAGAGACATGCCTTTCTAGTATGATAGATGAGCTCATAAAGGCAAGAGCAATTTCAGTGGAGTAGTTCTTCGTGGTAAGCTAATTGGTTCATTAAATTTATGACCGGGCGGACACACTCCCTTTAAAATATATATGAAGACACTTACACTTTTAGTGCGGCACAGATTCTTATCTGATTCATAACTTCGTCTCCTAAGTTCAGCATTATATAGAAGACGAAGTTTATGTGTTTCTGAATCTGTATTAAGTCCAACAATCTTTTAAATGTTATTGATGTTGGTGATGGGTGTCCTGGTCAGGTTTCTTAAGTAAAGGCGTGACTAAGGCAGATTTAAAACGTGATGGAAAACTTTCAGCAAAGGACAAGTAGGCCAAATGTGCAATAAGTTGAGACATCATAACAAGAAACACTGACTGGTGTAAGTATGAGGTCAATGGGAAACACTTCAGGGACAGACAATGTGATGATTAAAAGGAGAAACGACTTCAGAATAGGTTACAGCCATTCATCTTGGGTTGAACTTCAGGATGTGCCATGTTACAGAAATGGTTAGAAAAAGTATTAGGTCTGTAATGCAATAGATCTAACACTTTTTCTAAGCATTTGTAATGTGATGCAAGAAGACCTTGATATTCATCAGTGCCACTTCTATTAATCCATGCTCATTTAGGACCATGCCACATGGGCATTGATTCTATAGGGCAAAAGTTAACATCAGATGTGAGAGGGGTGAGACATGGCTGCTGCCGCCTGTTAGCTGTAAAATCCAGGCCTGATTATAAGATACAGTGTCCGACCCACTTGTTATTTTCATCAATTACGACATAAGAATCTGTGCAGCTCCAAAGTGTTGGTGCCTTCATGCATATTTTAAAAGTAAGGTGTCCGTTCGGCCATCTCCTTTCTGTTGAAATAAAATATTGATTCTGGTCAGCCGTGCTTTGACCGTCAGTAGTTGCATGTATGTATATATGTATGAGAGCACTTGTTCCTTTTAAATTACTCACAAGGTCGCTCTGGCATGACTACCTAGGAATCACCAAACAAATGTAGTTTCCACAGATGATATTTTCTTCTGTTGTACAAGGACTATCATCAGCGCTTTGTGAGGTACTTACAGAGTGTGATATTAAAATGTCTAGATAACTAACTAGCGTAATCTTTTAGCTTGGTCCACATTGATTATGTGTTACCCAGGCTGGTATATCACACATCTTCATTTGCCGAGGCCAAGAAAATGAAGTCATTAACACTTCATACCATGGCTTCCTATTGCATATGCACTTTCAAGAGTAGGCATATGCCACTTACAGTGATCAGACAGACACGCAGACAGACAGAGATGGTGGGAGTAGAATAGTAACCTGACATACAGCTTCTGAGTAGGCTTCTGAAGAGGAGCTATATAAATTAATGGAATGAATGAATGAACAGATATTCTAACCTCGTGCATAGAGTGGAGGGTAGACGGATTATTATTATTATTATTATTATTTTTGTTTTTTTGTTTTTTGTTTTTTACCCGAGGTAGAAATAATCCCTCAGGAACAAAAAATTAGGTTAGGAGTGTTATTATTATTATTATTATTATTATTATTATTATTATTATTATTATTATTATTATTATTATTATTATTATTATTATTGGGCCTATAAGACTGATTAAAAAATTCAAGTGAATTATGGATTTCGTGTGCTGCAGAGTCCCACTCCTCTGTCGATGCTGACCTACAAGGGTGACCTCAGCGTCTGTCTCAAGTTCGTTAGTGCAGAGTACATCAGTGGCAAGAAGAGAGGGTTCGACGAAAAGGGGGAACTGCACGTCATCGTCAAGGAAGCAAGAAATCTGACCGCTGTTCGAACGAATGGATATTCGGATCCTTTCTGTAAAGGGTAAGATTTAGTCTGACTGATTGGACCAAGGGATATGGGGGTTGAAGTATAAGATGTTGGGTTAGGGTATATGGTCATCTTTGCTACTGAATATGTTGGATGGGTTCTACATAATGTGCAAGAGTCTTCCAAAGATGAAATTTCAGTAGGTATCTGAACATGATTTACTTACTGATGGACTATTTGCTCTTAACGAACTTTGACACTGTTTAGGCTAGCATTGTTTAGTCTAGCTTAGGCAATGCTTTTATGAAGCACATAAAAGCTACTATGGCAATTCTTTGAATACTTGTACAGTGGTGTGCAAAGTTTGGAATCACTTGCCGATTCTTGCAATTCTTTGATTCATTGTTCTGCATTAAGGTGAATAGCTTTGCCAGTAAACATATGGATGTAAATTAAATGTTTTCTTATTGTTTGGTTATCATTTTGTAACTTTGTTTCTTTGAATTAATATGACAATAGTTGCAAAAATCGGCAAGTGATTCCAAACTTATGCCCACCACTGTATGTATGTATTTTTTATATATTATTACTGTATTTGTATAGGACTCTGTAGGTAGTATGTACCATGTACATACATACATTCAAAATACAATACAATACAATACATGTTGCAAGACTGCCAGTGGAACCTTTATTCAGTTGTTCAAGCTTCATTTGTATTAGGATGAGGCAAGTGGAGTGTGAGGGAGTGCTGGGAGGGTGGAGGTGATATAGGGAGTGGGAGATGGATAAATTGGGATCAGCAGGTGTCAATCCAGGATTAGACATTTTGTCAAACTAACAAGTAGACACTCTGTGCAAGATAGGGTACTAATGCTAAATTGCAAAATTGCATAACAATGACATTGATAATTATTCATTAGTATAGAATATTCTTGTTGGGTCACAATCACCATGTGAGATTTTCCAGCTATGGTGGTATATAAATATACTAATTACATTATATATATATATACATTATTAATCTGATTTAAATGTTGATTTTCTTCTTATTGCTTCAGTTATCTCCTGCCGGACAAATCGCATGACTCAAAGCGTAAGAGCCCCGTAATCCGGCGTAACTGTAATCCGAAGTGGAACCACACATTCGTTTTTGAGAATGTCTCTTGGGACGACCTCCAGGAGCGCAGCCTCGAACTCACCATATGGGATCACGACCGCCTCACCACCAACGACTTCCTCGGTGGTGTCAGGCTCAACCTCGGCACGGGTATATCTTCTCATTGGTCTACTTGTAACTGAGCATGTTTTGAGTGCAGATATCTGAACTCGTTGCTCTAGTTTTTGACTCAAAGAGCTCTCAAGAATCTGTATGCCATGTTCGTTATTCAACTGACATTCTTCAATCTTTGATGGAAAATCGATACTCGAGAATTTCATTTTTATGCTTACTGAGAATTAACTATTTCTCGATCGGCATAAACTTGTTGACAGCGGCTATAGATTGTAACACCGATAAAAAGGCTTTGCACATGGCCTGCCATAGTTTTCATTGCTCTCTTGGAATAATTTTGTCTCATAACTCCACAAATGAGGAGCATATATAAAATCTAAACGACAACTTTTGTGAGGTACTTAAAATGAGCTCTTCTAGGTGTCCTGCAGGGTACATACATACGCTTACCTTTAGAGGGGAGAGTGTATTGGATTTAATGAAGCACTTTTGTCAAAGATAATGGCCTCTAAAGTCATGCACACGTCAAGAGTGGATTAATGTAGGGTGTGATGTACCAAAGTAATCAATCGTGTGTGCAGCGCATTCGTGAGCTGTTTTTAGTACACGCTCATCGTTAATTTGTTAAGTGTCTTGATACATAATACTTACCGTATTGGCATCATGAACTGTTGTCTTTACTGACTGTCTCTGGCGTCATGAACTGTTGTCATGAACGGTTACTGACTATCTCTATGGAACAATTCCCCTTCAAACTTACCGGGTGCTATACTTTATAATTAACCTGCTATAAAATTACTGTTAGTGTACAGTACTCCACCTAACCATTACCATACGGTTATACCTGTACCTAACCTGTAACTTACTATACCTTACCATTATGTGATTACTGCTATCTGACTATACCATACTATTTCAATTGTAAATTTTGTAGGTAAAAGTGATGCAAAAGAAGTGAGTTGGATGGACTCGACACCGGAAGAGTCTGGGCTTTGGCAGGCGATGTTGGATCGACCAAACTGTTGGATTGAGGGAACACTACTTCTGCGAATCCACATGAACCAGCGGAAATAGATCGTCGACCACGTCATCATTGTCCGTCGTCTCTGGTAATTCCACTCCACCTGTCTGTTTTGGCGTCAGTCTTGGCATCGGTTGTTCTTTGAGCGAGAAACCTCCTTTCTCCAGCAAGGCTTCGATCGCGTGATCGATCTGCAGGTTTACTTCTGGACGCATACACCTGAGAGAGAACCAAGAGGATCAAGAAGATATGCAGAATGAAAGTGAAAAGAGATCGTTTTGAATTTAAGTGAGTTTACGGATATGAAGGAACATTCCGAATGTATCCATCTTTCACCTGAGGTTGTTTCTGAAGTGCAGAGAAATTGGTCAGTGCCAAGAAAAAGCGTATGCGGTATTGCAGTGCAGAGTGAACATACTTACCAAGTACTTGGTGCATCGTTTGAGTACAAAGAACAACGTGTACAGTTTGATGTACTTGTGGCACATACTGAAAGTGTTATGGCTTAGAGTACTTGTTATCTGGTGCAAAGAGGATTCTATGGATTGTGCAGTGCAAAGCCTTTCTCTGTGTTGTTTCTGTAGTGTGTTTCTGAGTTGTGCAGTTCATTGGGTAGAATTAGATGCACTAGAAATTATCTGTGCTGTCATCTTAAGCCATACATTGTATGACATGGCTTTTGTAAGTGTCATCTTCAGCCATAAAATAGATGAGTTTGTGTCATCTTAAATCGTAAATGGATGGCATGCAACAGTTTATATGTGTCATCTTCAACCATAAAATAGATGACATTATGTCATCTTAAAGGATGAAGTTAGACACAATGCAGCGTATTAGTGCATTTGCAAAAAAATGTAGATGAGTTTATGTGTCAGGCATGAAATGTGCATTTCTCATTGGGTTTGAGTTTTTTGTTTAGTTTATAGATGCAGGTGTAATCAAGGTTGTCAGTGTCTTCTTCAACCACAAATTAGACACATTACAATTCACACATCTTAATTGTGTTAAAACAGGTGCTCCGGACTTGGAAGAGATAACTAGATGTATCATGAACTATTTAAAATAAATGCACAACAGTTTTGCAGTCTCTGATCCATTTAATGTATTATATTCTGAAGATTTGTGTAGAGCTTTTATCATAGACAGCCAAATCCACAGGGCCGCCTATATGGCCGAAATTTAATTTCTACAGCACCCCCTTCTAACTAACTCTTCTTCCAACCTCGGAATTAGAAGTTTCACACCTCATAAATTCTCTCCCCAACGAACAATGTGAACTAGATCCTATCCCCACCTCTCTTTTCAAAGGTTGTGCCTCTGTTCTTGTTCCTGTTATCACCAAAATAAACAACCTCTTTCCCCTCTCTCTGTCTCTCTCTACTTGTCACTTCCCCACCGCCTCTAAGGACTCTTATGTCACTACCCTCCTCAAAAAGCTAATCTCGACAAGGAAAACCTCTCGAACTATCATCTCATCTCAACCTTTCCTTTTATCTAAACTAACCGAGCGTGATGTCCTTGCCCGGCTGAACCACTTCCTTTCTTGTAACTCACCCCTCAACCCTCACCAATATGGTTTAACTAAAACCACTCCACAGAAACGCTGCTTGTCTCTCGGTACAATACACTTGTCTCTGCTGTCATTCATCAACAAGTCTGTCACTAAAACCACTCTACAGATAGAAGCTCTGCTTACTGGTCTCTGCTGTCTTTCATCAACAAGTCTTCTGTCTCCTTCTCCTCCACACACTCTGCCGCTTTCGACACCATGGATCACGACCTACTTCTCCTTCGGCTGTCCTCTTGGTTTGGCGTCTCTGACACTGCTCTGCTCTGGTTCCAGTCTTACTTCTCTTCCCGCTCCTTTAATGTCAGACCTGCTACTGCTAGCCACTGTTCACAATCACAGCCCCTCCCACTCTCTTGTGGTGTTTCTCAGGGCTCCGTCCTACGGCCACCTCTCTTCATCTTTTACACTACACCTCTGAGTTATATAATAAAATCCTCTTCTGTTGACCATTTTCTTTACGCAGACGACACCCAAATCTTCATATGATTCTCCCTATCGCTTTCTCCTTCATTGCTCAACTACTCGATGTGGTCAATCTAAATTCTACACGAATGTCCTCCAACCTTCCCTGCCTCAACTCTGCCAAAACAGAAGATCAGATTAAGAAAATCCCCGGCCCTTCCATGCATGTATTCCCGTGCACCAACTCTTCATCTGTGACTGTCACCTCCGACTCCCCCTCCCCCCCGTGCGCAATCTTGGTGCCGCCTTTAATCTGCATCTCTCCTTCTCTAATCACATCTCCAACCTCTCGCGTACCTGCTTCATGCATATTTGTCACCTCCGCCTCATTCGACCTATGCTTGACTTTAAAATTGCTACTATTGCTACCTAGGCCTATAGTGTTCACTACAAGCTTGATTAATGTAATTCCCTTGAATCCCTTCTCTTCAACCTCGAATCCACCCAAATTAAACGCCTACAGCTAGGCTACAGCTAATCCAAAACTTACTATTGCGAGCTGTCACCAGGACATCCAACTGTGACCCAAGCATCATCATATCACTCCCGTCCTTAAAACACTCCACTGGATGAAAATCCCTGAGCGCATCTACTTCGAAGTCCTATCGCTAACCAATAATTAACTCCCTACAATACTCAGGCCACTTCGAAATACTTCGAAAACTCTCCACCGTCCAGCCATCCCGCTCTACCCGATCCTCCTTTTATCTCACTCTCTTCCTTCCCCCAGTCACTACTCGCATCAAGCTCTCCAACCGATCCATATTCCACACTGCACCTCGTCTCTGGGACAAACTTCCCTCTGAATTCCGCATATTCAGTTCCTCCACCGTTATCGCCATTCACCCACCGTTGTCTTCCTCAGAAGCCGCTCTGCCTTCCCTCTCTGGTCTCTCTGGCAACCAGAGTCAGACCTCCACTGGACATCGATCTCTGGACAACCCCTCTGATACGACGCAACGTTCGTGAATAAACTGGTGCCCTACGCTTAGCTTTAGAATTCTATAATAGCGCTTTAGAATGTTGGAGTTTACGATTACGACTAGCCTGGTCTATTACAAATTATGGCATGAAGTATATAGGCCTATTATAACATACGGAATTTTTCTCTTAACGTGTAGTCGGGTGGCTCAATACATGGCCTAGTGCCTAAACTGTGGAAGGTAGTTCAAGGTACTAGAGCTCCTCCTATAGTTGACCTACTTTAGAGAAGTCGACATCTATAACGCCATTTTCTTAGGTTTGGCTTTTATTAAGAACTGATGGCCATGCACATAGGAGTAATAAACAATGCCCGTTAAGTTTAGTCTGATCCTGGCATTCTCCAATGATGTTTCGCACGGCATGTAGGTCCTAGACCTATTAGTCAATCAATAAATTCATAAGCGAAAGGGGAGGACGAAAGACATTGGTAGCCTACCCACTTTCCAATGCAAAATTACGCCGCTGGTGAGCAGTATTCTCCCACATCGTCTGATTTTCCACCGACAGTTTACGGTCTTCATAGGCCACTAATCAGTTTACAGCTGAATTATTTTGTTTGGAAGCGCACGTTGAAAAAATTTTCAATTATGAATATAATTTAAATAATCTTCAGTAATTTAAATATTCGTCAAATAATTATCTTTCCGTACTGATGACGATTTGAATATCCAACCAGTTGGTTGACCGTCCAGCAGGCTTACCACTAGACTAACGGTAGGCCTATTGAACGAACTAGCATAAATAAATAAAAAACAAACAAAGAGTTATAGGCTACACAGCCAGAAGGTGTTAGTAGACGAGAAGCGATGATTAATTCGAAGACGCGAAGAAAGGATTGGCGGTCGATCAATGGGAAAGCCAGACTTTTCATATCATTCACACGTCTTAGACTTCTCTTCACGTTGGTTATCTGCAGCAAATGTCTACTTCTAACCAGACGAGTTTTATCTGTTATAAGCAGACAAAAAGAAGGTTGATAATTAACGAGGCTGGTTGCTAAGAGATTGGTGGTTCCTGCTGAGGTTTCCTTTTCAGTTCGAAAGGAAAGCGATTCAAGGACAAGAGGTCATGGACTCATGGTTGCTAAGGTGGCTGACCCAGTTCCGAAGGAAAGCGAGTCTGGTTGCTAAGCCATCGGGATGAATACATTTACAGTGTTTTCCACTCATTGCTTCCAAGGTCTAATCTTTCTTAGCTGCAGCACTACCATGGCTTCATGCAACCCAATCTTTCAATCGGCTGACTGTAAAGGAGTCGAATGTCTGAGTTATTGCGCAACTTTCTTCATCGAAAAGAATCTGGTCCTATCTTCTGAGCTGTGGTATAAATAAGGAGCAGTTGTACAGGCGTACAAGGGCACATTCTAGGGCTGTAAGGTCGTTAATGTCGATCAACCTGCCGCATAAATATTATAATCTGTCCCCACAGGGCATGCGTGGGGAGTACTTGGAAGAAAAGCAGTCTTAATTTCCAAATCAATCAGTCGCGTTGACGTCAATGCCGACAGACGCTCGATTTACATGAGTTCACATCACGCCTCTAGGGCAAACTATAACTCTCGTTGGCACGTAACTTATTCAATAAAAAGTATATAGACCATTTAGTCTACATCTTTTGGTGAACTGATTTTTCCTACGAATGTTTTTTGCAAAGGTGTTACGGAGGAGACTACACATCAGATGCCAATGGAAACGGTGGTGTTGATGCTGTTTGGCCATCATTTCCTTGAATACGAACTTGTTCGTAATGAGCTCTGTTAGTCAGATCTCCCAGCGAGTAGGCTATATCACAAGGGCAGGTAGTGCTCTGTCGCTTAGTGGGAGCTGAAGGAGTTTGGTTCACTATCGATAGGGCGACTCCGAAAGGGCGACCATCGAAGGACCTACACATGAGGGCCATGCCCTCGACCGAGTATATGCTTCGGAGCGCATTGACAACATCTGTTCTACCGTTAAATCAACTGTTAAAACTAAACACTCCGCTGTGTTCGTCGCCCCGCGCCCTATGTGCACTGTTCCTGTCGCAGACCGCATCGTTCATGAAGTGCGTCTGCGAACGCCTGATAAAATGGCCAGTTTGCAGAACCATTTGGAGAGTCTTAACTGGGACGTTATTGGAGCCGACGTGGACATAGGAGATGCTTTTGCTCAATTTTATACACAGATCATGACGGCAGTCGACTTATTCTTTCCAGTCAGAAAGACGACAGTGAGGACACGTGATCCACCGTATATGACCCCGCATCTGAAGCTCCTCCTGCGTCGGCGCAATCGACTGTTTAGGAGTGGACAACACGAGGCGGCATCAGCCCTGGCTGATCGAATTCAAAGAGTAATTACGAAGACTAATGCTTCATCTTTTGATGGTCTACGCAAAGGATCAAAGAAACTTTGGACTGAAGTACAGCGTCTCCGAAGTGGTTGTGCGAATAGAAATGACCAGAGATCTAATGTCAATGTAACTGCAGACTCTCTTAACAAGCATTACAGTAAAATATCCACTGATGACCTTTATACTGAACCTAGGCCACGTCAAACGGCTGCCCCTTTCGAAATTGATTTTATAGATGAATACCACGTCTTCACTATGTTAACAAATATCCGTGGATCTTCCGTGGGCCCGGATGGTGTCCCATCCTGGTTCTTCAGCAGCATGGCTCACCTGTTGGCTGCTCCCATCACTACCCTTTTTAGAAAGTCTTTGTTACATTCATATGTTCCTCCACAGTGGAAGTTAAGTTGCATTACACCAATCCCCAAATTGGCATGCCCACGAATGGAATCTGATTATCGCCCATCTCCATTACTTCCATCCTTTGTAGAATTCTTGAAAAAATCGTTACCCGTATATATATGTATCCGGTAATCACCAACACCTCCCTCGAAGTCCAACTCACACCTCAACGTGGTGAGGGGGTGGCAACAGTCAGTAGGGGAGTGCCTGCTGAGGCTATGCCATCAGTGGTGAAGGTCTTGGCCGAAGTACCACCTTAGGGCGCTACGCGAGGTGGACAGGCTCAGCAGGAACCCTGAAAAAGCTGGCAAACGTGGGTGGCATCGCCGCCTTTGATACCACATGTGGTTATCAGAGCCAGTCCTAAGCCTGGAACTCTCTTTAAGGGAGAAGCGCGAAGGTCGAACGGATGGGTGCAGATACTCCGTTCGTAAAGAAAAAATACGAATGAAATCCAATGCAAGCATTGGACCCCAAAAGGGCCTCGGCCCAGGGATCCGAGGCAAGCGTTGGACACCTACGGGCCTTCGGCCCATGGATCTTGATGATGATGATGAATCACCAACACAGACACTAATCACAAATTTGATGATCAGTATGCCTTTAGACCTACGGGCTCAACAGCTGCTGCTTTGATGGCTGTATCTAACCACGTCCTTGAAACCTTATGCTATGAACCCTATGTACGTTTGGTCTCATTGGATTTTTCCAAAGCCTTTGACTCTGTCAGACATTCATATCTAGCCGAACAACTTGCTTCTCTCCCAATTCCTGACCACATTTTTAATTGGATTTTGAATTTACTTCATAATCGAAGTCATTGCACTAGGTTTAACGGTGTAATATCTTCTCTTGCAAGAATTAATGCAAGTATTATTCAAGGTTCCGGTTTGGGCCCGATGGATTTCGTAGTTGCAATCTCTGACTTAAAACCAGTTAATAAATGCAATCGCATTTTTAAATATGCAGATGATTGCTATCTCGCTGTCCCCGCATCAAGTATCACTACAACTGAGATTGAGCTTGAGCATATTAGTGTATGGGCACAGAGTTGCAACCTCAAGCTTAACTCAAGCAAATCCTGTGAGATAATTTTTACGCGTCCCCGGGGTACCGTCGGTATGTTCCCCTCTCCTCTTAAAGGTATTGCAAGAGTGCAAACCCTAAATATTCTGGGTGTTGAGCTTACAGCGAAATTTGGGTTCTCCAATCACATTAAACGTTTGACCATAAAAGCAAGGCAGTCCTTTTATGCACTTCGGATCCTGAGGTCGCATGGGCTCTCGGGGGACAGTTTATTTGATGTTGTTCGTGCCACTACAGTTGGTATGATGCTGTATTGCTCGCCTGTTTGGTGGGGCTTTGCGAGAATGCAGGAACGGGAGGCCCTTGAGGGAATTATCCGAAGGTTGGTACGCCAGGGGTACTTACCTCCATCTTCTCCCTCTTTTGAGACTCTCTGCAGCAATGCGGATACTAGACTCTTTGCCTGTATTCTGCACAATCCTTGTCATGTATTGCATAAATTGTTACCGCCGATTAAGCAATCGCGCTATTCCCTGCGGCCACGGTCCCATAACCGTGAGCTTCCCATGTTTGACAACCTGTCTCAGAAATGCTTCCTTGCCCGGATGCTATACAAATAAATTGTTTTCCCTAGATCTGGCTATTTAATACCCTTCATTTTACCTTATGACTAGCTCTAGCTCTTCTTCCTCTGTACAATAAAGCCTCTCATTCAATTCTTTGGTTGTATATATAAATTTTTGTTTATTTGTTTGAATGTATTAATCTTGTTAATCTTGCTATGTACAGTGCTGTGCGTTTGCTAGTGCTTCTCAATAAAGGAAATACTTACTTACTTACTTACAAAAGGGCGACCACAAAAGGGCGCCGATTTTAAAGGAGACTGATCGAAAAAGCGCCGATCAAAAGGGCGACCGAACTAAAGGGCGACCATCAAAAGGGCGACCTGTAGGCTGAAATCTCACCATACTGGTATCGATCGTGAATGTTAATGTCAGTTATGAATAAACGAAATGAAAAATTACAATTTATAATGTTAGTTATTAGAGTAAATTAAACACTAGCCTAATGATAGTCAACGAAACGAAAGTCTCAGCAAAAGTCTCTACATAAATGTTCAATCTAAAAAAACACTAATGATAGTAAACGAAACGAAAGTCTCTGCATAAATTACATAAAAAAGAGTAAACAACGATCACTCGGCAGTCAAAGTTCAGAAATTACATGACACATAGGCCTACAAAAGCCTGTTTGCCTATTTCTCTTTGATCTACCGTATTGTACTAAGATCGTACACAGCGCGAACGTTCGATGTTCGCCCTTTTGATGGTCGCCCTTTAGTTCGGTCGCCCTTTTGATCGGCGCTTTTTCGATCAGTCGCCTTTAAAATCGGCGCCCTTTTGTGGTCGCCCTTTTGATGGTCGCCCTTTCGGAGTCGCCTTATCGATAGGATACGAAGGAGTTTGACGCCCTGCGGTCCAGAGCCAAAGCAACTTGTGACTGTTTCATCGAGCCCTCCGGTTGGCTCGACCATGTGATAGTGTAGCCATCAACCACCATCTTTCCCGTCAATTGCCGATGAAAAATGGACCTGACTGGGTTACAGTCAACGGACCTCATTGAGTCCCATGATGTTGATGCCAGCATCTGCGAACCCCCATTTCAACAGGCGAGCAGCGCCCGATCCTCCTGTCAGAGACCTCACACTCCAGATTCCCAGTTCCCACCCACCCAGAGTGCATTCACACATTTTACGTTACCGTAGCCCACTTAACATACCTGAACGGCGGAGGTAAGCCAGGACTAGCGCTCTTCGTTAGACCGCACGACGACCGATGTTTGACTGCACATCACGGAAAACTCGTCGGCAAAAAGATTGTCCTGGCAATCACCAGGAAAGCGTGGCCTTGGCTACTGGCCGGTGGGATGCATGACTTTCACTTGTACGCTGACCATGGCCAACTATTCTTTCCTTTTGACAGTTCTACGTCTAATCTGCTCTCCATCTACTGGCTTCTGGTTTGGAGATGTTCAATCCTTGACAGCTAGTAATAGGCTTCTTCTGAACAGAGGTGCCGACTTTTAGTTAAAGGTACTGGGGCAAGAATTTAACTCCCATGATCCCGTGATCGGATGATCCCATCGCGCATCCAGCCATGGTTGAAAAAGTTCAGTTTGTTGTATGTCGCATATGATTGGATAGAACAAATTTTGGGGAATTTATTTCGGGGAGGGGTTTGAACCCGCAAAATACCCCTAAATACGCCCATTACTCCTTGTCCCTTTTGTCCGTACTCCACTAGGCAGAATAGCGCTTTCTCGGTGGTGAGCCATCAAAACAAAAATCTGCATTTTGGTTTTTTGGTTTTTTACAAATTTCAAAATTATAAATGCCAAAAATTTGGTCTCTTCAAAATTGTTGTATGGTCTTTGTTAACTTCGTTTAATGACACTAGGCAGAATAGCGCTTTCTCGGTGGTGAGCCATCGACCTGGAATGACCTCCCTCTGGAGCTTCGCCTCTTTCCCAGGACCTTCACTCGTATACGTTCTTTTCTCCCCTTAAGACTGTTCTTTTAGCCATGCTGGAGTTGGTAGCGCCTCTTAGTAGTTTTCTTGAAGGGGCGCTATATAACGGTTCGATATGTATCAATAACTAACTGGACTCAGTGATGTAGTACTCGAGTCCGGCCTAGGACTCGAGTCCGACTCGAGTCCGATTTTTTGTGGACTCGGACTCGGACTTGTCACGACTCGGACTTGGACTCGGACTCGAAGGCCCGGACTCGAATTTGATTCGCTGACTCGGTTTCCGAGTCACAATTTTGTCTCGCGATAAAATACGACTTGTATACTTGCTTACTTACGCTTCCAAAATAGGTATTTTAAACTAAAGAGCGCATTAGATAGGTCTATCAACGAACTCGCCGTAAGTGGGGGGTTGTTAGGCGTTCAAAGGGCATCGGGTGATCATACGCCACCCAGCCAGAGACGATATTCTTCGGCGTATTCGGAGTTAATTGGTGCAACAGACGCGCCCAAGAGGCAGGATTTCTTGAGTTTGCAGTCGCTGGGAATTCTTCACCGCGATACTCGAGATCCCAAGTAATGGCTAGGCAGAATCGTCCGTCAAGCGTCTCATGATCAAAGCCAACTAAGGGAGAGCTGACCCGTTTCTAATGCTTCTGACCTAGCGGAATACCCCATTCGCGCAACTGGGCCAGGCGAATGGCATTCGGACATAAAGCGATTTTGCAGCCCTCTGTGCACGAACCTTAGGATATCAATCAATCAAGCAATCAATCAATCAATCCTTCAGTCTAATCAATCATCATTTATTGTTAACCTTTGAACAGTGCATTTACAGTTATACAGTTTTCATTTGAAGGGTAACAAGGAGGCCCTGAAGGGATTATTATTATTATAAATTAGGGTTATTTTTTCTTGAGTTTGCAGTCGCTGGGAATTCTTCACCATCGATACTTCCAAGTAATGGCTGGGCAGAATCGTCCGTCAAGCGTCTCATGATCAACGCCAACTAAGGGAGAGCTGACCCGTTTCTGTCACTTCTGACCTAGGTCTGAATACCCCATTCGTGCAACGGGGCCACCGAGTTGTACCGCTGGACAGTAATAGAGAGCCCCTGCAGTATTAAAATACAGGTCTAATCTCATTGTTTAGAAATCAGTTTGGACAAGCGTCAGATCTACGACCTAGATCTGATATATTATTATTATTATTATTATTATTATTATTATTATTATTATTATTATTATTATTATTAAGTTGTTATTAATAGTGCATTGTTACTTGGTCATTTTTTATTTTTTTCCTGTCCGTGGCGATCTCGGCTGCCGCAATCAACATCAATACCGTCAATGGACAATGATGGTGTAGCTGTCGTCTAAAATTAACGTCCCACACCAGATGGCGACCCGCGCGCCATGGGATCATTGTCAGGCCGTCTGGTCTTCTGCCGTCCGTGCATAGTAGACCTGGTGGTTCCTTTATTGATGGAATCCCAGCCTTCGAAAGAGAGCGGTGTATAATGTCATTGATTGTGTTATGTCTGGCAATTCGGCCGAAGCCTAGAGAACAGGAAAGGCCATGGCTGCCTCTGGCGTCGATTCGGGCTCCACAAGCGCATATGTGTGGTTCACATTATTATTTTGTGGCCCCAAGGCGCAAGCCGACCGCCACCCGAACGTCCTCGTTGTCACGATTCCACATGCTGTTATTGGTAAGGCATAGTAGCCAGTCGCTGGCGTGTGGTGACGAGACAGCTTCAATCGCGCGGTGTTGTATGGGTCTATTGTGTCATGAAACAGTGTCTTGAGTGTCTGTTCCAAAAGTGGTTTGTCCCATAGAGCCTGCTTGTTTGTTGGCATGTTTTCTGAATCGTTGAAATCCGTCTTGGATCGCCACTCGGACGTCATGGCCTCAAAGTGTGTGTCCGGTGTGAGATTGAGAGAGTTTAGAATGAGGGTCTGGAGAGGGAGAGTGCTCGCAGCTGAAGCCAAAAAGGCCGGAAGTGCCAGCGAAGTCGCTCTCCGTATGCCCAGACCACCCATTTTGATGGGTAGTGACGCCTGTGTCCATTGGAGATCGTTGAAAGAAACGTTCAGAATCTTTTCCAATCCGTGGCGTAGCGTCACGTCGTAGGTTTCCAACTCGGGATGTTTGTCACAGGGATGGTATCGGAGGATGTGAATCATTTTTGGCGCACCCAGTGAACTCCTCAGAATTAAAAGGGCATCCTGCCTGGCTATGAGAGTTAATTTGCTCAGGCTCTCCTCTAGTTCTCTGGTTCGGGCTTTCAGACATTGTTGCAGCGCTTTTTCCGATGAAAGTGGGGCGCCGAGCAGCTGGGCTTCTTCCACATCGATTGGTCTGAACTCTCTTAAAGAGTCATAGCCAATGTTTTTACTGTCGAGGGTGATCACCTCACATTTAGATCGATTTAGCGCCAGGCCCATAGTAGCTGCATGCTCTCTCGATGAACTGACATCGGCTGCCAGGGTATCCGCCTTTCCGCCAAGGGTGAGATCCCAAGGTACCCGAATGATAACCCGCGAGCCCATCTGAGGTAGGATTGGCTGTAGCGGCAGGCAAAACAGCAAAGGTCCCAGCGGATCTCCTTGCTGAGGACCAACCCGAGACTGAACCGTGTAGCCACCGAATTTGAGTGTTGATTCTTCAGCCTACGCCTGGAAGCAGTACGGAGCTAGGTCGGGAAGAATCTCGATAACAGATGCTAGCATACAATCTCGGTAGAGGCTGTTGAAGGCGTTGGAGAGATCGAGTTTCACCACAATGTGATCGTCGTCCATGTTTGATAGAAATCTCCGGGTTGCATGTACCGCTGCCTCGCATCCGCCTGGCACTCCTACGCCCAGTTGTTTTGGCGATTATTATTATTAATTATTATTATTATTATTATTATTATTATTATTATTATTATTATTATTATTATTATTATTATTATTATTATTATTATTATTATTATTATTATTATTAAACTGTCATTTATAGCGCGCCTAAACAAAAAGAATCTTGCACAAAAGCGCGTAACAGGAAAGTCTAGTCATAATAAATCTTGAACAAATAAGTCTTGAGGTTCTTTTTGAAGAGCGTTAATGTTGAAGATCTGCGAATAAAATCTGGCAGCTTATTCCATTCAACTGGGCCGCCTAGTGCAAATGCACGATTTCCAAGTTTTCTAAGTGATCGTGTGACAACAAAGTCAGCTTGCGATGAAGATCGTAATCCACGTCTGGAAGGGAGAGATGAACAGGGTGTAACAAGTGAGGACACATAAGAAGGAGATGAGTTTGTGTGGACTCGGTACATTAGAAGGCAGATTTTGAAAGTAATGCGGGCTTGTATGGGAAGCCAGTGTAGTTCACGGAGGGTGGGGGAAAAATGATCACGAGGAGTTAGGTTTTTGATAAGCTTTGCAGCATAATGGAGAACAGTGGTAAGAGGTTGAAGGGTGCATGCAGGGAGGCCATAAAGGACTGAGTTGCAATAATCAATTCTAGAGATGACCAAGGCCTGTACTAGTGTGCGGAGACATTTTTCGTTTAGACTTTTCTTGACTTGCCGTATGCGTCTGAGATGGAAGAAACAGGATTTAGTTATGGAGGATATTTGATTTTTGATTTTTGTAATTAATTATAATGGCTGAGGTCCCGAAGCCAAACGTTGTAGCGGACAATTAGCCTACATGGCATTAGACCTACATTTTCGTTCTTCAAAAATAACCTTAAGATCTTGTTTAAGATTTATTATGATTAGACTTTCCTGTTACGCGCTTTTATGCAAGATTCTTTTCGCTATAAATCACAGTTTAATAACAAAAAATAAAAGTAACAATAATAATAATAAATAATAATAATTTAAAAAATAATCATTAAAAAAATAATCAATTTAAAAAATAATAATTCTTTCAGCATTTATAAAATGTCCTGTTATTTTGCTATGCCATTACATTGCGTGTTTCAGTGTATTTTGGTCTTGAAGGACTCGGACTTGGACTCAATCTTTTGTGACTCGGACCCTCGAGCGATCTTTTGTGACTCGGACTCGGAACTCTGGACTCGGACTCGACTCGGACTCGGCTTAGGTGGACTCGGACTTGACTCGGACTCGGCTTAGGTGGACTCGACTACATCACTGCCTGCACTTTGACTCCACTATGTCACTAGTCTTATCATATTCTAACAAAATTCGGGCATTATAATTTAACATGCGAGATAATCGTAGATTCAGATCTCTTTTGCCTCATACGGCCTTAATTCCACTGGCTTGCAATTTTCATTGGTATCACTAAGGAAAATATGCAAACCCAAGGAAGTAACAAAGACCTCTGAGTTTCAGAATGTTACGCCCATATTGCAGTCATTGGCATTGCACTGGCTGCAAAGAATCGCGTTTCAAAATCTGCCTTGCAGTTCACAAGGTGCTGCATCTTAATCAACCGACATAGGCCTATCTGTTTCCCATTCTCACCTCTCACACAACTATTGATACTAAACTCGAGTCTCGATCAATGGATGTTGCTATGGTTGATGTACGTACCCCTCATACGAACAGTGCTGGCTTTCTCGGACGCGAGTCCGAGACTCTGCATGGAATTGGCTGTCCAATTCAGTTTTCGTTCTGTCAATTCTGAAAGCCATTCAGTTCCGAACGTAACACTTGTCTCTTTCAACTTACTCACCCACTGCAGCCTGTCTTCTGGTTTCCCTGATCTATGGGAGGAAATATCCGGGGGAAAGGCATATAAAACATTGCCAAATGCATTGCTATAGCCAGCCAATTAGGACAGCGCGAAACGACCCTGTAACGAAAGTCTGTTGTGTATTCGGTCGTAAAATGTAGCGTAGCCAGGAAACAATTTCGGGGGTTTCGGCAATTTATTGGTGGAGGGGGGGTGAACCCGTAACCCCCCTTAAATACGCTCATGATAAACTATCGTTGTTAAATTCGTGCGTGTATACTGTATACTGTATAGTATGAATTTGTACGTCGTCAAGTGATGAGCTTCTGTTGTGAATGAACAAGTCGCTTAATTAGGCTAGGCCCTAAGTAGGCCTTTCATTAGAAAGTTAGACTGGGTTCCAGGTTCCTCAAGTTAGCGCTACAATAGGCCTATGCAAATCGCACGAGTCTACCGTTCGAAGCCCGATCTATTCTAGACTGTAAAGTCTGCCGACACACACATGCATACATATATATATTTACATATTCAATTTAATTTATTATTATATACATATTATATACATACATATATACATACATACATACATACATACATACATACATACATACATACATACATACATACATACATACATACATACATACATACATACATACATCAATACATACATAGACACTACATAAATACATGCATACATACATACATACATACATACATACATACATACATACATACATACATGCATACATACATACAAATATAGGCCTACATACAGATAACAGCTGAAGATCAATCTTTAAAGCTCTTTTATATGACCCGTTGATTTTTGTAACTCTTCAACTTGTACAGCGCTATTTTCTTTGGCATCGACTGCGCTATGTAAATCGTCTTATTATTATAGCCTAAAGTTTGTGCCCCCCTCCCAAAGTCCGACTCACACCTCAACGTGGTGAGGGGGTAGCAACAGTAAGTAGGGAGTGCCTGCTGAGGCTATGCCATCAGTGGTGAAGGTCTTGGCTGAAGTACCACCTAGGGCGCTACGCGAGGTGGACAGGCTCAGCAGGAACCCTGAAAAGCTGGCAAACGTGGGCGGCATCGCCGACTCTGATACCAAAGATAGTGGATATCAGAGCCAGTCCTAAGCCTGGAACTCTACTTTAAGGGAGAAGTGCAGGGGCGGAGACTTAGGGGGGGACAGCGGGGGACGGTCCCCTCCGAAACTTGAGGTGGGGGGACGGAGCTGCTTATATTCCCCCCAATATTTCTGAAAAATTTCATGAATATAATAATAATAGCTATGAGTGACAGCTGGCTCTTATCAGCACTCAAATAATAGAGCAATTTTGTTCAGATGACAGCTTAAAATGCTACCATTACAGTGTGGAAATTCATAAATACATTAAATAGGGGAGGGGCACATCCCCCCCAAACCCCTCCCCTGCTCGGCGCTTCGCGCCTCGCCGATCGTCCTTCGGCCGATCCACCGGTCCCCCCAAACCCAAGACCAAGTCTCCGCCTATGGAGAAGTGCGAAGGTCGAACGGATGGGTGCAGATACTCCGTTCGTAAAGAAAAAATACGTATGAAATCCAATGCAAGCATTGGACTCCTAACAGGCCTCGGCCCATGGATCTGATGCAAGCGTTGGACACCTACGGGCCTTCGGCCCATGGATCCTGATGATGATGATGATGAAAGTTTGTGCAAACATGTGTCGTGCTTGGGTCCGGTGTATGATTGATTGTATGTAGGGCCTACGTACAATCATAAGTCTTACATATGGATCCAAGCACGACACATGCATACATAATGTTCATTCATATATATATATATATTGATATATGTGTGTGTGTGTGTGTGTGTATTGTAATGTAACAAGACATTTATATAGCGCCACTTAAGAGTCTCACAGAAGCGCTCAACACGTGGCCATCAAACAGCTGAAAAAGTGCGTCTTTAAGAGTCGAGAGAAAACCATGTAGCCACAAGCAGCATTAGTTGCACGCACAGATGGCGGAAAAGTATTCCAGATCCGTGGCGCCGTAATCGAGAATTCCCGACGAGCACGGTGGTGATTCGAAACGAAGGTACAATCAAGTCATTTCGCGAGGCAGACCGGAGAGCCCGCCGACCAGTTTCAGTGCCAACTGGAAGGCACAGTTCAGCAATATAGTCCGGAGCAGTGCCAGTCGTAGCCTTCCAAACAAGCGTAGCGATCTTGAATTTAACACGATCAGCAACTGGAAGCCAGTGTAGCTCACACCGCATGTAGTCGGATATGTGTGAATATTTCGGCAGGTCAGCCAGAAGTCTGGCTGCTGCATTCTGAACGAGCTGAAGTTGCCGAATGCGGAACTCAGTGAGGCCCAGGAGGACTCCATTACAGTAGTCAAGACGTATGAGAAAAAAGAGTGTATTAGCACAGTTCAGCGACAGCGTTCTCCGTATAACTAGGAAGTCTAGGATCTGTCTGAGCTCGTAGTAACTTGTTCTTGAGATATGTGACACATGACCATCGTAAGCCCACCATCAAGAAGCACCCCAAGATCCCTCACCACATCACAGGACTGTCCACCAAGGGATGCTGATGCAAGGGCATTTTGATCAATCCTACAACGTGAACGTGTTGTACCGAACCATATAAACTGACTTGGTCGGGTTGAGTCTAAGACGATTGGCAGACATCCAGTCATGCACCATCGCATATATGTATAATATTGTAGGCCTTTCATGTATAGGCCTATTCCTTATCACAACCTGTTGAGTCACGTGTGGCCCACGGAACCCCCAATGGGCAGGGATGGGCAACTTACTTGGAAAAATGTAATTGAATTACAAATTGCAAATTACTTTGGGACATGAAATGTAATATCAAATTACAAAATACATGGGAAATGTAATTGAATTACAAAATAACAAATTACAAATTGCTCAATTTCAAGTAATTTCAATTACGTAATTTAAATTAGGCCTACTGCCCATCACTGCCAATGGGATATGTCAGTTGTCAAAGGTACGCAAAAAAATTTGATGCCGAAGTTCTTATCCGTTTCATCGAAGTAACTACATTATAATATCGTGCGTACGAGTTATTAAGTCATCCTCATATATTATAGTAGAATTTACAATGCGTCCCATACATATGTCACCCTACCGGGGGACCATGATGCGACGGCCAATGACAAAGCCTTTGTTACAACGCCGAGTACCTGTTGCTACAACAAGGAAACCCCACAAATGACTTCGTGATTCACACGCTCTTCAGGTCTTGCCCGACCCTACTTTAGCCGAAATAAATTGTGTACGGTCCCATTCTGATGTAGGCTATGTTAGTGAGACGCAGACGAGTCAAATATAGCCTATATGGCTCTTTTACTGCGAACATATGAGACTTATTATACTACATGTAGCCTACATGTATACATAGACTATACGTGTGAATATATATATATATATATATATAATATATATATATATATATATATATATATATATATATATATATATATATATCTATATATATATACGCATGCATGCAACATGTATGTACATATATGCATATATATTTATGAATGTGTTTATCGATGTCGCGTTGTGTGCCGCGTATACAAGGCAATAACAAAGGCGTTTAGCTTGTGTTAGTGTGTTAGCGTGTGAGCAGGAGCCGCACAACCTCGTGTACCTGCGCCGCGCGTGTATGGCGTATTGTGGAAGAAGAGATCGCGCTCAGTTACTAGTGTTGCAAACGGGCGAATGAAGGCCACTAAAAGCGAGAAGAAACCCCAAATCCACCGACGGGTTTAAGAGGTAAGTGCGGAAAGTTTCTGGCGGAATTTTCGGTGACCTTTAACGTAGCTTTGTCTAGCACTGTCTCTATCTAAATAACAACGACCCATATATTATTAGTCAATATTAGAATAGAGTCGAGTATTGAGGTTTAAATCCTAAAAATGTATTGGTCGCTATGAATCTGGCTGGGTATAGGCAACAGATTGTGTGTTATTCCGAACGCGCCTCCGTGCGGGTTTCAGGCCTTGGGGGTTAGACGACTCAACATTAACGCGGTTTGTTACTAGGTGTGTATCTGGGTTATACCCATTTTTTATACCTCGCTTCGAATGGATGTCTTGAAATAACGTTCACTGGCGTGGCTATGAAGCTCACATTAAACATCAGGCCTAGTGTCTGTTCGATGCCCTCAGTCACACAATGTTGTAACCTTTAACAGAGACTAGACAAAATTGGGACACATGTTTTTAGACACTCAGGCTCCAGCTCTACTGGTGTACATATAGGCCTAGCTTAATATTATTACCGAGGATGCCCTGCTGAACTTTCACCCGTCCTAAGTCTCTCCTCCCATTCTGCGGGTAAATGAGTTTGCTGGATGAGAAACCGCTGCACAGTATATAGGCTCAACCTTTGTTTATCGGTTAACTTGGTAGAATCAGGCACGCTCAAACCGTGTGCTTCTGCTGTTGAGAGTGTTCGTAGGCCTACATATCTGCTTTGGGTCTAGGGCAATAACCCCCCCGCAAATAACCTATGGGAAAATAACCCCCAGTCTAAACCCTGGCCAATAACCCCAATCCTAACAAGAAAGCATATTAAGAAATTTTGAACATGTTTTATTTCTTACAAACTTCTTTAGGGAGCTTTTATATTTGTGGGCTAATTAAATGCTAATTAAGCTTTTTAAGCGTACATAGATTCGAAATAAACCGCAATAGATGTCAAACTATTTGGTGCCTAAATTTCAATTCTTCAATTCCAATCTTAATCTTATTGTTTCTCACAACTAACCCCTGGTTACTGTTATCACTATGTTTGTTATTATTACGCTTATTATTATTATTATTATTATTATTATTATTATTACTATTATTATTATTATTATTATTATTATTATTATTATTATTATTATTATTATTATTATTATCATCATCATTATTAAAATATTATTATTTTTATTATTATTATATTATTCTTGCTACTATAATTAGGATTAATGATTGTTTCAAGAACTGAACTATTTGCTCATGTTAACTCAGAAATGTGAAGACTGTAACACAGAAATAGGGGCCTAACTCTGTATAAGCGTTAGCTTTTGTAGGGCTCCTTTTGTACTTGACTGAGATTATGTTTGCTTTGATGTGATGAGTGGTACAATAAAGAAGAATTGAAACTATCCCAGACTTGCTTGTGAAGGTGATCGCTGAAAATTGACCTGCGTCGTGTAGGCCTAGGCTATGCTATAGACAGTAGACTCGATTTTATAATTAATTTAATAAAATTCCACCGATACTGTGTCGTTTTTGGTGTGCGCTCGTTAATGTATTTCTACTAGGCTACTATTCGTAACTTGATGCGTTATGAGTTACTGTAGGCCTATAATAGTTTACACACGTTTATTTAACGACGCATTCATTTCACAGATGATTGTGGGCTAATTAAATGCGTATTAGTTTACACATATTGGATAATATATTTTAAGGATAAATATTGGGGGTTAGGCCTATAGCCCAGGGAGTTTTCCACAGCGGCCTTATGGAAGTTTACGCTTCGATCAGCTTTCGTCAACAAGCATAGAATAGAATAACATTCTTCAAATCATTCAGATAAGGTTACACAGTAATGTTACTATAACAATGTTACATGCGTAATAATTTAGTATTCGTATGTGTTATATACTGTAACTACCGTGTAATATTCAGGACCTAAACCTGCCAATTGGGATCTTTTGATGATGCAGTATTGATTAGTTGTTGTGCATATGAACTATCCAGTCCTATTCATAGTTGTTAAAAACGATCAAATCAAAATAAAAAACGGAAAAAAACGTCGTTTTATTGAAAAAATAAAAAACGGAAAAAACGAGAAAAAAACGGAAAAGAAAATAACTTGACTTTTCTACACCTTTTACTGCATTTTAAAATTAAAACCTTGTTAACACAATTTTATTTTAATTAGCAAATAACATAACTTTATTAGTAATCACCAAGTAACAGTAATCTAAAACAATTATTTTCTTTTGCATAAGACTTAGTTGGTTTAAAAAGAATTCGAGAAATTAAAAATATTGAAATCTTTTCAAATTAAAATTGTATACATAAGTCCATATCAATCCATGCAGACCTAGGCAACAAAAACTAAACTTTGCAAGGGTATCCGGACTTTACCCCCCGGCCCATTACCCCCTGCCATTACCCCCTGCCATTACCCCCCTGACCATTACCCCCGTAGGACATTACCCCCCCGCCATTACCCCCCGTATGTGTACATTTGATTGCGCTGCAAATCTCAGATTTCGCGCGGAACTAGTGTTAATTAATTGGCACTTAGCGCCTATTGACACTTAGAACCAGTAATATAATTATTATATATATTATTATATAATAATTATTGTAATTAATCAATAACAATATAATTAATTATTATAAAATTATATAATATTAATATATATTATTATTAATATAATTATATAAATACCTATGTACATGTGTATATATTATATTATATATATATAATTTAATAATTATATATTATATAATAATAATATAATTATAACAATTAATATAATATATTAATATTATATATTATACATATAATTATAATAAATAATTAATATATTTATTAGTGATATTAATTATCATTACATATTATATATTATTTTAATAATTATATTACTATATTAATTAATTAATATTATTATAATTAATTATATTATAGTTATAATTAATAATTATAATTAACAATTATAATTATTAATTATGATATATTATTAATCGGGACGGGGGGGTAATGGCGGGGGGGTAATGTCCTACGGGGGTAATGGTCGGGGGTAATGGCAGGGGGGTAATGGCAGGGGGTAATGGGCCGGGGGGTAAAGTCCTAGACCCCTTTGCAAGTAGGCCTATAGAGTGTCCTTAATTAAAAAGTAGGTCTACCTACAATTCTGACTTATATAAGAACTTGATATGGAGTAATATCCGTCAGTTTATCAGTCAATAAGAGATTAGGCTACTGAGTACAAAGACAACATTTCGCATTTTGGATAATTTAGAAATTCAAATAACTTTTATAAATTTTATTTCCTGTAGCTGTTTATTTCAACTGATGACACTAAATAGTGACGTAAATTATATGAATCCTTGAAAGGACGGAGACAACGTAAGGGATATCAGACAAAAATAAAATTAAACAAATAGTAACAGACAGTTAATAAATAAATTAAGTTACATACAAAAAATAAAAAACGGAAAAAAACGAGACGAGAAATAAAAAACGAAAAAAACGACGTTTTGGGAGGAAAAATAAAAAACGAAAAAAACGTTTTTTACAACTATGGTCCTATTGGCTGGCCAATTCGTTGGTATTTCACATTATATAGTGTATGAGATTCGAATCCCAGCACGTGAGTCATGTGAAACAAGAGTTCGCTTAGAACCAGTGTAATCTTTACGAAAAGGCAGTGTTTACGCTTTAGCCAACGATTGAGATTCCGAAGGATAGAGGCTTTAGCCTAAATAAATTAGCAATGACCCATGGTGCACTGTATAGTATTCATCATAATAGGGGTCTATACTAGAGACTCTATACCTTAAAAAGGATTTTCTGTAATCCATAAAAGATTACCTCACCTTGCCTGACATATTGTTTTAAATGTTGTCTGTTATCCTTGTTTTTGTCATTATTAACAGTCCTGCAATCATTTAATTGTGTTACTGTTCGTTACGCCTTCGCTAGGTTACGCCAATTTACATAAGACTACATGTATACAGTACATTGCAGTGCAGTATATTTGAACCCTATATATACCGATTTAAGCATAATATAGTAGGCATTCATTCAGCGTGGTCTGTATATGCCATTGCATTTGTTGGGTATCATAACACATCGCTACGACCTCTGAAAGCAAATTGTTATTGCTGCGTATAGTCTGGCGTCTCATTCCGGGTTCAGGATCCTCTGATGAGTAGGCCTACACGGACGCAGTAATTGATAAGCAGCAGCTGACGAATGCTTAGCAAAAGCAACAACAGGAACAGGCGGCTAAACAGCTGCGGCGTCGGCGGCTGTTGTGTCCCATTGCGACGACGTCCTGTTTGTTAAATGTATTATAATAAGTGCACGCGTTTTCATATATTATAGCGACCATGCAGCCTCGACCCTGCTCGTTTTTCAATGAATTGATCATGTGAGATCCTTCACCACCGATCGCCCGTTTGAATGGGTGCCACGCTTCTAATATATCTACTGCATGAGCTATTTTTTAAAACGGCTGTCACCAACATGATAGTCAGAACATTGATTTATAACAATTGTCTTGTGACGTCCTCTGTCTAGGACAGGCAACGTTTAATGGTGGCATAATATAATTAATATTACATCAAATCATAATACGAGGGCAGTTTATTTTCGCATTTTAATTTGCTGCATTGAAGTGATGTATACGACAGTGACCATGGGCTCAGACTATGTATGCGGTTTGGACATAAGACGACCTTTCTCTTTCTACTGGCATACTTCAAGTCTCAGAAGATGGCAGTTATTCATCCTTGTCTGAAGAAGAGTGGTCTTGATCCCACTCAATGTTCTATCTCTAATGTCTCATTCCTATCTAAGATGATAGAGAGAATAGTCCACACTCTGCTCTACTCTTGCCTCTCTGCAAACAACCTGCTTCCGCCTCTTCAGTCTGGCTTCAAGCAATTCAACTCCAAGGGAACAGCCGTACTGAAAGTCTATAACGACCTGTTCCTTGCTGCTGAAAAGGGATATTCTTCTGCCTTTATATTCCCAGATTTCTCTGCTGCTTTTGACTGCGTAGATCAATGTATCATACTTAAAGTCTTACAACAGTCCTTTGGCATCTCTGGCACAATCCTCAATTGGTTTGTCTCCTACATCTCATCTCTAACTGCACTCTACGTTCGCATGATCACATCAGCTCCCTCTCATCATTCATCGCTGCTGTGGTCCTTGACGTTCCTCGAGGTTCCGTCCTAGGACATTTAATGTTCATCCGCTAAACCTCTTTACTGTCAGCCATTGCCTCTCGTCATGATATAGTAACCCATCTCTATGCTGATTACATCTAACTCTGTGTAGATCTGTGACTAAATGAAGTCGCATATACTACAAAGAGACTTCGTGCCTGTATTGATAACATCATGCTATGGAGTCTGTCCCACAAGCCTCAAACAACCCCGACAAACCCGAGCTCATCTGGTTTGACCGTTCCTATAAGCTCCTACATTGCGCTGAACTGTCACTCTCTTTACTTCTACTCTCTAATCTCTGTATCATCATCTACTGTTGGAGAGCTTGGAGTCTTCATAGACACCACACGTACCCTTAAACCTCAAATAGCTGCCATTTCTCAGGCGTGCTTGTTTCGCCTAAGAAGAATCCGACAGTTTCGCTCTATTCTGTATTATGCATAGCTGAAATCACTGATACACTGCCTTATTCTGACGCGACTTGACTACTGCAACTCTATATGCTATGGTTTATCTGAAGTCACACTGCATCCTCTAACTGATGAATCAGGCTGAATTGCTGCAAGACTGTCTTTGACTCTCGTACTGAGACCCTATGACACCTGCTCTTCGTTATCCGCACTGGCTTCCTGTCTCTGAGCGTCTTCGCCTCAAGTTGGCACTCCTCAAGTACAGAGCACGTGCAAATCATCTGCCATCCTACATATCTTCCATGGTCACACCCTGCAACTCTGTTAAAGGCCGCTCCTCTCTTCGATCAGCATCTGCGGGAAAGTATCTTTTGTTCCTGGTACACTTCTTGTCTTTGGCCGGCGTTCATTCACAGTTGCGGTCCCTCCATTTGAAACTTGTCATGTTCGCAACACTTAGCGAGACTGTTTTTCGCTCTAAGCTGAATGCTTACCTCTTCCAGCCTACCTATGGTTCTCTGTCTGTCTGTCTGAGAGGTGTCTGTCTGTCTTTCTGTCTGTCTGTCTGTCTCTGTGTGTGTGTTTGTGTGTGAAGGTCCTGCTATTATTGGCTGCGTCGGATAATGGTCATTCAGTGCCATCTGCCACTTAGTGCCGCTGCAAGAGTGTTTCACTCGTAGTTTCCTTTGTACAGACGTACATGTATACTGCTGTCATTCCAATCATGCTGACATTAGTCGTCGGTAAATGTAAAAATGATTTTTTCGGGTATAATCTTGGCAACTGTGTTTTTTACACATAAATGCCTCACTGATAATAATAAAATATGCTGTTGCCAGTTTTTCTGAGTGGTCCCGGGATAATTTTGAGTTACGTGTGAAAAGTGAATGGAAATTTTAATTATTTTGTTTATTCTTCTAAAACCTATGCGACGTTGAACTTATTAAATTTTAATATGTTTCTAAGCAGCATGCCTAATAACTCACACATGTATGATTATTTTTCGTCTCAGAAACTCAGACATTTTGAAATGACAAATAAAGAAGTTGAAACTGTCGTATGGTAATTGCTATCGCAGTTACAACCACATAAAGTTTTCTTCATATCCAATCCATAGCAATTCTCCATAGCAATCCTCATGTACATCTTCTCCATCTGATATTGGCTGTGTGTTGTGGCATTTGTCCTTCTCTCCTGCGCAGTGGCCGAGTTCAGTGTAGACAAGATTGTTTACGAGCATCTTCGTGAACATCATGTGTTGGTCGAGAATGCACAGTAACACCGTACAAGTTTTATTATGGCACATTCCTGTCTGCGAACTGTGGCCTGAGAGAGGCAGAGATGCGCTTGTTGTCCGAAAGGTTTATTGGATACGGCTGCAAGCAAGGCAGCAAGACATGTCAGCTCTCGGGAGCAGTGAGGCAGAATTTTAACAGGGTGTTTGGGTGCGACGTACGTTATTCCCAAGATTCCTCCTTGACCTTTGGTATTTTTGTGAGATGCTCCATTGCGTGGTCAACACAAATGCGAATAAAGACAATTTCATTGTTTGTGTGACAGAAAAGTCCCCATTCAAGAACTTCTGCCATGGCTGGATCGATATTTTCAAGCTCGTGCATTCTAGCAATGTATTCAGGTATGTTCTGGACATAATCTAGTCGGTTGATACAAAAAGCAAACACACAACTTCTCAAGTGATGCCTAGTACAGAAACCAGTTATTATCTACAATACTTCAACAGATCAGCAATGAAGTTGCCTTAATTGGTGTCATAAGTAAGAAAAATTACAATCCCGTAGATACTCGAATATAACGCCACCCACATGAAACGCGAAGGTTAAAAACATTTTGTGAACAAATAGGTAAAAAGCACAACTTGGTCAACGTGTAATATATCTAGCAATTTTGCATTAAATCTTTACCAAAATGCACCAAAACTGATTAACACCGATTATTGTTCATTTCTCGAAATATATACGCATAATTATGGACCTGCAAAGTTATCTACACTCCTCGGGATCTGTTCGTAAGAGCGACATAACAGAAGAGTGACATAAGTAGGCTACCGTATCAAAAGAGTGACAACCAAAGAAATTAAGTCACAATTCAAAAGAACGACAGAATGTATTATGCATACTCACTAAAAAGCAATAAATCTAGGTTTCGAATCTAATAAATGTACTAAAGTGTCACTCAATGTCTCATTCTTCTACCAAATGTAGTAAAGTATCATTCAGTGTACATTTTCTGTACATTCTTCTACCAATCTACGACATGAGGTCAAGTGCATATTGTGGGCAATCCCTGGAGGTACTCATCGAGATTCGAGAGGGATAGTGCCATGTCTCCCTCACAACAATTGCAATCCTCTCTTCTCTTTGGAGTTGCTCTTTCTTCTTCTTTACTGGAACGCACCTTGCAACCAACCTCTCGACCTCTTGATCTATGTGGTGTTTGTCTTTTATGAATTCCCTTATCATCAAAAACACTCGCAGGTGGTAACGTTCCACTACAGTTTCGAACCTCATGTGCAAAGCATATACGCTGCTGTTTGTTCTTGGGAGGTTATATGCTTGAAGGAGGTGAACACTTGAGAAAGTTTGCGAAAATCATGGCGGATGACGTCGTTGAATGTGCGGTGGTCTTCCTTTCCCACGAGTGGCAAATAGTTTTCCCAACACATAATTATCTCCGAAATATTTATAAACTGGACTTACTGGAGCAACTTCATCTGGAGCGCTGTTTGAGAGCGCATAGAATCTCTTGCATATACACCCATGGGCGTATTTAGAGGGGGTGGCTTTACGGGTTCAAACCCCCCAAATGAGTTTCCGAAAAATTGTTATATGCTTTAACATGCAAAATACAAAAATACCTGGACTTCTGCGACGATTTTCAATGGAAACCCCCCCAAATCTTACAACCCTCCGAATTTTTTCTGGCTACGCATACCCATGTATATACGCCAACAAACAGACAACGATATTAACCAATTTGTCACTCTTTTGCTATGTCACTCTTTCGTTATGTTGCTCTTTCAAATCGGCAATATACAGTATTATCTGTCGCTGATTTAGAATTGCTCTCTGATGTGTCGCTCCTTTGTTATGTCGATCTTTTGTTATGTCGCTGTTTCGATACTAACCCACTAGGCCTACTTATAACCCACTATGCTCACCTAATGTATTTTTTTTTACAATGTCGTAATAAAAATGTCAAAAATTGACCAGTTCGTTCTTATTTATTTCATTTAATTTAATTACTGAGAGCGAAAATGCGGTCAAATTCAATACGTCGCATTCAATTTCATTTCCGTACATTTGTCCCAAATATGCGCTCGAGGCCACATTAAAAAACTGGCAACATGTTTTTTGCGTGCATTACACTATTCTAAACATTTTATTTGCATTGGCCAAGATTATACCCAAAATAATGACAAACTGTAAATTCTTTACATTTACCGACGGACTACAGGACTATGTACCCGAGGTAGATATGATTTGATCCCTCAGGTGATATAAGAATTGTCGGGAGACAGAAAAATACGAGATGGCCTATCTGGGACGGTAACATCTCCTCCAATTCAGGCATAACGAAGGCACTTGTGGGAAAGGAAGACCACCCACATTCAACGACGTCATGCGCCATGATTTTCGCAAAATTTCTCAAGTGTTCACCACCTTCAAGCCCATAACCTCCCAAGAACAGACAGCAGCGTAGACCCTATAGGCTTGGCACAGGAGGTTCAACGACGTCATCCGCCATGATTTTCTCAAAATTTCTCAAGTGTTCACTGTTCACGTCGAAACTTATTATCATCGTCGTCGTCGTCGCCGTCGTCGTCGTCGTCGCCGTCGTCGTCGTCATCGTCATCATCATTGTCATCATCATTGTCAAAATTTGTCATCATTATTATCATTATCATTATATTAATCGATTTGTAATGCAACTGAATGCGCCACAAATGCACTTAAGTAGCTAATATTAAGATGAAATAGACAGGCAAATCTTCAGCGAAGTCTCAGACTCCCGAAGCTCAGCAGACGGAGTAGTCCATGCTGTTGGGCGAGATACGGAAATAAGTTGCTCTCGACCCGATGAGAACACTTACGTATAGTCGGGCGGTTGTGTGGCATTGCAATGATGAGCCTACACGTATTGTGAGGTGACTGAGGTCGGAAGTCCTATACACACGAAAACGGAGAGGGAGATGTGATGGTTGGAAGGTGCTTTGCCCGACATCCTTGTGTACATATCTAGGTCTATCTATAGGACAGAAAGACTTCGCTTTCCAAGAAACAAAGAGAACGACTGGTGCTAGTTGCAGAGTAATGAGATGTAGGCCTAGATGTTGACAAAGCCCGGTGCAAAGAAGTAAACAAAAACGGAAAGAACTATATATATATATATGCATATATATATATATATATATATATATATATAATATACCGTATCTTTTCTTTTATATGTATATACGTATATATATATATATATATATATATATATGTTTATTTACAAACGGGTGGCACACCGCAACCGCGGGTGTACAGTTTGTACACACAAATCATAGGCCGTCTAAACTAAGAAACAGTTGGCTAACTGCTGCCTGTAAAAGAATGAATCTTGTTCTTAGAAAATGCCATCCTCACGACGTTGCTCATCCAGCGACCGCGAAAGAGGCAGAGTTGGATCGCGAGACGGAGCTTTAACTCTTGCGTTAAGGAAGCGGCCAATCCTTAGCCTTCCTCGGAGAGAACGGAAACTAAGACTTATGGGCAGATGTAGTACGAAACGGTCATTTTAGGTCAACTGTATAGAAGAGGAGTGATGTTTGTGTCTCAGAGCTTAGAAATAGTTTAATGGATTCGCCCCGCGAAGTTATGTTCGGACCTCGAACACAACATCAGGCTATGTAAGCCTAGGTACGTTTTGATGTGTATAAGTATGTAGGTCTCTATGGATGCATTATAATATACACGGTGATTCAATAAAAAGTAAGCCAAACTTTATAAACAAATATTAAAGCTTGAACTATATTTTATTAATAATATTTTAATAAAAACATGCACACACTTACTTTTCATTTTAATGACTTCTGGTTTTTATTTCCTACTCAAAAAAGCAGACGATAATACAATTAAAAACATAAACAAGAAACTAGCAATTTCCGAAAAAAGCCTTTTAGTAAGGAAGATTTACACATGATAAAAGGTTTGAGGGAATCCAAGAATTACAGCAGCCGTCAATTTCTACAAGAGTCTCTAGAAAACACTGGACCAGAAGCGGATTAGATAAATTGCTTCGAAAAATTAGCGGAACAGGGTCAGTCGACCGCGTCATTGGTAGTGGCAGACGAAGGTCATCGCGCACTGAAGAAAACGTTGCCCAATGGCGCCAGCGCCTCCAGGCTTACGTGCAAGCAGAAGGAGGACATTTTGAACATCTTCTTTAATTAAATGATTAAACCATACTACTGAGAGTTTCTTCACAAAAAATTTAATACTGTTTTCATGTTAGAAGTACTTATATGAAATACAAAGTTTGGCTTACTTTTTATTGAATCACCGTGTAGAATGTTATTCTATGCGAATTCCGATCCGGTAATTTCGTTCGTGCACAGTTGTAAATAATCCAACCCATATATTTTTTGAGGAATCTTCTCGAACGGTTGGGCTATAAATCGACGCTTCACCCATATTACAACGAAATGGAAACGTTTGAGAGCCAGATAACGATAGGCGCTGAGGGCTTGTATATCTTCTGTTGCCTTGTGTAGGCAAGTCAGTCCTCGAGAAAACTTTAGGCGCCATGTTTTATGAATCTGTGACAAGTGCATCGTCTATAGAACTAGTGTGAAAACTGCAAACTTTATTCTGTGGTAGTTGTTTGCTCGTTGTTGGCGTTCAATTGGACTGCCAGTGTATCATGGCCCAGTTGCTGTGCGACCACTGTCCGTTTTGCGAAATCCCAAGCTCTTGTCACAAAAATCCCAAGATTGGGCAAACGTGTACTAAAAAAATCCCAAGTTACTGAAAAGGAAAAAGTTGTGATGAAATATGAAATGCGTTTTAGCAATCACAATTAGCCTATTCACAAAAGTGCCTAGCTAAGAACTGGCAAAGAAAAAACCGAAAAAACCCATTGAATTAACAAATTATAATGTTTACAAGTAACAATAATAATAAACGTTTTTCAGATAGACCCACTGAGTGAGTTTTTTCTAATCTGATTCGCTGCCACTGTTGGAAAGTATAGTAAAATTTAATCTGTAGACCTTAGAAAAATGCCAAGATTGCGATGCAAACTCCCAGATTCCAAGTCGAACCCCGAAATCCCAAGATCTTGGGAAAAATCCCAAGGTGTGGTCACACTGCCCAGTTGTGTCTAGCGACATCTGTACTGTTTCTGAGGAAACAGACGATGGCAATTCTTTGCTGAGTGTTATTTTTATACTGGGTTAGTCGTTCGTAGCGCATGTGGGATGGACTTTGGACTGCATGGTGCGTCGTTCGTGTTGTCATCATATTTGGATGCTTGCTTGAATTTGCCGATTGGCTTCAGGGCCATTAGCTAAATTGCACAATTAGTGGCACTGTCGATGGCGACACGTAGGCTATAATTATATGGAGACCAGATGCATGTTTACTCTGCAGCCCGTACTTGTCTCGTTATTTATATAGCGCCTTTCAGAGATCCGGTCAATCTGTGCCAATTGCTATAAACAGCTAACTTGCTAGGTCAGACAGATAGACATAGACAGACAGAGGGACAAACAGACAGACAGACAGACTGTCTCTTTGATAGACTGGCAGCGATAGACACAGATGGGCTAAACAAGGTCATTTATTAACTACCAACGTTATTAACGACAGAACAGTTCTTACGAAAAAGATCCACCACTGCATGAGACTGTAGATATTACATTAGAACTTATTAGGGGCACGCGACTAAAGGGAAGCTCTTGAAGTAATGGTCAGTCTCCAAATAGATGATTCTTGAAAGGGAGAGTAAATGATATTATACTCCTTCCCAATGCTTACGGCCATTTTCGCACTCCAGCGTATATCTATATATATATGTATGTATGTATGTATGCATGTGTATGTGTGTATGTATGTATGTATGTATGTATGTTATGGCCTTGTATGACAGTAATGACACGGATTAAGAACTCGAGGCTCCTATATATATATATATATATATATATATATATATATATATATATATATATACATCTCGTACTTTGCAGCATCTGCTTACGGATATTGACATTTGCTGCGGTTCCTTCATTTGCATCGTGGAACTTTGTTCCCGTCCGTGAGCTTTGTGTCAAATAAATATTAAATAAACCTCAGATGTTTCATTACGTCACATTACGTGAAGAGTGCAAATGGAAGGATGTATCTCCACGTGATATTCAAGACGACGCCAATTACTCCGGAGAGAGTCGTAAATCTGTCTGTAACCCTGTACACCGGACCCTCGCTATAACACGCGTCGATATAACGCGAATTCGGTTATAACGCAGTAGTGGCAATGAATCCTACAGTTTAATTATACACACGTGTGATCTATATATAGAACAAAATATACAGCACGTATAGTAACTACGCTCTCATCTCTGTTCTCGTAATACGTCGAAATGAAGCTGGTCAAAAGGCCGTGTAGTATACCGAGTTATCTGGTATACGACACGTTTTTCCTGCTGTCATTTTCCCACCACTAGGGGAAAGGCTTGTAATATGGGCCACTGTGTAATATGGGCCTCGACTGTATTTCCCACCTATATCATGTCTGCGGAGAGCTCTTACAGTGGGAAACCATCCGTAGGCCCTATACTGATTTCAACTTCCTGTTCTGGATGTGTGCCTTTACTAATAACTTCTGCCAGAAAAGCATCAATGTTTATGTTTTGATACATGTTGCTTATAAGACTTGTTGAACTTCGACAAGTGTTATATAGTTTAGGATTTCATCTGTGGTATGCCCTGATGTTTCAGAAGATAGACTATTTCTTTATTATATAAAAACACAACTTTGTTGATCTATAATACATTCGTCGATCACGCTATAACAGATTTCGCCGAAGCACACCATTTGTGTACTATGGTCCTGTGATCGAATGTGTAATATGGGCCATAGTTTTATGGAATGAGACAGTAGAAATAGGCCGCTATGGCTATTTTTTTCCATGTAACCGATTCTCAGTGTTGTTTACACTAGGCATATATAGGCCAAATTGTTTCTTAATGGTTATCCTAGTAAGTTTAATCTTAGGAAATCGTTTTTTACTGTTGTAATATTAGTCTGCGGCACGGAAACATTGCAATTCCATCTTTACAATGGTGGCTCATAATACGAGCCACTTTCCGTATTTTGAAAAAAATTCGTTAAAAATTTATTTGCACAGATTAAGGAATCATTCCTTCATATTTGGCAACAACTCATGCCAAGTAATACATGGAATAAATAAAGTACACGTTCAATATTTCAATCTGTCCAAAATTGGCATACAGGGTTATATTTTCATGTGTAACAAGGGCAGCTTTGTGGAGCCAAACATTTCCACCTTTTTTTAGCCACCCTAGTGGCCATACATACACTCATACACACTGCTTCTGTGCTATGAAATAGTAAAAGTTTCTTATATAGGGGTCCATAGTAGAAGCCCTTCCCCTACCTGCAAATACGCATCCACATAGACATATTCGTAATCGCAAATTATAACGCGGCCCTCGCGGTGGTTGGCTTGAATCGTATAATAGCGAGGATGCGGCTTATTTATGCATTCATCATGTGTCTACAACGCTTTGATGGGTGCAATAAAGGCAACATATTGAGTGTCTAGATACATTTTCTACATGTATTTTGCAGCATGCGGCTGCGTAGTCCAGATGGCAAATTATGCTCTTAATATGGCGACGAATACCACTGATGTATACAATCGGATTCATCGTCAAGCAACCAGGTGATATACGGACTGCAGAACCATCTTGAAATGTATGCATTATAGATGTACTAATGTACTGTCTATGGTTTATACGTTGGGACGTTAAAGGTGGTTATGTTTCTTGAGGATAGTGCACTTTGGAGTAATTTGTTGCTACAGGAATTCTCGACACACAGGTTGAAACATATTCTGCTAACACATTGATAAACTCCGCATATCTTATCTCCATAGCTGGAACTCTGCTGATCTCGTTTTCTAGTTCTCCGATAGCTTCTATGCCCGTCTCATTGTCTGCCTCTCAGGGTGTGCCTGTACATCAGTCTATCTGAATGTCTGTGTTTCTCGTACATTTAGGCGACTATATATATAGCTACACACACACACAAACACACACACACGCACGCACGCACACGCACACACAACGCACAAACTCGGCTATGATGATTTGTATAAATCATATAATTACATTATAAATCATATATATATATATACGCATGTAGGCCTGTATAGATATACATATGATATAGTATAGGTTTAAAGTATCTCCGTTTGTTTGATCTTCTATATATGTATATATGCACCATGCATCTTATGTAGGCTATACAATTATACATCTTAATATATACCGTATGTATACATACAAGTATACATGCAGATATTTAAGGCTTGGGGTTGGATGTCATGATTAATCTTCGGAAGTTGAAGGTCGGTCGTAAATCGAATCCCCGCCTCATTTTCATTTCGTGCAGAATGTTTTGTTTCTCGAACAACAAATTACGCAAAATGGTTTCGATAATTGTCGGGCTTTTCGCAGTTGGACGATGCAACTATAGAAACACTCGGCATATATATATAGTCACTGAAATACTAGTAGACCTATCTGTAGCAAAATATTCGGTTAGTAACGACATCTTATGGCTTCCAGGGACGTTGTTGATGTTTACTGCCCTACGTATACAGTTAATTGCCCATTTGTCTGCCTCATAATTATTCTGAATAATTATAGAACCTAGTTTAATATAGGCCTAATCTAACGTTACTGTATATATACGTGTTAGCATGCTATATAGTTAGGTTAGATTAGTTGTAAGCACTTTTCGAGGATTTCGTGATTCGTCTGTTGACGTTTCAGTTAAAATGAAAAATGAAAATGAGCACCTTACTTTGGTCCGACTTTGTTGTAAATTTATTCTGACTTGTTGTGGCTTTGTTCCGATTTCGTTGTATTTTATACTGACTTCGTTACGCCTTTTATTCTGGATGTGATTTTTTATTTTCAGACTAGTGGTGTGCATGCAGACAGCAAACAGTGACTACAGATTATTCTGAGAATGATTTGGATTTATTTATTCCTTCAGTCGTCGTTCTGCCGTTCTTGAACAGATCCTCCGGATGACATCTCTTCGTTGTGGATTCGCAGGATTGCGGAACTTTGGATATAAGTCCTTTGGATAAATATAGCGTGGAAGATTTTATTTCGCAAACGGATAGGGACTTTGTGGATTATTGCGGTAGTTACAACTAATCCCGGCGTGTTAAGTTCATCTGGATCAGGTTTTCTTGGATAAAGGTTCGTTACGTAACGAGTAAACACTGGTTTGAATTCAGTCGTTTGTGTAAAGATACTTTGTATTGGAATCATTTGGAGTAATGGCCATTGATGAGTGAGTAAGATTTCTTCAGTGAGAGATGCCTGTCTTGCGATGTCTGCTGTATGTGTGCGGACATGAGTCTTAACGGCAACTGGTCCATCTCCCGCCATTTAGACCTGCATCTGGGTATCTAGTACCTCCCGAAAGCTAAACGGTTCTGCCTCACGAGGGTAACCCTTAGAATGGAAACGACTTCTCCTGACTTTTCCAGCAGCACCACTGGAGTCCTCTCCCAACAGTCGCACGACAACGCCTCCGCTTCGCTCGTATCCTCTTCCCACGACTCGTTCTCCACTGCGTGCTTTGGCTTCCAGTTCTTCCTGAACACCGTCTTCCTCGGCATCCTCTGCATCTTAGGTTTCGTCGGCAACACCATCTCGTTCCTAGTCTTTCAGCGCGACCGACACAACCGCGTGCCAGTCTTCCTGCTCCAGTCTCTGGCCGTTGCCGACAATTCCCTCCTCTGTACGGCCTTCATCGCTCTATCCGTCTTCTACGGCATAGTACCAATCCTTGGCAAGGAGGTCGAGGAACAAGCCCGTCCCCATATCGTACGCTTCCTGAACCCGCTGGCCTGTGTGGCGCAGAGCTGCACCATCTGGATGACCGTCCTGCTCGCCATCAACCGTTACTTCGCCGTCTGTCGACCGTTCACCACTGAGAAGTGGCTGACGATGAAGCACGCTCGTATCCAGGTCTTCAGCGTAGTCTTCTTCTCCTTACTCGTCAACATCCCGCGGGTGTTCGAGCAGGACATACCTCGCATTGCAGCGAACTGTACAGCCCTGGCTGTTGGTACAACTCGCTTCACAGTCAGTACCTCGAGTGCCGCCCAACCGACCGTAGGCATAGGAGGTAATTTCACAGACAGTAGTACCTTATCATCGAATGCCTCTGAAACTGTACCATGCGACTCGGATATGTACTGGTACTTCGAGGTGGTCTACTTGAACGCCTTCTACACGTCGGTGATCCTGATTCTTCCTATTCTGCTCCTGATCGGATTCAATATCCCTCTGGTCCGCCAACTGCAGACTTCGAAGCGAGAGATGATCCGGAACTCTCTGTCGTACAGCGGTCAGCAGGAGAACAACATCACCGTCGTCATGGTGATGATCATCCTCCAGTTGATCATCTGCCACTCCCCAGATCGCGTCGTCCAGATCGTCCGCATCTTCGTCGACGACAGCCGGAAGTGCCTTTCACCGCTCTACTACGCCGTCAACATCGCCAACTTCCTCGTCATACTGAACTCTTCGACGGACTTCATCGTCTACTACGTCTTCCGGAACAGGTTTCGAGCGATCCTCTGCGACCAGCTGTTCTGCCGGCGACCGAGGTCCAACTCGTGGGACGTCGTCGCTGCCTGGAACTCAAGGACGGACCAGGGAGCCAAACCTCTCGTTCGAATCAACAGCAATGGACAGGGAGCTTCTCCTCCGGGCCAACGGATCGAGGAAGACGGTCAGGATAGGTCCCAGCCATCACCAGAAAGCGACCGACAAACAACGTCACTCGTACGAAACATTGACTTACAGACGACAGAACCTCACGATCACCACAAGACAACATCAGTCGTACTCTAAAACTACCACCACACGGTGATATATCTACAGCAGATCTGGTCTGACGAAAATGAGCACTAGGTTAATTCTCTGACTCGAGAACATCACCAACTCAGGATGCCACTCATACCAGAAAGCGAACACACACGAGGTCAGTTGTAAAAGCAAGTGATAGCTCAGGATGCCACTGCCGTGGTCTGAAATCAGCCGCCATAAAATTCCAGGCGTTCAGATAATGACCACCATACGACGCACACGATATGAGGAAAATTACGACATGATCACACGAAAGTGACAAAATGACGATGCCATCGAGATGCCAGAGAGTGACCCCGTCGCTGGCTTGCACGAGGAGGGTAACAAATGCGGATCAGCATCAGTCCTACAAACATACATGACCTTCTGACGACCAACCAACAGAGAGTTAATCTTATGTCAACCGGAATACGACTGAAACTTCTCATGCACGACATTCTCAGAGAATCAGTTCCAGACAAATAACGCTGAAAATGGCTGATGAGCGCTCCCCACTACTGCAGCCCGTGTGCTAGTAATACATGAAAACAACGGGCATTAATGTAGCCTGCAGGTTTATCGACATGAATTTGTCTAGTAATAAGAGCAGTCATTGTGGACTCGGAAATCACATCGACGTCTTCTCTTTTAAGTTGTTGTACAGAACCATCTGAAGGTGGAAAAGAATGACAGTGCTTTGAGATCAGACAACGTATTTCTTCGTGCGTTCCAGCGACATTAGTTTCTGCCATTGACAGGCATTACTTTTAAGAATGATCGACGACGAAATAAGTGCCTTGAACTGTCAAATATCGGAAGAGCTACATGTAAAATGCTAGGCTTATTTTATATAAGACTTAGTACTGCCTAAAGGCTCTTCAGCCTGAACTATGACAAGATTGTGAAAAGGCGCAATATAAATATCGTGATGCATACTACCACTATATACCGCACGGTATTAGATATGTTATGACAGCACAGATCTTTGTTTACATGTCTCAACCTGTAGCAAATGTCCTCGTTTCTAGCCGACTCCACTTCTACTGCAATTATTTCGACATTAGCCTACTAGCATGCAGAGAGATTCTCAGAAACTTCAACTGATACAGAGTACTCAGGCCATAGCCAGAGCAAAGTCACGTAAATATCAACGTCTAAGCCAAAAGCTGCATTCATGACACGGAATGTCCATCGATCGATTAAGGAGCTCATGAATAAGCTGATGCCCTGCGCTTAGTTTTCGATTAGCGCTTTAGAAATTCGGAGCTACGATTACGAACAGACTCTTAGTCTACAGGGCTATATGCAAGAGGTTCTGCGCTGGCTCCCCACCCGGCAGCGCACTGAGTACAGAATTTCTGCCCTTGTGTGGCGATGTCAATTGGACCTCGCCTCGGATTACCTACGAGAGCCTTGTTGCCCCACGTCGAGTATTCAAGACCGCCGCCCCTCCTCCGCAGAGAAGGGGCGCTTCTAGTCCCATTTGCTCGAACTGCAACTATGCAGAATCGAGCCTTTTTCGTGGTCGGCACAGTGGTCTGGAACGGGCTCCCCTTGAGCTTCGCCTGCTCGCAGGGACTCTTACTGAAGATTTTTTTTATTAGACTCGAAACTGTACTCTTTGGACGTGCTGGAGTCGGAAGTCTGAGTAGTCCCCTTGAAAGGACGCTATATAAATTCATGAATGAATGAATTTAAATAAGCCGACCTATCCCTGCTCCTTGCTTGCGGTTCTTTACTTTACTGCCGTTCGTGTATAATAGGCTAAACTTTACACTGGTCTTCGTGACTTGTCGCATTGCGACCGGACTTCTCAAAAAAGATTAGGACTCTTGGGGAGCATCCGTAAAGGACGTCCGCAATGAGGGGTAGGGAGGGGTCATCCAAATGCAGACGAATGTGGACAAGGGGAGGGGATCATGGCCAGCGCGGACGTCCGCACCTACACTTTTGTACATAGTTCTTTTAGTACAACCTGTGCAGTATTAAAACCGACCTGCACCGTATAAACACCAACTAGTAACTGCCAACTTCAGTCAGATGGTACTAAGGTATAGTCTGTAGCGCATTGCACTGACATTCTGGCATCTGTAATGAGAGGTTTCGAGTCTCGAGCAGCTGTAGGGCATTTCATGATTTATGCTTCAAACTTCCCAGGCGTGCTATTGAAACGTCGTCTCATTCTTCATTTAATACAGTTCTGTTACTAATCACACCATATAGTGACTTAACATTCGGCAGATTGGAATCTAAGTGCTGGTTAATCCGGGTCATACAGTCGGTTATTATTATTAAAGCCAGGCAGGCCCGTTCTGAGAGGTGGGTGCACTGACAAAAACGTAAGGGGCCCGGCGACTTTTAGGGGCCTGGGCTCAGCCTCAGACATCAACTTATGAATAATACAAAGTTTCATGATTTATGCCTTTCAAAATATAAGAATACGGACACTTAACTACAGTAGCTGCATATATAAATATAGTTTGTAGGGTTGTACCCGCACAGTGTACTATTTCACACCATATAAAAAAATTCTTGTGGATAGGGAGATTGGAATCTAGGTGCTGGTTTATCCGGGGGCCCGGAGTCGGTTACACGACCGTGCAGCCAGGTTTTCTGCTTGGCCTAATTTCGTCCCGCAATTTACTTCATCAGCCGTTCTAACCTTTGTCCAGATGCTGACATTTAAAGAGCATTTAAATAACATGCTTTTAAATAAGATAGAACTAGCAGTTTATTAATGATTATTCGTGATGTCGGTGTTTCGTTTTGTTAAGTGGTTTTGGCGTGCGGACGTCCGCAAAGGGGGTAAGGCCAAATGCGTACAAGGGGGAGGGAGGAGTCCAAAGTAGGTCATTTTCTGCGGACGTCCTTTATGGACGACCCCTTGGCGACTGTTTCACTGGAAACGATCATCAATTGACACCATTGCGATGTCTAATAGATAAATATAATATATATATATATCTCAATGATTGACATCTTGTGTATTATTTTAACGGCACTACGTGAGTAATTAGATTTAGACTTGTGCATAAATGTACATGTATATACAGGGTAAGCAGGCCTATGCTTTATGATGCTAGATGTGTTATTTTATTTTATATATATAAGACAGCATAGGCCCATGTTTTCAGTATACATGTATAAGCATAATTTGTAAACAGGGCTCTACTATTATCCGCCTCACAGACATATTCAGGAGTTTGTCTAATTGTCTTGTCACGATAATCGATTTTTGCTATTCATTCAAATCAGTTTATTCAACCAGTTTACGATAATCGATTTTTACCTCGCGTATTAAATAAGGCGCATAAGTCTCTATAGAAGTAGATATATTAGTCACGTTTTATCCTGGTTTTATCATTATTATGTCGTTTAGACCTATGACGTAGAAATAATATGATGCTAAATTTTTGACGCGTTATGAATGATGTGATATTTTGACGTGATGATGCAGTGCAACATTGTGACGTGAAATGTGAAACTTACCCCATTCGAGATTAAAGCGCAAATAACATTTGCGATATTATTATGATAGCTATTGTTCTACAACAGCGAAACGTTTCAAATAATAGATATTGCGAGGCAATACTTAGTAATGCAGTTCAGAACAGTAGGTCCTAATGTTTGCTACAGAAAATAACACCATGAAAATTCAAGCGGAATCATGTTTAAAACACTCGTGCAAGACTTCGAAGTGTTCGAATAAATGTCTTGGAACATTTGATTTAGTAAGATGACGATAGGGCCTATACACTTGATGCGATTGTTGGATGACCAAAAATTCATTTGCCCCTAGATTTTTACCATATTTTACCAAATTTACTTATCACCTTAGTTTTTAACAATGAATGGCTATGATTTTTCACATTTTGGTTTCTGTATACAAACTAGTCAAGATAACTTGAAAAATTTTCAAATATATATGAAACATTGAAACTTTAAGCAGTTTTGTTTTTTAAATATATAGCTGAAAACGGATTCCGGAACGCTGACAACAGGCCCCATAGTGCCACATAGGGCCCATACCATGTCAAATGCTTCCAAAAGCGCTGGCGGCTGTTGGAGCGAGCGCCCAGGGTGGAGCGATCGGTTGCTTTCGTCACCCTCGTTAGTCCCCGAGCCAAAAATTTAAAACTTTTTCTTACCCCTAAATAAGATGGACTTCGGACGCCCACGATAGTCTCAATGATGATAGGGTCTATACGCGTGTAGGCGATTGTTGGATGACCCGAAAATTCAGATAACCAAAGGAGATCAGGATATAAGGAGAAAAAAGGAGAAACATGTAGCCTAACACAGCGGAAGAGGCAGCGTGATGGCAGGAAGGTCAGACGAAGAAAAGTAATGTACAAGAGACGCACAGAGGAAGAGACAAAGAAGAGGAAATGAGTGAGTGAATGAGTGAGTGAGTAAGTGAGTGAGTGAGTGAGTGAGTGAGTGAGTGAGTGAGTGAGTGAGTGAGTGAGTGAGCGACTAAGAGTGTGTGAGTGACTGCGTGAGTGAGACAGATAGATGCCGGTGATAATATTTCTACTAATTATATGCTACCTAATGTTTGAATTATAATTACACTGTGTTTGACATTCATGAGACATTTACACTGGCACACGCCCTCCCCCACCCCCACACAACGATTGATGTGTAGCGTATAGTTCTACTAGGTCTTTCTCTCTCCCTCCATCTCCCGCTCTCCCTCTCGTTTGCTTGATGTGTATACATACATGTACAACATTGTACATACATTGCTCATGCGCTTCGGCGTGAAACTCCGATTCAGTGTCCGCGCTGTAGTCGGGAGCGCCTCTGAATAGAAATCTTGAAGAGGCGTTATAACAAGCGTTCATACATACATACATACGTACATACAGATATACTGACCAGCAAAGACGTTAAGTTCACAGAAGGTGATCGACACACAAGTAAAGCAGAATCGAGCGATACAAACTTACAAATGCAGATCTTCAGATTCAGATAAAGAAAAAAATATAGGTAGCGTGAGTTAACCTAGGCAACATCTGGAAGGAGATAGGCCTACTATAGTTACGAAGGCCTAATATAGTCATGATCGTAATATTTTCATGAGGCGGTGGTGGCTCCAGCACAGCTGCATACGTCCAGAACCTTACACGTCACTTGCTCAGTAAAGAGTCTTGAGTATAGATGGGATAATCAGTTTAACTTAAATGGAGGTCGGGGTCAGTCTTCTCGTGACCACGTGACCTCGATTCGTTGTCGCCCAGCTCCAGCTCGTACCCGAATCGCAGATGCTGGATGACGAAGTCGAACAGTCGACTCCAGGCGGACCTCACCTCGGCGCTGAACCTGTCTCCGAGGGCCTCTCTCCACGTGTAGAGGATGGCACCAGAGAACACGTTGAAATAGTCCGCTTTGATGTCCTTGAAGTAGATGTGCCGCTTGCCAAGGTTGATGAAGACAGGCGACACGACCGTGTCCAGCTCTTCCAGGTGCTCGACGGCCACCTCCAGTGCCTCCATGAAGCGTGACGCATGCTGGACGAGTCGCGGATGACTGACGATCTCCACACCGTTCATCTCTGGACCGAAGCCGAAGACGCGCTTGATGCTCGGACTGAGTTGGAAGATACGGAGGAAGATCTGGCATCCGTTGGCGTTCATCTGATCGGCGACGATGGTCCACGTCTTCCGGATGACCTCTCGATGGGTGGCGTCTATCGGGGTCGTCTCGACCAGGCGCCGATGCTCTACGACATCAGTGGACGCTGACTTCCCTGCTGCAGCCTCCTCCACCTTCTCCCCATCACCGCCTCCGCCCCCTACAGCCGTCTCCTCGCTTGCGTAGTACAACCACTCTGCAATGTTTAAATTTAAAGTAAAATAAAATTATGTATATTAAGTAGTATCTTATATGAGGCAGACCGGTGTTTAATGCACGAGGCTTCATTCCGCTTCAAGCGATGGTACACCAAAATCAAGTCGAGTCCGGAAAACCTGTCCGTCGAGACAGACAGACAGACAGACAGACAGACAGACAGTCTGTAGTGGGTATGAGCTTGCATAGTGATGACGTAGATCTTGGGTAGAGTTCGAAATATAGCTGTTGCCGTAGTTAGTCGTTCATGTCAATTATCTTGACGTTTTTTGTGTTTTCTATTTCCTCTCCTCTCGAACAATTATAGCAGACCACATTAACAAGATTCTCCGCTCTGGTTCTGCCTTACTTTTTGCGATAAAAACCCTCAAGGCACATATGGGACCACCATGAAAGATCTCCAAACAATCACTAGAGCTACTATCATATCTCGCACGATGTATGCCTCTCCCGCATGGTGGGGCCTAGCGAGTGGAAGGGACAACACCCGCCTCGAGGGCTTCATGAACAGGCTCAGGTTCATACATACATACATACATACATACATACATACATACATACATACATACATACATACATACATACATACATACACATACATACATACATACATACATACATACATACATACATACATACATACATACATACATACATACATACATACATACATACATACATACATACATACATACATACATACATACATACATACATACATACATACATACATACATACATACATGTAATATGTATACATACATACATTTATACATACATGCATAGTTACATACATAGCAATTAGGGCTACTACACATACAAAACAGTAGGTAATATTTTATTATGTGTAGGCTATAGGCCTAAGTCTATCAGCAATCTATTCAGTAAACGGCCAAAATAGAACATAAATATCTGTTTTATGAATATATTATATGTAAATAGTAAAATAAACAGTATTATAAATGTTTTGGTTTTTTCAAAATGAATGCAAACATTGAACTATAAATAACAACATATGACGTAAAGTGCCGTAGCCCGCAGAATTGTGCCAAACCTTGGCACCAGCAATTTAGCAAACATCAGAGGCCGTATATCTGTAGCAAAATTAATTGTGCGTTGATTTATACCAAACTCGCTCGCTTGCAGCTTTTAGATGTTGGGCTATAATGGCTTTCGTCATTGTGCCAAATATGTTACAAAAGGTTTTATATCGGTTATTTGCTGTTGTTCGCGATATTTCACAATATGATTAGGCTAGGCTATTTAGTACAGTGGTCATTCAGAAGCCTATAGATATATGCACTCAGATCTAGTCAATAGTCACTTAGATCTCATCCCTGCATACCTGCACAGTACCGAATAAGGCCCGGGGTGGAAATAAGGCCCACGCATTAAAATTCTAATATCTCCGAATGTATTCATCAGATGTCGCCACAAGTTTATGACTTGAGGCCTTCATCTGTGAATTACGTAGTTGATCACGGGTTTTCTTTTCGGCGACATCTTTGAATTAAAAATATGGCAAAATTTTTGCGATAATTTATTTCGCAATTTTCTTATTTTCGGTTGTTTTAATATCGTAATTAATCCTCAGTCTGCGTATTGCATGCATATGATAATATATGTAAACAGTGGATATTGGCAAGACTATATAGACTGAAAAACTTAATTATGCACTTTAGAATTACCCGGATATTGGTCGAGGTGTTCATGGCCTGCTGGTGAGGGTAACAAGGCCCACCTTTCTGCTGGTAATAAGGCCCTATGCATTGTGTGCAGACAGTATACACAGTTGAGCATGACGAAATATTGACAGTGCGGACAGTGGTTACATGATGAATGCATTGGTTTAGATTCAGTAGTAGAAGCAGAAACATTCGTTTTCCCATATTGTGACGAATAATAAAATAATAAAATAATAATTTCAGAAAAAAGCCTGAATTAATTACTACACATTTTCATCACATTTATTTTATTCCGGACGGCTATAATCAACCAATAGCTGTCCATTTCATAAGAAACAGTGTCAATTTCATGTTTGACACAAAGCACACACACACACACACACACATACGGTGTTCACACCCACACACACTACACACACACATTTCCTACACACATTTCACACACACACACACAACACACACACACTCACACACACACACACACACATACACACACAAAGTTCCTTACCACACACACACACACACACACACACACACACACACACACACACACACACACACACACACACACACACACACACACACACACACACACACACACAACACACATATGTGCACACATACACATATATATATAGCTCTATTGCCTACGGTAGATACACGAAAGCTACTAAATAGGCTACATGCAAACTATACCAGGCTAACTCAATCTACTCAGAGTTAGTTTATATGCAGAGCCACAATAAATTGTCACTCGTATATTCGTCCATACATGTCTCAGTCTCCATCTAACTGAAAAGAAGTGAATAGGCGAAACTAATTAAACTAAACTGAATTAAGCACTCAACGGTTCCGGATATCTGGTTGTTCTACACTCTAGTTAACACATCCTCAGAATATGTCACAAACATCTACATGTATAAGTAAAATGGCCCATGCATTGGGATTACAGAAATCGACACGCAACCGAATAATCTAATTCTAAACAATAGTGGACTACTTTGATTATCTCAATTGAAATCTACAGCAGTCGTAGAGCAGATTCGAATCCCAACCACGGAGCTGACAGTCCAACACGCCGACTACTATACTATCTATTCTAAACAAAAATCGCCTTAAAGGCGTGCCTAGCCCAGCTGTATGTAATTGTGGTCAAAATTTATAAGAGCAAAAATGGTTGTTCAGAAGAGGCGTTTGGACTACTTGAACTTTTTGTGATCGAAATTGGCATGATTCGCTTGTCACTGCGCCCATTGGGACAGTTTTATTGAAGTTTCCATAAACACTGGCCCGTAGCTAAGGGAGTAGCATTGACTGCAAGCATTGAGGGGTGTTCCAGCGGTGCCATGGCACAGGCTCCAACTCAAGAGGGGCACAAATTTGGGTAGTTATTGCTTGAGTTGATAGTTTGGGTGAGGGCGCTGTATTCACGCTTGGCACCGGGAGCAATGTAGGGCTGTTCCAGCGGTGCTAACAGGCTTGTGGGCAAGGTAGATTGCTTGAGTTGATACTTTGGGTGAGGGCGCAAATTTACGAATGGCACCGGGAGCAATTAGGCCTATAGCTGCGGTCGTGTAGGAGAGGTATAGTGAAATTTAGACTGCGCTAGTAAAGTAAAAATACTGACTTTCCATGACGAATAGTCTGGGTTTCTCTTCGTTGGTCTTCTTCTCCTCATCTTCAGCATCCACTGATGCAGGTGAATCCTTTTTCTTCGAAGGAAGAGGAAAAGAACGTTCTTCAAACTTCCGATGCGAAGAACTGTCGATGCTGTTCAACGTCTGACGTCGGCGCAGAGGTGTTGATCGATCCTTAGAAATGGCATGGTATTAGAAATGGTATGGTAAGCTGTGTTAGCCTAAACGCTTCGGTTAAATCGCATGGTAAGTTATATCAAAACACGCACATTAGCATGTAATGTAGGACAATACGTTACAGACTTCGATCTAATGATTATCCATTAACATAATCAAATGTTATGGCAAAACATTTTCAACGCCTCACTTGAATGGTATAGTATAATATATCACAACACACCGCTAACCAATTAATGGTATTGAAAGACTTTACTTGTTGTCAAAATTTGTGCTATTATGTCTTCGTCGTCATATTACTATTTTATTTATGTAAATGATAACCAGGCCTACTGCACTGGGCCGAACTGCCGATCTATACGGTAGGTTAGTTCAGTCGTCGTGATAATTACAAATCAATTCTTGCTTGGTTGCAGCCCACGTGACAAGTGACGTGATAATCCAGGACTATCATCAAGAAGCTTTGTGTTCCAGTCAGGTCGACGATCATTTCTGCCCCACAAATATACATGTAAGCGGGTGATACGCTTACACCCATCAGCTCAAACCTATCGTGCTTTTGTTCTGTGTCGGAAGAACATGATGGAAAAGACCTTTCGTGCACATACATACTATACTGCTCAGTGCTCACTCGTGCTCAGCATACATTTTCAACTTATGTCACATCAATATTGTGTATGTATCAGGATACTTAATATAGCGCGTTTTAAAGTACCTCAGAAGAGTGTTGATATATAGGTCAGTACCGTCAGTCAGATAGCCGTGAGCAGTGCTTCTGAGAAGTAATGAAAAATGCGCTTGATTATATGTTTTGATAATATAATTAGAGAAATGAAGTTGTTCTTGGAGCCTGTACCTTGTCAGCATAGATCATGGTTGCTGGTGAAGGAGCTGTTGCCACTGACGTCTCGCATGGCTGCACTGGTGGCTTCGGTCCAAAGGACATGTGCCGGCTGAGTGGTTTCTTAGGGTTGGTAGATGTCATCCTTGATCATTTAGTGTTCCGTTATGACGCACTAATGCCTAGACCGCTTCAGTTGAGCTACAACAACGAATATGACTTGCTGACTATGTTGCTTATCTTTTCTTAAGTTAACTGTAGATGTAAATGTACATGTATTTCTACAGCGATTGTATAACTTCTATTATGACATTCTTGGCTCATTACTATAAAGGGCCAGATAGTTATCTGTCTGCCTGCCTGCCTGCCTCCCAGCCTGCCGCCTGCCACGGTGATTGCTCTTAAACCAGCAAGTATTCTGGTTCATCACTGCCTGACACCACTTTTAAAATTACATGAATTTAAACCACCCAAAATTTATTTCGATTTCTCTTAAACTCGAACTCATCGATGTTTCAGCTGGAGAATTACTCGTGCTCGCATAGTAGGTTATACTGTAACAGTCACACGATGTTTTCTTTTCTGGCACAGAAAGCTTATCCGATGACTTATGTAGCGCTGTTAAAGATTATGTTCCGCACTAGTCTCTTACGAACTACTTACACTTTCACTAAACCTTTAAGTAAATAATAAATAAATGTACGAACGCCTTTCAATAGCCTAACGGTAGCAGCTTCAGCAACTTTTAATAGTACCGATTGTTCTCCAACCAGAAAACGATAGCAACACTTAATTCTTTGAATGCTTTCACAAAATTGGAGCCAATGTCAGAAATGGTACACAATTTTGTCATGTGTCAGACCGAGCTCATAACGTGTTACATAGATGAGTTGCGCTACTCCATCACACGCTCTTGTCTTAGCATCCAACAAAACGTCTGCATACTAAGACAACTGAGCGTCGATCAAATGTACATGCATCGATCCAGTGACAGGTTACTCCCATGTAGGCCTAGCTAATGAATCTTCAAAGCTACGTAACTGTTAAGATGTTATTTATACAATTTAATTCTGCAATTCCTTCATCTGATCTGGTACACAAACTCATTAGGCCTATAGTTTTGTAAGCCTGATTGTAAGGTCAAACATATGCCGATTATTGGACAAGTTGTTCGAACAGTTGCTACTTCTTAGAGAAAATTAAATAAACTGTTTCAAACAGTACAATACAAATAACAGTGGAAATAAAGCATGTGTTTCCTGACTGAATTTGCTGATCCCAACTGTGCATGCAATTTGTAATTTGATATAATTGAAATTACGTAATTTGTAATTTGTAATTACAAACAAATTTCTAAAGTAATTTGTAATTTGTAATTCAATTACATTTTCCAAAGTAATTTGTAATTTGTAATTCAATTACATTTTACTGTGTAATTTGCCCATCCCTGAGCTACACGATAGACTACTTTCCTTTCTGGCATAGAAAGCTTATCCGATGAATTATGTAGCGCAGCAGTTTAAAGATTATCTTCCTCTCCAGCCTCTTACGAACTAGTTAGACTTTCACTGAACCTTTAAATAAATAATAAATAAATGTACGAACGCCTTTCAATAGCCTTCGGTAGCAGCTTCAGCAACTTTAATAGTACAGATTTGTCTCCAACCAGAAACGTGCACGCACTTACGTTTAATCTGTTCCAATAGCCTTCGTTTTCTGTTCTACATTATGGAAATAAAAGCGATCAAAGTTAATTCAGAAATCCGATCTGCCTTTGTATTGGGGGCACATGGTCAACACAGCTTCAGTTGGTATAGCCATGAAACACAGCCTTAAGGCAACTAACTGTAGCAGGCAGGCCGATCTAAATTACTAATTTACCTAGTTCTGTCCTCGATCGAGGCAAGGACTGTTTTCGCGTTCCTGCTCGTCGTAAATCTATAATTGAAATGGGACTCAGTGCCTGATCTATATACAATACATGCTAAATAATCTTATTATTAGTGCGTGACATAATATATATATATAATATATATATATATATATATATTGTGTGTGTATATGTGTGTGTGTGTGTGTGTGTGTGTATAATTATACACTGTGCATTGCATAAGTGCATGCCTGGACTGGTGGAAAGGTAGACCTATCATAGTTAGCCTAACTTTTATAACTAACTGACTATACGTAAACAAGCATAGGCCTACTACACGTAGGTCTATCCTATACTAATCTTCACATTTTGAGCAGCAGGCATTTTAAATTCTCTAAAGTTCAACATTGTTGTTATAACAAATCCATTAATTAGGAGAAGAGCAGAGAAAAAGAGAGCAGCACAGAGAAAGAGACAAATAGCATAAAAGAACAAAGGTAGCAGAACAGAGGAAGAGACAGAACACAGGTAGCAGAACAGAGGAAGAGACAAACAGCAGAACAGAGTAGTACAGAGCATAGAGCGGAGTAGAGGATACAGCGCAGAGCGATTCAATTGCAGCCTTGAGCGGATGTTGCATTTAAAAATCATTGAAAATATATAGAGGTCGCTGATTTAGGTCTAATATGCATTCGGTGGCATTATTACACGGCCGACCTTCGTCAAATTGGAACAGAGGAGGGAGGAGCAGAGTGAGGAACGAAGGGCGGGTGGTATAGTGTGGGGGTGGGGAGAAGAAAAGCATGGTGGTGAAATGCACACCAGTATAGCCTAAACTGTCGACCATTCATCGTATCCTAGCAATGGCTCACTGGTGTACAACTTAGAAACAACGTTAACGTGTTCATAGGGCAATTATCATCATAATTTGGGGAGCCCCGTGGCGCATCATCATCATCATCATTGAGAAAATTATTTGTAATCGATTAAATGTAGGCTATATAGTATTATTATTATTATCTATATACCCCAGAAAATTTATTACATATTATCGTTAAAGTCATCGTCGTCGTCACCAACGTCAACATCGTCATTATCACTAGAAAAAAGCAGAAATATTAATTTTACTGTAGGGTTCAGCCCATTAGATCAAACAAGGCAAGGGAAAGTAAATAAAGATATATGCATAGCAGAGTAAATACGGTATTGTAACGTGAGGTAAAATAAGACCTTAGGACCTTAACAACGACTTACCATTTATTCGCCTTAGAAGCTGAAGTGAACCGAGTGCGTATTATTTGCAAACGATAAGGAATAGGCCTTACGTGTTAATTAGGCCTACACCTACAAATATATATGGCGCATTTACAGGAGAAACTTCTCAGAGGCGCTTTCGACCTAACTCAGCCACTGCCCTAGCTAGCTGTGGTACAGTGGTAGTGCCAGTGCCATGCCTGGAGAAAGAAGGAGGAAGCGACGTTTATCAACTCTGTTATGACACAGTGTCGTTAAACAGTAACTAACGAACTTTCGATCTCGATTGATCAGAACTGTGTTAGAAGAATGGGACAAAGAAAGACGATGAAGCTCACCGTCGTCGATTATTGAACGATCTCGTCCAAACAGATGGACCATGTAAATATGCGTAAAGAAAGAAGAGGCGACGTATTGATCGCCCAATACTAAACTCACCCAAACAGATAGATACAAATATCTACTGAAGAAGCTCAACGACGACGGTTCAAATCCGGGAAACTCTGTAGGTAGATTTCCACGAGACACAGTGGTCAGAAGCAGGGTTTAAAGTGATGTGGGAACTGTTGGAACGGCGTTCCCACTGCTCTCGAAATTGTTGGCTTGCGTTCCCACTGCTCACCGTATACAATGGAACCTCGATAAACACATTCTTTCCAGTAAAACTCCTCTTTGGCGTTCCCACTGGTCACCCAAACAACTTTAACTACTGGCCAGAAGTACGATGGAGCGAGCATATATATAGCTGTCATACAGCTGTCTCGCCGTATAGGACCGGTCCGTCCATCGGAATTGATCTTACTCGAGAAATACTCTTCAAATCAAGCTATCTTATTAAATATTTCAAACATACATTTTCTAAATGGCGCCTCTTTACTCTGTTAGACATTTTCTTAGATGTTCTTAAAAGGTGCTCTGTACATAAACACTGTTTGGAAAGTGCGAATAGTCGTCTACTTCCAATGAAGGTGAACTAAACAGAATGGCACATGGACAACGTCTCAGTTTCGCTTCTTTGATGTGAAGATTGTTGCGTCTACATCGGCGTCTGTCTGTGTGTTTGCCCCGTCACTGTCTTACTACGACTGTGTGTGCCTGTCGTTGTCTCTGCTTCAATCAATCAATCAATCAATCAATCAATCAATCAATCAATCAATCAATCAATCAATCAATCAATCAATCAATCAATCAATCAATCAATCAATCAATCAATCAATCAATCAATCAATCAATCAATCAATCAATCAATCAATCAATCAATCAATCAATCAATCAATCAATCAATCAATCAATCAATCAATCAATCAATCAATCAATCAATCAATCCAATCAATCAATCAATCAATCAATCAATCAATCAATCAATCAATCAATCAATCAATCAATCAATCAATCAATCAATCAATCAATCAATCAATCAATCAATCAATCAATCAATCAATCAATCAATCAATCAATCAATCAATCAATCAATCAATCAATCAATCAATCAATCAATCAATCAATCAAAATTCATATATCGCTCCTTACTCATTAGTTTCATTGATTTCTACTGTCTTTGTCTCTGCCTATGTGTGAACGAGTCAACGAGAGCATAATTTTATTACAATTACAAACATAAATGTTATGTAAATGCTCATTTACATTACATTGCATAAACAAATTAAGACGCTCATGACAAAGTCGATATCAGTCATTATCGATCCCTTTCTCTGGTCTACCGCTCTGAAATCTGCGACTGTGACAATCCAATCAGTGTCAATTTCAATTGACGATTTCGGATTTGAACCCGGATCGCAGAGGTAATAACTCCACTCGGACTTCGTGCTACCATGTCACCTTTTATGTATTAATAACCGAGGTTCAGGCTACACAATGTCGGCCCAAATTGGGACAATATAATCGCTGTGCAATGTGTACAAAAAATCTACCAATTTGCAAAGTCTAATAAACTTGAGCAAAATTTAAATTGAAGTTTATGGTTCCTTCTCTGATACATAACATATTTCAACGTTTACCAACCTGGGTGCCGCGACACCCAAAGAAACCGTGAACCTAAGCCTACTCGTCGCAAGATGACTTTTTAGCCTGTGGCTGGATGATAGAAATGGTAAAAACTAAATATACAGCCCGTAAAAACAAAGTTTTTACTATATCCATCTAGTATCCTATAATGCGTCTTATGAAGCAGTTACCTCTACAAATATATAGTCCGCGTTCATTTTTACGACTGCGGCCAATGAGGCAGCGCGCCCGTTTTTTGGCCAATGACAACGCTGCGTATCGGAAAAGGGGATTCCCCGATTCGAAAAGTTGAGTCCCCGATTCTATAAGCTAGCCTTTTTGGGGGAGCTGAAATTTTTATAGAATGAAGTGTCTGCGAGGGCGAGTCTATCTGCCAAGTTTCATGACGATTGAATGATTGTAAGTGATCGAACTAGTCGTCGCAAGATTTGACTTTTTAGCCTGTGGCTCAATCAAGCAAGCAAGATTTCCATGTAAGTTAAACTAGATGGATAAAAAATACAGCCCGTAAAAACAAAAGTTTTTACTATATCCATCTAGTATCCTATAATGGGTCTTATGAAGCAGTTACCTCTACAAATATATAGTCCGCCGTCATTTTACGACATAGCACGTTTAATGAGGCAGCGCACCCGTTTCTGTTGCGGCCAATGGCAACGCTCGGCCAATGGCAACGCTGCGTATCGGAAAAGGGGATTCCCCGATTCGAAAAGTTGAGTTCCCGATTCTATAAGCTAGCCTTTTTTGGGGGAGCTGAAATTTTTATAGAATGAAGTGTCTGCGAGGTCGAGTCTATCTGCCAAGTTTCACGACGATTGAATGATTGTAAGTGATCGAATTAGGTTCGCAAGATTTGACTTTTTAGCCTGTGGCTCAAACATTCAAGCAAGCAAGCAAGCAAGCAAGATTTCCGCAAGTTAAAGTAGATGGATAAAAAGTGATAAACTACCGAGGAAAATAATGAAATTAAAGGAAGACGTCGTTGACTGAATGACTTTTATAAGGGTACCTTCAACCTTGCTGTGAAAAAGGTTGGGATCTACTCATTCTACTGGCCTATAATTGAGGCCAATACTACTAATAATGTTTATAGTTGAGTCGTTTAAAATGACGTTGTAGTTGAAAGCTGCTGTCTACGTTAACTCTAATAGGCCTACGTGATCGCTCTCAGTGAAGCTGTTAGTAAACTTTACGTCAGAATGATAATCCTGGTGACAAACTTTGTGTTCAGGAGGGTTTCCGGATAAAAGATGAGTAGGCCTACTATTATGGGAGTCGGACTTAACGAAGTCTTCGTATAGATGGACGTCACCGGATCTTTCGAGCGTTTTATTGATGGTAAAAAACGTTGATTTTTGTCATTAATTCTGAGATTTTTGCTTTCCTTCACACTCGGTTAAATGGGGAAAAGAAGGCTGGTCGTATATTTATATATCACTATTATGTATATGTGCATTAAATGCACTCAGTAGGTCTACTTGTATTTGTATATAAGGCATATATTATGGCCTATATGTATTTCGCTACAGAGATTTGTCTATAATTCACAAATGCGTGTATGGCTGAATAGCCTAACTGACCTTAGCTAAAACTGATCAATATTATCATCAATATCTAATCAGCATGAAACTATGAGCGTCTTGTTTTGTCTGCGCGCGTGCGTGTGTGTGTCAGTGTTTATTTGTCTATTACTCTGTTCTTGTGTATCTGCTTCTGTCAAATATGTATAGTCTGCAAATGTCCGTCTCGTCTGTCTGGCTGTCTCTATAGGCCTACATATGTGTGTAAATGTCCGTATGTCTCTATAGGTTCATTCATTCATTCAGAGGACTTATATAGCGCCCCTACAAGATAACCTACTCATAGCCGCTCCCAGCCAAACTCCGGCAATAAAGAACAGTTTTCAGATGCTTGTAAAAGGTGTAGGCCAATGCATAGATGTTTGTCCGTCTGTCCGTCTGTCCAGCTATGTGTCGGTTCGTCCGTCTGTCTATTATGTCTTTAAATGCATGGTATGCATACAAGCACAGCTAAAGCTACAAGTAGGGCCTATGTGTCTGTTCTTGTCCGTCTCTCTTTGTCTCTCTGTAGCTCCGTCTGTCCCTCCATCTTTCTGTTCGTTCGTTCGTCCATGCCCGTCAATTAAAATTGCAAAGCAGCGTCACATTAGATGTATTTAATGCCGATAAATTAAGCAGATTGTGTCTGAGTTTATCCGCATCGAATCCGAGCCGAGCTGAACAAGGTTGTGCACAGCTATTTTGCAGTCATAGTATGTATCAACTATCAACCTTTCAAGTATGTTTAGCCGCCAGGTATATAGGGCACCGGGTGTGCGTGTGGTGATATCTGCAGTATCGCATTAACACCTATGCAGGTGTAAGTGGAGCTACAGGTGCTTGGATGCGTATTGGGTTTCGAACTCATGCATATCGCAAAAACTGTCCAGGTCTGTCCTATGCAGTAGATTTCAGAGTGTTTTATCAAGGTATAGGGATCGATAGTGGTCGATATCGATTTTGGCAAGAGCGATTTAATTTGTAACGTGTTTTCGTTCACTGACTGCAATTATTGATGCAGAACGCCTTAGTTTTGGCAGGCAGACTTAGACAGAGACAAAGACAAGGATATACGATGAAACATAGGCATAGGTGGAGACAAACATTCGTAGAAAGACAGTGACAGAAACATACACACAGATAGACGGCAATATATATATATAGGCGCAACTGAGGAAATCAACTTGCACGCATAGGTCTACATTTGTAGGCCTACACGCGACAAAAAAAGAGACAGACAGACAGACACAGACAGACAGACAGACAGACACAGACAGACAGGCAGACAGAGAAGCGAGAGAGCGCTACGCAACGATGCCCAGGGAACTTAACAAAGCCTTCCCTCGTTCTTGGCAATCTTACAAAAATAGACACGGACATCAAAAGAGTCAACCGGACATGCGAAGAGACAGACAAGCATACGGGTAGGAAACGAGCGTTGAGGTAACTGAGCATCAACGTTTGTAAATGTTTTCAGGATGAGAAGTCAGTTTGTCGTCAGAGTTAGCAACTGAATGGAACAGTGACTTGAAGCAGCTTCATCAGTCATTGCGTCTTGCGATATTTCACTGACATCTTCTTATTATGGTATGTCTTATATCTTGAGTTGCACTTCCTCATTCATTCTTTCGTTCGCTCATTCGTTCTTTCGTTCTCACTCTCTCCCGTCCCCCATATCCCACACTGCACCTCGACTCTGGAGCGAACTTCCCTATGAATTCCACATGTTCTTAGTTCCTCCACAAATATCACTACTCATCTAGCCTACGTAATCTGCCTCAGCAGGAGCGCAGCCAGACTTAAATTCAAGAGGAGGCAACTTCACAGGCAAGTGCATATTTTTCCCAATGACCTTTTATAGACATTTTTTAAAAGTCAGATGACCTTTTTTAGACTTTTTCCTAACTCCGATTACTTTTTTTGGACTTTCCATCGAAACTTCGACGACCTTTTTTAGACTTTCTTTAAAAATTCTGATGACCTATTTTTTTAGTCATCTGACTTTTTTTTACACTTTTACACTCACTTTACCTCCAACACAGGAGCCAGGGACCTAACAACGACACGGGACTTAAAAATGCAAGAGGAGGCAACTTCACAAACCATTAGCAAAATCATGGTCATTTGCGTCCTTCGTCCACTATATGAAAAAAACAATCATTTAGCTACGCCTATGTGCCTCAGGCTCCTCTGCTCATCACCCCCACGGGCTTTCCACTCAATATTAAAAGTCTCACCCCTTCAAGAATTCCTACCATAATCCATACGATCTTTTGGTTTCGAAGCTTTCTCGTCCTCAGCGAAACCCTCTGCCTCCTCTCTCTGGTCTCTCTGCATGCAACCGGACTCAGACCTCCCCTGGACATCGATCTCTCGACCTCCCTCTGGTACGACGCAGCGCTCATTAATAAGTTGATGCTCCGTACTTAGCTTTAGAGTAGCGCTCTATAAATTTAAAGTTTACGATTACGATTATGTTCTTTCGTTAATTATTTATTTTCTGCGTTCAGTAGGCCTAGGCCTATCTCATTCGTTTGTTTCCTTCGCTCTCTCCGTCTCAAACATTCGTTAATTTGTTTTGGAAATCTGCAAGTGAACGCGTAGTAAAAATGTATAATTGGCCTATTATAGGCCTCAGAATTTAATTCAGTGGCCATATTTATTAATTCGGAATTAAATAATTGATTACTAATCAGTGAACTGATTAGAGACTTTCTACCGAATTTACCTTCAACTAATTCAGAGGTATTAACTGTCTTTTAATCTAAGCTTAAATCCGCTTTTGTTTTGTTATTTTCTTCATTAGGCCAAGAAGTCGGCAGAATATGTAATCGCTGATGACCTGAGGTCACGCATTGATGAAAAGCTACTAGCGCGTACGTAATTTATCTTACTTATCTTGACTTGTTTACCTTCCTTTGCCTTACAGTATCATGTCTTAACCGAACTTAGGCTACCTTATGCAGGCCCTATATAATATATTACCTTACCATATCTTACCATTCCTGACCGTGAACTGGCTTCCATTCCCTTACCTTGTCTTATCTGCCTTGGCATATCTTAGTCCTACTTTTCCATGCTATTTTCTCTTCCCATACCTACCTTACCTAACCGTTCGTTACCTTACCTTACCTTTGCGGTAAAATTACTCATACAGAGGTGGAGGATTTTAATGCAAAGGTAATAATTGCTAAGCGAAGACTTTGGCGAATCTGTATGCGACACTGGCTATAGGCCTACAGAGAAATCATAAAATGCGTGAAACACGATGCATATCGTAAACTATTCTAACCACATTTACTAGTTTTTTCTCACTATTTCTGAAATTGCGCTCTCATCACGTTGTACAATGGACACGCCAGTTAATGAGCTACCAACCACAGCCTTACGGGTGGATGGTCATTGCTAGGTGACGAGTTTCCTCTGTTAAGTGACCGTTTCCTCTGATAGGTGACGGTATCCTCTGATAGGCGATGGTTCTCCTCTGTTAGGTGACGAGTTTCCTCTGCAGTAGCGTAGCGAGGGGTGTTCCAGCGGTTATGTGGAACTGTACAGGGCACAACTCAAGAGGGGGCGCAAAATTTGAGACGGAATTATCTAATTACTTAACTAAATACTTTATCTTGAAATATGAAATATCCATCAAAAATGAAATAAAAGTAATAAAATGATATAATAACAAATAAAAGAGCACGTATGTGTGAGAATTTAGCTCACTGGCCTGCTATTGATTTCTGTCAATACAGGGTGTGTTTCGCTGTCAATAGCTAGAGACGCTGGCATAGACCAAAATGGGCGCAGAATCCAAATACGGCGAACTGCCATGATTGGTGGAACTTACGCGGAGAAACGTGCGCTTGCGATACTGCGCTGTGATTGTTGGAAAAAAGCGCGTTAAGAACGCGGTTATTTTAGGCGCGTAAATTAGCCTATAAAACGCGGCGAGGCACTGAGAAGGTTTAACCACCCAGATAAATGCATTACTGTTATTAAAAACGGAAAATGTAGAAAACTTCGACCATTTCCAAAGGAACCCCGGAAAACTTAAAACCCCTCCGAAATTTTTCCTGGCTACGCCCCTGCGTGTACTTTTACATCTGAGTAATTAGATAGCGAAATATCTCATTTATTTTATGTCTTTATCTGCGATGTTGAATTATTCGCCTCGTCGACCTTTTCCAAGCCCAGAGGTTCGTTAGTTCAATCAGTCTCTGGCATCCGTCAATGTTGGTGTAGTCGTTGTTGGTGTAGTCGTTGTTGGCGTAGTCGTAGCAGTGGCGTAACTAGAGTCAAAATGGAACCTGGGCAGCTGCGCAGACCAACTCGATCAACATTTAGCCTAATCATAATTTTAAATAGTAATTGGTAGATATCATACCACCCTGCCACTACCCTTTTTCTCCGTCTCTCCATTAGCCTCTCCTTCCGCCTCTACCTCTCCCACTCCACTCCACCTCTCCCTCCGCCACCCCTCCTCCTCTTCCCCTCTGCTCCTGCTGACTGTGGCGAAGGATTTAATGTACTGAGGACGAAAAGAAATCTTGCCACCTCTAGTGTTGACAACCCGCTGGATGGGCCAGTCTCGCCACATGGCCTATCCACACATTTCCTTCCCTCCTCCCTTCCCTTCTCCTCCACCTGGGGACCAGCCACACTCAGCGCTTGTGTGGCTGACACAGAGGGCTCCATCGAAACGCCGCACACGGACACCACGCAGGGACACACTTTTTATATTAAATATAATAATTCACTGACTATATCATTTCAACATTTTGCTACCAGATAAAAAATATTAACATTGTTACATTAGAATACGCAAATTTTAAACAATCTGCAGCCAGTTAAGATAGTCATAGTTCAAACATGTCGATTGTAGGCCATAAAGAATAGGCCTACTAAGCTACTAACAAAATAGGCCTAGGCATAAACTTTGAAAATGCCAGATTGGGAAAGTCAGCATCTGTAACTAAGTATCCAATCATATAAATGACACCGCATCAACAAATAACATTAATTGTTCATGTATGAAACGCTGCTGAGAATAATAAGATAAAGGTGATTTTAATTAGTGCTCGATATAGTTAAAGCGGCAAGCGCCGTGTCTGATCACTACTGTGTTTGAATTTAATTATATTGTACACAATAGAGATCTTAGAGTGATAGAGACAGACAGAGCCAGTCAGAGAAGAAGAGAAGGAGATAGACTGGAGAGAGAGGAGAGACAGAGACAAACAGAGAAGGAGAGAGAAACTTGCACAACCCGGGCAGAATTAATTCCAACCCGGGTAGTGCCCATAATTGCCCCGGCGTGGCTACGCCACTGAGTCGTAGTCGTTGTTGGCGTAGTCGTAGTCGTTGTTGGTGTAGTCGTTGTTGGCGTAGTCGTAGTCGTTGTTGGTGTAGTCGTAGTCGTTGTTGTAGTTGTTGTTGATGTAGTCGTTGTTCGTCGTACTTGTGGCGTGAAGGCGGTTCCAACGGAGACGGTGATGTTTCGACCGGGACTGTTGTCTACGACGTTCACAGCTGAAGACAACCAGGACAACCAAAAATGATGATGATAATTATGGCGACGACGACGATGATGATGGCCACGATGACTAAGACAACAAACCGATGATGATGATAATAATGATGATAATGTTGTAGTTGTTCATGATGATAATGATGATGCTGCTGCTGCTGATGATGATGATGACGACGACGATGACAATGACAAAAGTTCGACAATTAACTGCTGTTGCTGATGGAAGTGCTCCATGGTGCACAGATAAACAAAGAGAAGACCAATGTCACAGGGCACCATTACCTTACTTTACCATACTTTACGTTATCTTACCTCAGCTTATCATAACGTATACGATATATATATAGGCCTACTGCGTAAACTAATCTATTTATCAGACAAGATATGGATCACCCCAAGTACCTACCTTACCACTAATCATCCGAGACTTTAGGTTACATTGTTCTACCTTACCTTAACAGTTATCTTATCAGACCTGACCTTAACTTGCCTCACTTTATCCAGACTAATCTATCCTATCTTATCTTGCTTATCCAAACTTACTTAGCCATACCTAATGATACCTTGAGCTATCCCAACCTACCTGCTCCTACGTATTATGATCCATTTAAACGAGTTAGAGTTTATTTGATTTTAGGAGTAGGCCAGAAGTTTTTAAAAATGATAGTCTATTAGAGAACTAAGTTGATTGCGCCTGGGTGAGTGAGTCAATTTGTCCAGCAGTGCTAAATAGACGCTCAACTTCAGCTGAAGATGGAAGCTCCGTTATCTGTAGGCAGCCGCAGTAAGATAGCTAAGAATAAGTGCATGACTGCATGGATAGTCTGATAATGATGGCCAGCCCTTACCCTTGGGGTGTATCAAAGTGTGCTGTAAGATTGTAACAGGGATGTAAGGATAGAATAATGTTGACAATTATGTTGCCATGCAATCATAATGCAGAGCAGTTTATTCAATTAAACGGGTGGCCTGGGTCAACCCGGCAGGCAGGCATCTTTGCTGACTTTATCAAAGTAATTTGTAATTTACACTTCATTCAATTACAAATTACATGCAATATTGTAATTGAAATACAATTACAATTACTGGACTTAAAATATAATTCAATTACAATTACAATTATGGAACTTGTAATTCAATTACGTAATTCAATTACATGTATTTCAATTACTGAACAACACTGGTATACCCCATACTATCATACGCTAAATTACCCTACTAATGCTTACCTTAACTTCGCCTACCATACTACACCTTACCTTACCCTACATTACCTTATAACCTCATTTTATCTTATATTTGATGGATGGTATGACACAGAAGGTATACAGCAATGAGAGACTGACTGTCGACGAGCATCCAAAAAAATCCCTCAGCATCGAAATTGGGGTTCGTCTTAGAAAACACGATGTCGATGTTCTGCAACGTTGACCCTGACCCTGACCCCTGCGAGGCGGCTGAAAAGACGACGGGAATACTGTCATCGACCGTCCACGAGGTCCCGTTGACGCACCACTCGCGGTAGATGTTCGTCAACGATGAGTAGAGGTAGAGGGTGAAGGAACAAGATCCAGGGGCGTCCAAGAGTCGACCGTAGGCATCCAAGAGACGAATGGACACCCTCGTGTTTCCATCAACCGTTATCTGTATGTCGAAACATATCAGAATATATAATTATTGTATTGTATTGTATTCATTAATTTATATAGCTCAACTCACAGCAGTGGCCATTCAGTAGCGCTCCCAGTGCGAGAACTCCTATAGAAGAAGAAGGTTTCGAGGAGGGAGAAGGTATCTAAAATATAGCCTAATAGAAGAGAAATGTCATGAAGTCATGAAATCATGAAGTGCTGAAGTCACGAAGTGAACTTCTTTGTTACGCTATCGACTCGTTTCGTTTCGGTAGGTGGTGCTGCTGTCCTATAAGTCCGACCATGGATGTTGACTCATTTCATTTCAGTAGGTGGCGATACGTTGTTTTTAGACTGCCTCATAGATTCAAATTTCCTTGTAATGAAAGTTTGGGTGCGCGTTAGTCTATTGCATTGCTGTCCAAAATGCGGTATTGCGGCTGGCCTGTGGGCAAGCGACCGGCGGCTGGATTCTTCAAATTCTTCTCAAGCGTCTTAGGTTTGATTCATATGTTGTTGACGGGAGAATGTATGCTTGAAGTATGCAATGACGAATGTGAATATCTCGAATGTACATTGAAGATGGAAAGTGTTGTTGAGACGTTGAACGTTTGTCAGCCATCCCGCCATTCCGCCATCATCATCGTCACACGTGCACTTACTAACCTCTAGTTAAGGCGCACCTTGTTTAAGCTGTAAAGAAGATGTTCTCGTTGACTGTAGGCCTATATAGCAGGGTTCTTCGGTCGAAAGGGAGACCGTTTTTTAGTTAAGTAAGGCGTTAGTCGTGCATCGATGTGTGTCACGCTTGTAGACGTAACCTTAGAGGTCATTTCGAGGAGAGTGTACCCTGTGTGGTCACTAATCAAAGTAATTACTGGTTCTCGAAGTTTGTTCTTCCTTTGTGAAGTTTGTGTTGACATCTTCTTGAAGAGTCTGCTTTTGTCGGTGTTTTGTCTTGGATGTGTGATTGTGTGAGTATTACTACAATGTTATACATAGTGAAAATATACCATTTTATTCAATACGGTATTGCGAAAGTCATCCTTTTTCTTGTCATTTCTCACATCATTCTAACTCACATTTCACCTTTAGATAAACAAGCTAACAATATATATATATATATATATATATATATATATATATATATATATATATATATATATATATATGGCGTAAGGATATATAGTTATTTACCTGAAATTGGGCGTTCTTATTGATCATGGCGTAAGGATATCCATATGTCCATACGTTGATTTTTCCGTAGTAGTCTGTAACACTCGTATCAAAAGAGTTGATAGGCAGAATGTAACCGCCATCGGCCTGTTTACCTGCACAGTTAACAAAGAACTGAACAATGCGCCGGGTAATTAGGTTACTAGGTAAGTTATCAAGTGCAGAAATATACGTAGGACCTACAGTTACAGTCAAGTTGGACATAATACCGAGGCAGCGCTCTCTATAGATAGAGTTATCCATGCCATCTTCTGTCGACGGGAATCCGTTGGTTGGTTCCACGCGTGTGTCTTGGCCCGCAAGTGGTCACTCTTCCTGCTTACTGTGCATTGCTTTGCTAACTGATGTTATGTTTTCGTTCGTAATGACACTTATCATCATAATAGGCTAGCGCAGAGAGCGCCTCTGAGTAGATATCTTGAAGAGGCGCTATAGCCTATATTGTGGGGCGCGGTGGTGTAGGGGTATGTTCGGTGCCTTGTAGCCGGCGGGTTGCGGGTTCGAAACTTCGAATCCACCTCAAGCCGCCGCGTAGGGACCCTGGGCAAGTCCTTCACTCGCAATTGCTCATGCGCTTCGGCGTGAAACTCCGATTCAGTGACAGCGCTGTAGTCGGGAGCGCCTCTGAGTAAGTATAAATCTTGAAGGGGCGCTATAACAAGTGCTCATACATACATACATACATACATACATACATACATACATACATACATACATACATACATACATACATATAAATTCTCATAATTAAAAGGCACCATATTAAGTGTCTTTATGCACATTTGAGGCACACAGACAAAAACATCCTTAGGGCCTAATCTAAAACGTCAAGAGGAAGACCAAGACTGACGTTAATGGACTGGATGATTAAGACATAAGACATTTCAATGTTCTCCAGAATGAATACATACAGTGCATGTGTTTATTTTTAACAGCGCATAAGAATAACATCAAATAGTAAATTATGACAGTAGTTTTAGGGTTCAATAGGCACACCTAAAGGGACAAGTCCCGCTGGACAGGGGCCTACTTACTAAGTGATTAGTGCAGCAAGATGACAGAAGTTGGTTGTGTTGAGTGGATGTAAGGGACATTGTTTACATATATGTGGACATTTAACTACAGAACAATAGAAGAGAAAGACACTTTAGTGGAGCAAAAACTGAGACATCATCTACAAACAATTGAAAAAAGCACACCAAATGAAACCATAAATGAAACAGAAAAAAGAAAAATTAAACAACGTCATCTACAAGCAGTTGCAAAAAGCACACCAAATGAAACCATAAATGAAAGAGAAAAACGAAAAATTAAACAACGTTATTTAATGCGTGTGCACGCAAAAGTTTTTTAAAAAATGAATGGGGCTCTTAGCAGTACGAATATTGGTTGGTAAGTTGTTCCATGACACAGGGCCCTGAAATTTTATTGAAAACTTACGGGCATTAGTTCTTGCAGCTATACTTCTATAATCACTGTTGCTTCTATAGTGAGGCCAGGATGCAGTACAGGAGTGAAGTAGGAGGAAAAGCAGAGGGGAAGTAGGTTGTTAGTATACTGATACATAAATTCACAGGTTTGTATAAATTTGATTTGCCTAATATTTAAAAGTTTATATTCCAGGAAGAGAGGTCCAGTGTGAGCGTAGCCAGGAGATTTTGAGATGACTCTTATGGCCTTTTTTTGTAAAATCTTCAAACCATTGAGATGTGTATCATAGGTAGAAGACCAAATCAGGTTACAGTATGTGAGGTAAGGATATATCAGAGTATAATAAAGGTCAGTTAATACATATAACGGTAGCAGGTAGGATACCCTTTTTTATGATGCCTATGTTTTTTTAAATTTTGTTGCTTATTTCAGTAATGTGTGTCTTCCATTTTAGATTCTGGCCAATGTGGACTCCTAGGAATTTTGTTGTCAAGACTTCAGGAATGATTTTGTTATCAATAAGCAGTTCATTAGTATTATTGGGTATTAGCTTTTTTGTCGAACGAAAAATAATATAATTAGTTTTACTGAGGTTTAGGGATAGTTTATTAGCTTTGAACCAATCACTAGCTGATGTTATTTCATTATTTGCTAGCTGGAATAGCTGGTCATATGAGGCATGGGACAAGAAAACATTGGAGTCGTCAGCAAATAGGATGTAATGTAAGATGGAGGAGGAGTTAGGGAGATCATTTATATATATTAAGAACAAGAGAGGCCCAAGAATTGAGCCTTGCGGAACTCCAAACTCAATGAGTTGGAGATTAGATAGCCTGCCATTACATGATACATTTTGGTATCGATTAGTTAAATAGCTTTTAAACCAATTAAGAGCATTTCCTCTAATGCCATAGTGTTCCAGCTTGGCCAAGAGGATTTTGTGGTCCACCGTGTCAAAAGCCTTTGCTAGGTCAAGAAATATGCCCATAGAGTATTCATTCTTGTCCATGGCCAAAGTTATTTTGTCCTGTATGTCAAGCAAGGACATAGAGGTAGAGTGACCGGGTTGGAAGCCATGTTGGAGAGGGTATAACAGGTTTTTTGTTTTATATACAAGAGTATAATTGATTAATAATAAATAATATGAGAGTTGCAGCAAGCTAAAGGCGAGGGCTGGACAACGAGAAGAATGGCAACATTGGAAGTACGAACCTCGATCCCCGAGCTCCCGACAAGGCAGATACCCAAAGAGGAAGAGAAGAATCTATAACGACTGCTCCATATAAGCGACAACTAAAGGCATTTTTCTCAGTCTGAAACTACTTAGTTCATTAGTTTATCTCCACTAGTTTCCTTCTCTGAGCAACTGTAATTCAAATTTGACGTCTGGCATGCTAATTTATTGTTGTTGTTGTTGCTGTTGCTGTTGCTGCTCTTGGTGTTGGTCTTGGCCTTGGTCCTGGTCCTGGTCTTGGTCTTGTTGTTGGTCTTGTTGTTGGTCTTGTTGGTGGTCTTGTTGTTGTTACTATTAAGTGCGTTCCAAGGTATGCTATGTTAAAAGACATAATTATGTTGCGTAGGTATTTTACAATTGGCTTATATATATATATATATATATATATATATATATATATATATATATATATATATATACATGTAGGCCTAGGTCGATCTGCATTGTAAAATGAGTTGTATACTTACGCGGAAGGCATTCGTAGCTGACGTATGCGAATGGAAATCCGCCGCTGTTCGAAGGACACAGAGAGACGATATCGCTGTAGGACTTTCCGTATAGCAGGCAGTTGCTGTATGTGTTGCAACTAGCAGTCATGACTGCTCGATCGGTTCTTGGGTCTGGGATACAGTCGTTGGCAGATGAAGTGGCGTTCTCGCAGAATTGGGACGGGCTGGCGCTCGGAGAGCGAGCGCTATATCCGATACGGACCCAGACCATCGAGTCGGCCGAACAGCCGAAGTTGAGACCACGATCGTTGTCCTGCATGACGCACTGCGTCAAGTTCGAAGGAGCTGTGCAGAGAAACAGAGAGAGATACGATGAAAGGTATACGACAGAAGTAAGAAAACAAGGACGGATGGATGGAAGGAGGAAGGGAAGGAAGTATGGAGCGAAGTATGGGAACAGAAATAGAGAGGTACAGAAGGTAGAAGAGATGGATGAATTGGTAGGTAGATTGATGGAGGGAAGGAGGGTATGACAGAGGGAAAGAAGAAGGAATAGGTAGATGGCTGGATGAATGGATGGGTGGACGGACGGACGGACGGACGGACGGACGGATGGGTTGATGGAAGGAAGGAGGGACGGATGAAAAGAAAGAAATCCGGAAGGAAGGTAGGAATTACGAAGGTAAGGAAGGTAGCAGGACGGATCTATTCTTAATAGACCTGATTTTTTTCTTTACATGCGAAACTCTCACACTCTCAATCTGCATTTTTTCTATTACTTTTCGTTTCTGTTTATATTCTCTATTGCAGTGCCTATTTGATACGGGCTAGACCTACATGTATATATAAATACATGTATGTACGCAAACTACATAATACACACACACACACACACACACACACACACACACACACACACACACACACACACACACACACACAAACACACACACGCACACATTATAGCGTATATATACTGCTGCAACACTGCCGCAATAATTATTGCTGCGTAATGTACACACATATCACAGATGGATAAATATGTCTGAATGTTTCCATTGGAAAGCAGTGATGTGTACTTGCCAGCTGTTGTAGTTAGTTTTTTCTGCAGATGAGGAACGATCAATAGGAGAAGGAAAAATGCGTCGACGACGGAAACCTTCCGGCAGACGAATACGATCATTTCCCAGCTGTAGATCAAATGGAAAGAGTAAATCACCGGAGTTCAGTCTTATCCGCCAGACTGTTTAAGGAAGAAACTGTTTCGAGTTGTTTAGACTTGACACTTCAATAGTAATCGGATCAGATAATATCAAACGTTTCGTGACAGGCTACACCGTCACGGCTTTTGCTTGCTTGCGTCTTTTTACGGCCGAGTGAACACGCCGTCGCGGCTGTGGGCGTGTCATTTGCGGACAGTGCAGTCAGCTGTAACGCCTGCAAAGGCAGTCGATACACTTCCCTATGAGTCATACTGACTCATAGGCAAGTGTATCGACTGCCTTTGACGGAGAGTGGCTCTGCGTTTGTTACGAAGTCTCCTTAATTGGGTGTGTTACAGATCATGGGCGCGGTGTATTAACGTGGGTGTAACCATGCAGTGTTTGCTTTAAAGCCAGACCAAAAGCAGCCTTCTATTTTTTTTTATTAAGCTTAGTGTTTTATAAAAAAATTTGAAAATCAGTCTAACTGTTCAATTGGTCTTGGATCAAACTCGGTTCCAAGTCCAATCCAGAGGTTAAGCGGGTAGATGGGCTTCTTCGTGAAAAAGGAAGAGAAGGTGGAGGACGAAAAGGAAAGGGGAAGAACAGGGAACGAGGAAGAGCAGGACGAAGAGAAGAAATAATAGGAGGAGAGGAGGAAGAAGAGGAGTAAATGGAGGAAGAGGTAAGGAATAAGATGAAGAGGAGGAGGAAGAAGAGAAGGAAGAGGAAGAGAAGAAGAAAGATGCACGAAGACATTGCGTCATATTTACGTCATTCTTTGCACTTGAATGCGACAGAATCATATAGATCGAGGCATGCAGTTCATGACGAAAGTATTCGTGAGGTCATAAGGAATGGTGGTTGAAAGTATTCATAGGGTCGTAAGGAATGGTGGTTGAAAGTATTCATAGGGTCGTAAGGAATGGTGGTCGAAAGTATTCATAGGGTCGTAAGGAATGGTGGTTGAAAGTATCCATGGGGTCATAAGGAATGTTGGTCGACAGTTACTGTAGTCTTGGTCCTATTAATAGGGTCGTAAGGAATGGTGGTTGAAAGTGTTCACGGGTTGTAAAGAATGGTGGCCAAAATGTATTCATAGGGTCGTAAGGAATGGTGGTCGAAAGTAGCCTACTTAATAAAGAATATGCTTACTTACTTACTTACCTGCTTACTTATTCATGGGGTCGTAAGGAATGGTGGTTGAAAGGATTCGTGAGGATATTAAGTAATGGTGGTCTGGCTGTTGGATTGCTGCTGCTGCTGTAGACCTATTTGTGGTTCAGACGAACTAACCTTAAATTCCAGGGCCACGCATCAAAGAACATGTTTAAGTTGAGGCGAGTAATAATTTAGCATTTACCTTACTTCACGCTGCATTACCTTACCATACCTAACACTTACCTTACATAACCTACCGTAGCCTTGCCTGCCTTACCTCACCCAACCAAATCTGACCTCATCTCAGTCTACCTTACTTAACCTCATTACCTCACCTATAACCTTACCTCAGCTAAGCCTTAGCTCACCCTTACCTCACCCTTCTTTAGCCTATAGCTTGCCTTAATTTTACCATACCTGCATGCGTGTCTAGACGCCTACTCTTTTTGGGTACCGAACTATTGTGTCGATTATACTGAGTGCTCTATATAGCGACACACAAAAACTCCTCATTGTGTAACGTCGGTCGGCATATCAGGCATCGCATTTTACAGCGACTGTGTCGTGCGTGACCGCTGCCACTGAGACTATACGAACCTTAGGCAAAAACTGCGATACCAGTCGAGTTGAATGCAGATTCTAGTTTCCATCCTTTTGTGGCGAAAATCCCCTTCTTCGTCAGTTCCCTGGTTCTCTCCGGGAAGGCAAGGAGAAGAGATTCGTCCGGCTCGAGTAGCAGAGTCCCCGTGTCGCTCGAAGGAGCGCAAGTCCGGCGTCCGGAGTATTGCGGATGTCTTACACGCCGTCAGTCGATCGGTCGTCTAAGTCAAGAATCACCAACACGTCACTCGGGTTAAACACGATTTATTCTTCATATCGTAGGCGTGTTTCCGGCGCTCAGCGGAGACTCGTAGATGATCCCTCACCAAGCGGTACGCGCCGTCCATTCGCTCGGCAAAGTCTTGCGCGTAGGCTGAGTATGTGGTAGCGCCACGATCACCGTCCGGGGGTCTCCCGTAGACAAGGTCGATTGGAGCCCTCGTCTACCTCCCGAACATCAAAAAGTTCGGGGTATAGCCCGTAGCCTCATGCGTCGACGCCCGATAGGCGGCCAAGACAAGAGGAAGAACCTCGTCCCAATCGCGCTGATGGCTGCTAATAACCTTCCCCAGCATGGCATTCATAGTGCGGTGGAACCGTTCAATTAAACCATTACAACTGGGGTGGTAACTGGATGTTCTTACCTTATCGATCCCAAGCAGCCTACATAATTCCCTAAACAAGTTGCCTCAAAATTGGTTCCCTGGTCAGTCAGAATCTGTAGGGGTGCCCCATACCTGACTATCACAGTTTCCACTAGGGCCCGGGCTACCGAGGTGGCTTCCTGATTGGCCATGGGAATGGCTTCCACAAATTTGGTGAACCCGTACATCACCGTCAAAATGTATACATGGCCCCTGCGGCTACGCGGATGAGGACCCGTTATGTCGATGCTCAGACGTTCCCAGGGTTCCCCACATGGCAACGGCTGAAGAGGTCCCTGCTTCGGAGGTAAGCCCCGGCGATACTGGCTACAGGGGGAACACCGCTGGCAAAAGCGCTTTGCATCCCCTGACCAACCTACCCAGTACGCCCTGCGCCTCACCTGCCACCGCGTCCGGCGAACACCCAAATGGCCCCCCGTTACCTCGGTATGGGCAAATTTCATAAATTCCTCCCTCTTCACCTTCGGAATCACCAACTGATCCACGCCGTCCGCGTCTGGCGGTAGATTATCCCGTCGGGCAACCGCAGTCGGTCTTTCTGATGCCAATAGATTTTAATGGCTTCACTTTCTTGCAGGAGTTCAATGAACTCAGGTATCTCCGCGCCCTCTTCCAACCAGCTTCGCACTATCCGTAGGTCGGGATCCTCCTGCTGGGTTCCCTCTATAGAATCTGACGGATCCTCGTCAGCACCCGGCAGGGGCGGATCGGGTTCCTCAGTGACCGCGGCCACAGTGGCGGGGTCTTCCCTCCACACTGACGACAAGGGCGACGCGAGAGCGCGTCGGCATTCCCGTGCTTCCTACCGGGTCTATGCACCACCTGAAATTCGAATTCCGCCAGGCGCTCCAGCCATCGCTCCTGCTGGCCGATAGGCTCTGGCGTCCGTTGCAACCACTGCAAAGCAGCGTGGTCTGTTCTCAAAACAAATGGCCTTCCAAGCAAATACTGCCTGTACAATTTCGTAAAATGCACTATCGCCAGCAACTCCTTGTGAGTAACACAATAGTTCCGCTCAGCATTGGACAACAGGCGGCTCCCAAACGCGATTACTCGCTCCTCCTCGTCTATGCACTGGGAAAGCACAGCTCCAATCCCTAGATCACACGCATCGCATTCCAGCACATAAATCCCCTCATCCCTAGGTAGTGCCAAAATCGGTGCGCTCGTTAAAGCAGTCTTCAGGAGGTTAAACGTCTCCTGGCAAGCTTCACCCCAGATAAACGCCCTGCCTTTCTTCGTCAAGGCAAACAGCGGAGCTGCCACAGTCGAAAAATCCTTAACAAACCTGCAGTAATATGCGCACAATCCTACGAACGCCCGCACATCCCGTAATCGTTGCGGTACTGGCCATTCCACCACATCTCGGATCTTCGCCGGGTCCATAGCCACTCCTTCCGGTGTCACTATATGGCCCAAGAAATTGACAGTCCTCCGCAGCAGTTGACATTTGCTGGGCTTAGGCTTAAGGTTAGCGCGCCTCAATCGCTGGAATACTTGCTCAAGCCGATCTAAATGCTCTTCCGGTGTGCTCGCGTAAATAATCACATCGTCCAAGTAAACTAGACAGATCTCAAAGTTTAGGCCGGACAGGACGATATCCATAAGCCGCTGGAAAGTTGCCGGCGCATTACAGAGCCCAAATGGCATCACTTTCCACCTAAAAATTCCCCTCCGCGTAACAAACGCGGTCTTATCAGCGTCCTTCGGGTCCATAGCCACCTGGTGATAACCGCTTCTCAAGTCCAGCGTGCTGAATTAGCCTCCGCCCGCGAGGGCGTCCAAACATTCATCTATCCTCGGGAGCGGGTAAGAATCGGGTCGTAGGGTTCCGGGCCACCGGGTCCGGTGGCGTCGCATCTTCTTCCTCGGTCGTCGCGGTCTCGACCGGGCGGTTTCTAAAGCGTCGAGCTTGGCGGCAGTTGCGGGCGATGTGACCGGCTTTTCCACAGTTGAAGCAAGTCAGCGTTCTTCGCGGATGCTCCGGCTGGCGGTCTGGCTCGGGGCGCGCGTTGAGTCCCGGCCCATCGTGCGTCTGGGTTCCCTGGCGGAGCTCCCGGAATTGGCGGTTGATTCGCTGCTCAATTTCACGTTGCCATTTCCGCTGTTCGTCCCGTTGATTCCTCAGGAACCGGTCCAGCTGCTCCTGCATCTGAGCGTTAGCATCGGCTAACTGGGTTCTCGGTCTCTCATCGGCGGTCTTCTGCGATCATCGGAGTCAATCGTGCGCTGGTAAGCTTCCAGCCGCAGTGCCGTCCGGTAAGCCTCATCGAGAGTCTTGGGCTCCCGCTCGCGTACTTTGAGCGAAAGTTCTCGGTCTCTCATCTGGGCGTTCGCATCGGCTTCCTGGGTTCCACGCACTCTATTCGGCGGTCTTCTGCGATCATCGGAGTCAATCGTGCGCTGGTAAGCTTCCAGAAGTTCTCGGTCTCTCATCTTTCTAAGAAAGAGTCCCTGGCGATGATCTGCGTAGTCTCATTGGAAGGCACCGGGTAGGCCAAGACGACCAGTCGACGGATTTCATGCAGTAGGTCGCTCAGGTTTTCTGCCGGGCGTTGACGTCTGTAGTATAGCTGGGCACGGAAGGTTTCGGCCTGGCCTTCCGTCCCGTATCTCTGCCGAAGGCGTTCGATCAATTCCTCGTAGCTTACGCTCGGTTGAGCGCCAAAGTCCCAGAGGAGCTGAGTGGCGGCCTTCTCCAGCGAACATCGCAAGTAGTCGACCCGGTCCGTGGCCGTCCACTTGTTGTGCGTCGCGCAGACCTCGAACTGCACCAAGAAGGACTCCAGTGATCCCGTCCCGTCAAACTTCCCTGGTTTCATCGGTGTCGGGCGGTTTCGCAGCAATCCATAGACATCTTCCATTAATTTCGGCGTCGAAATGGTCGGTACGCCCGTCTTTTCTCGGAGGCTTGATCTCATCGGCTTCCAGACCGTCTCCTCCTCTTCCATCTTTTCGCGAGCGGTCGCCCCCACCGGCGTCGGGTCATCGAAGTCGAGATCGGCTAACAGGCGGCTTCGGTCTGGTTGCGTTCCCATAGTCACTCTCCCAGCGGCTGGCGTCGACGTCTCGGCCGGCGTGCGGATCATGCCTGGCATCGGATATTCGATCGTGTCTTCGTCGTCTCTCGGAAACATCGTCGGTAGATTCTAGCGGTCGTCGACTGGTTGGAAAACTGAGTACCCCACTTCTGGTACCAGTGTGGCGAAAATCCCCTTCTTCGTCAGTTCCCTGGTTCTCTCCGGGAAGGCAAGGAGAAGAGATTCGTCCGGCTCGAGTAGCAGAGTCCCCGTGTCGCTCGAAGGAGCGCAAGTCCGGCGTCCGGAGTATTGCGGATGTCTTACACGCCGTCAGTCGATCGGTCACCTAAGTCAAGAATCACCAACACGTCACTCGGGTTAAACACGATTTATTCTTCCAAACGTCACAGCACATCAAGACAAAGACCGAACCCCAAGCTGGCGGACTACCTATGACCAAGGCAGGTCCCCTTCTCCGTCGAGACTGCAAGGCCGATGCTTCGCTCGAGGCCGAATCTCAAGGCGGTCTTCTCCATACTCTCTACCCTCTTCTAGCTGAGGGAGCCATCTATTTATACCTTCCCAAGTAGAGCGGAGCGGAACTGAAGCGGAGCGGAGCAGAGCAGAGCGGAGAGCAGAGCGGAGAGCAGAGCGGAGCGGAGCGGAGGGGGAGGAGCGGAGCGGAGCAGAGCAGACACCCCAAAACCGTCACACTTTCATAGGCCTACAGCTGTGCGTGAGAATGCCACTTCGCACATATCGATGATGGCTCAATTATTCCAGAGTTTGAATCTTGGGCTAGTGGACCTTTAAAGACGTGGCACTCATTCAAACGGGCAGCAGTAGTGAAGTATCGCACCTGATAAATTCGTTTACAAATTAGCAGGGTTGAGTCCCTATGATCCGCATAGAGAGACATGTAGGCCCTATACATCTACATTTATAGCGCTAGATTTCCTATGCATGTTTAAACACGCCATTTTGTAACGCCATGTCGGGATTTTCCATTCTTGAGCACTATTATTATAAAGGCATCCAACCGTTATATATGCTGTTGTCACATAATAGGGGGCCTTTAAAGGCGTGGCACTCTTTCAAACGGGCAGCAGTAGTGAAGGATCTCACTCGATAAATTCATGCCAACTGGATTTATTGAATTAAACGAATGTTGATTGATTGATTTTAAAATGAGCAGGTTTGAGGCCATATGATCGATATAGATAGACACAACTCAGCCGATTAATATTCCTTCGGTCTCAGAACAACGTCTCTGCGGAGCTTCTATATATAGAGGCGTGTGAATGAGCGTGTTACTTAAAACCTCTGTTAGGTGACGGGTCTCCTCTTATATGTGACGGTTCTCCTCTGTGAGGTGGCGTGTTTCCTCTGTAAGGTGACGGTTCTCCTCTGTTAAGTGACGGTTCCTCTGATAGGTGACGGTTCTCCTCTGTTAGGTAACTTAGGTAACGGGTCTCCTCTTCTGTTAGGTTGAGGTCTCACCGTCTCATTGATTAGGTGGCGGGTCTCAATTCATAGGTGTACATGTTTATATAGAATCTCAAATCCGAATGAATTGAACCAATGCATTATCGTACCTTACTTTACCCACCTGTTTCTTTTATGCAGAAACAACTGAGGTGTTCACGATATTCGATAAAGACCAAGATGGATTCGTTGAGATTGAGGAAGTTGGCGAATTGTTGCGGTCGATTGGTTTCAATCCAACGGAGACCGAAATACAAGAGATTCGAGAAGAGTTCGAAGAACAAGGTATATATATAGCCTAATCGTAAACTACGAATACCTCTAGCGTTTCTTTAAAGAATTGATTAGGTATTTGTAAAGCGCCACTATCCAATGACCAGGCATCAATCGATGGCGCTGAGCAATTATAACTCATAAGTGAAGGACATCATCAAGGTCTTACACATGCCCAAAAAGATGACCACAATTTCATCTCTAGGGTTCTATTTCGGACCATTCGGGATGTTAAGATTTAACTCTCAATCTGACTAAAGGCATAAACTTATAGTTTTTAATTTCATTACCTTCATTATCTCATGTAAACAAGTTGCGGTATGTCAACTTAGTATTTTAATAAACGAAATCTACTAGTAACCGTCTCCAATGGCGCTCGAACCCGTACTCTCCGCATTACAATGCAAGCGCTTTCACAAGTCCCGCTTAGGAGCCTATCCCAAAGAACCGGCTTTTCCCAAGCTTTGCCTGAAGTCAAGGCGTTCTTAAGTTGTTAGTGCTTTATCTACATATTAAATTGGTTTCCAGGACAATGGGCATGTGTTACATGATTTGCTTCCCCCCTATTAAAACTTCTAAATATTCCCTCCGCCCTCGGGCTCATGACCGTGTAATTCCTCCCGCAGATAATTTGATGCGTAAAACTTTCATTACTAAGCTGATAATATATGCCTGATCAAGATTGGCTCTATTTCTTAGATAAATGCGGGACTATATTGATTGCATACCAAGGTGCGGTTGGCAATTGGTTTACTAAGGGATATTCTCACTTATTTATTTATTCAGGGATATTCTCGCTTACTTACTAACTTAGGCTATTTGATGCGAAAAACGTTTATTGTCAGGATGATATATACTTTGCTAAACTGTGTTTATAAGATGTCTGTACACCAAAGTGCGATTGGCAATTGGTTAATAAAGAATATACTCAGGCGCGTAACTAGCATTAGGCCTACGCAATTGCTCAACTGCGTAAAGATTTTAGCAGCTGTCAAAAACTACAAACCGTTTAGATTACTTATTGATATACTCGATTACTCTTATTTGTTCATTTCTATTGTGCAGACTTTCTTATTGTGAGGTCGGCACACATTTTCCGTCGCGGACGCTAACTCATGACTCTGGAAATTTCGTGGCACTTGTGAAATTTCGATCACAGACCGACAGTAGTTTAAATCATCGTAGGCTAATGTCATCTGTTCCAAGCAATGCCCAGTACATAAGTCAGTTGATTCAAAATGAGCTGATCCACCGGTGTGGTCAGTAATCTCGAGACAGAATTGTCGCAGAATGTCGTGCGGGCAAGTTCTACACTCTATTGCTTCATATGAGCGCAGACATCAGTAGCACAAATCGGTCTGCTTATCAAAGTTGATGTCGGTAACTACCCAGGTCTTCAGAATGTCGTAAAAAAACAATTTACAGATTTTATCCCAACTCGTGACGCCACTGGTGAAACTATTGCGACAATCGTCGAGCAGCAGCTATCTGAGGTCGGACTCGAAGAGAGCGAAATGGAGGGCAGGGAGGAAGAGATCGACAAGATGGGTAGAGAGGAAGAGAGCGCAATGGAGAAAAAAGGGAGGAGGAGGGCGAAATGGAGTGTATGGAGGAACAGAGCGCAATGGAGGAAAGGGAGGAATAGAGCGAAATGGAGGGTAGAGAGGAGGAGAGCGAAATTGAGGAAAACAAGGAAGAGAGCGAAATGGAGGGTAGGGAAGAAGAGAGCGAAATGGAGGAAAAAGGAGGAAGAGAGCGAAATGGATGGTATGGAGGAAGAGAACGAAATGGAGGAAAGGAAGGAGGAGAGCGAAATGGAGGAAAGAAAGAAGAGAGCGAAATGGAGGGTAGGGAGGAAGAGAGCGAAATGGAGGAAAGGAAGGAAGAGAGCGAAATGGAGGAAAACAAGGAAGAGAGCGAAAATGGATGGTATGGAGGAAGAGAGCGAAATAGAGGAAAGGAAGGAGGAGAGCGAAATGGAGGAAAGGGAGGAAGAGAGCAGAAATGGAGGAAAGGGAGGAAGAGAGCGAAATGGATGGTATGGAGGAAGAGAACGAAATGGAGGAAAGGAAGGAGGAGAGCGAAATGGAGGAAAGAACGGAAGAGAGCGAAATGGAGGGTAGGGAGGAAGAGAGCGAAATGGAGGGAAAGGAAGGAAGAGAGCGAAATGGAGGAAAACAAGGAAGAGAGCGAAATGGGTGGTATGGAGGAAGAGAGGAAAATGGAGGAAAGGAGGAAGGAGGAGAGCGAAATCGAGGAAAGGGAGGAAGAGAGCGAAATGGAGGGTAGGGAGGAAGAGAGCGAAATGGAGGAAAGGGAGGAAGATAAAGAAATGGAGGAAGGGAGGAAGAGAGCGACAAGATGGGTAGAGAGGAAGCGAACGAAATGAAGGAAAGGGAGGAAGAGAGCGAATGGAGAAAAGGGAGGAAGAGAGCGAAGTGGAGGAAATGAAGGAAGTGAGCGAATTGAGGAAGAGAGCGCGAATGGAGGACAGGGAGGATGAGAGCGAAATGGAGGAAAGGAAGGAAGAGAGCGAAATGGAGGAAAACAAGGAAGAGAGCGAAATGGATGGTATGGAGGAAGAGAGCGAAATAGAGGAAAAAAAGGAAGGAGGAGAGCGAAATGGAGGAAAGGGAGGAAGAGAGCGAAATGGAGGAAAGGGAGGAAGGGAGCGAAATGGATGGTATGGAGGAAGAGAACGAAAATGGAGGAAAGGAAGGAGGAGAGCGAAATGGAGGAAAGAAAGGAAGAGAGCAGAAATGGAGGGTAGGGAGGAAGAGAGCGAAATGGAGGAAAGGAAGGAAGAGAGCGAAATGGAGGAAAACAAGGAAGAGAGCGAAATGGATGGTATGGAGGAAGAGAGCGAAATGGAGGAAAGGAAGGAGGAGAGCGAAATCGAGGAAAGGGAGGAAGAGAGCGAAAATGGAGGGTAGGGAGGAAGAGAGCGAAATGGAGGAAAGGGAGGAAGATAAAGAAATGGAGGAAGGGAGGAAGAGAGCGACAAGATGGGTAGAGAGGAAGCGAACGAAATGGAGGTTAGGGAGAAAGAGAGCGAATGGAGAAAAGGGAGGAAGAGAGCGAATTGGAGTAAATGAAGGAAGTGAGCGAATTGAGGAAGAGAGCGAAATGGAGGACAGGGAGGATGAGAGCGAAATGGAGGAAAAGGGAGGAAGAGAGCGAAATGGAGGGCGGAGAAGAAGAGAGCGAAATGGAGGGTAGAGAGGAAGAGAGTGAATTGTAGAAAAGGGCGGAAGAGAGCGAAATAGAGGAAAGGGAGGAGGACAGCGAAATGGAGGGTAGGGAGGAAGAGAGCGAAATGGAGGGTAGGGAGGAAGATAAAGAAATGCAGGAAAGGGAGGAAGAGAGCGAAATGGAGGGTAGAGAAGAAGAGAGCGAAATGAAGGAAAGGGAGGAAGAGAGCGAAATGCAGGGTAGAGAAGAAGAGAGCGAAATGGAGGAAAGTGAGGAAGAGAGCGAAATGGAGGAAAGGAAGGAATAGAGCGAAATGGAGGGTAGAGAGTAGGAGAGCGAAATGGAGGGTAGGGAGGAAGAGAGCGAATTGGAGGAAATGATGGAAGTGAGGGAATTGAGGAAGAGAGCGAAATGGAGGACAGGGAGGAAGAGAGCGAAATGGAGGAAAGGGAGGAAGAGAGCGAAATGGAGGGCGGAGAAGAAGAGAGCGAAATGCAGGAGTAGAGAAGAAGAGAGCGAAATGGAGGAAAGGGAGGAAGAGGGCGAAATGGAGGAAAGGGAGGAATAGAGGCGAAATGGAGGGTAGAGAGTAGGAGAACGAAATGGAGGGTAGGGAGGAAGAGAGCGAATTGGTGGAGGAAATGAAGGAAGTGAGCGAATTGAGGAAGAGAGAGCGAAATGGAGGACAGGGAGGAAGAGAGCGAAATGGAGGGTAGGGAGCAAGAGAGCGAAATGCAGGGTAGAGAAGAAGAGAGCGAAATGGAGGAAAGGGAGGAAGAGAGTGAAATGGAGGAAAGGGAGGAAGAGAGCGAAATGGAGGAAAGGGAGGAAGAGAGCGAAATGGAGGAAAGGGAGGAAGAGAGAGAAATGGAGGAAAGGAGGAGAAGAGCGAAAATGGAGGAAAGGAAGGAAGAGAGAGAGCGAAATGGAGGAAAGGGAGGAAGAGAGCGAAATGGAGGAAAGGGAGGAAGAGAGCGAAATGGAGGAAAGGGAGGAAGCGAGCGAAATGGAGGGTAGGGAGGAAGAGAGCGAAATGGAGGGTAGGGAGGAAGAGAGCGAAATCGAGGAAAGGGAGAGAGAGCGAAATGGAGGAAAGGGAGGAAGAGAGCGAAATGGACGAAAGGGAGGAAGAGAGCGAAATGGAGGAAAGGGAGGAAGAGAGCGAAATGAAGGAAAGGGAAGAAGAGAGCGAAATGGAGGAAAGGAAGGAAGAGAGCGAAATGGAGGAAAGGGAGGAAGAGAGCGAAATGGAGGGTAGGGAGGAAGAGAGTGAAATGGAGGGTAGGGAGGAAGAGAGCGAAAATGGAGGAAAGGGAGGAAGAGAGCGAAAAGGAGGAAAGGAAGGAAGAGAGCGAAATGGAGGGTGGGGAGGAAGAGAGCGAAAGGGAGGAAAGGGAGGAGGTGCGAATGGAGGAAAGGGAGGAGGTGCGAATGGAGGAAAGGGAGGAGGTGCGAATGGAGGAAAGGGAGGAGGTGCGAATGGAGGAAATGGAGGAGGGGCGAATGGAGGAAAGGGAGGAGGTGCGAAGGAGGAAAGGGAGGAGGTGCGATGGAGGAAAGGGAGGAGGAGCTAATGGAGGAATGGGAGGAGGTGCGAATGGAGGGTAAGGAGGAAGGGAGAGTCAATGCATGTGAAATCATCAAGTGTGTGAAATACCTTGTTAGTGACCGTGTCTCAGATTTGACTAATTTTTGCTATTTTATTGTTTGAAAATTATGTTTGTACATAATATTGAAATTGTCAGAAGCCTATCGCCATCTATCATCATAATCATCATCATCACCACCACCGTCATCAGTTTCTGACGCCAGCCATTTGGCGGCGATGGGTACGAATAAATGATCTCCATTTTCCTCGGTCATTTGTAAAGTCTAGTGTTTCCCTTAGTGACGTTTTATCCTCATTGATATGGTTTATCCAGCGTTGTCTGGCTCTGCCTTAGTGTCTTTTTCTTCGAATCTTGCATGTAGTGCAGTGTGTGATATATTCGGTCAACTGGCATTCCCTCTATATAATTATGTCGAAACCATCGGAGTCTTCGTTGAACGACTTTGTCTAGTAGAGTTGTTTCGATCCATAATGCTGTCGTATGCCAGCTTTTCTTATTTTAATTTCTGCTGTAATAATTCCTTGCTTTCGCATTGGCCAACATTCCGACCCGTAGACTAGAGGCAATTCGGCTGTATCTTCGTCTCGTATACTTAATTATCTTGTTTGGTCTTGGCAAATAGTAATTTGATTGCAAGGGGTATTCGGGCACGAATGGGAAAGTTTTTCACCTCGCAAGATATAATTATATAATTTCCCAAAGAACTGATGTAAAATGCTATAACTTTTAACCGAAAAGATGGTTTCCAAAATGTACCATTGCAAACCCCCAAATAAAAAGTTCCTTTCAGCCTCTTCCCAGACCCCTTCCCTCAGAGAGGTGGGAATCTGCATAATGTTTGGGAAGCTCTAGTTACGCCACTGCTAGATGTGTTAGACTGTTAGTTTACCTAATAATAAAACTAGTACCTAAGTTATTATAATTTTGGAACTTAATAATATTTCACTTGTTTCGTTTGTAATTTTTCATTTCTTAGCCTTTCAGTGCTGTACGCACTTGCGTAAGTGCGTACGTCCAGCGGCGCCCCTGGTGTGTGGTATTCGGTCAGCTGGCATTCTATCTCTATACATGTCGAATTCAACGGAGTCTTCGTTGAATGACTTTGTCTAGCAGAGTTGTTTCGATATAATGCTGTCTAATGCCAGCGTTTCTTATTTTGTGAAGTCTTGAAATCTTTCGATCTTCCGCAGTAAACTAATTTCTTCTGTAATAATTCTTTTCTTGTCTTGCTTTCGCATTGGCCAACATTCCGAACCGTAGACTAGAGGCAAATCGGTTGTAGGCCCTATCTTCGTCTCGTATAATTAATTAACTTTGTCTGGGTTTTTGGTCTTGGTAAATAGTAATAGGCTAGGATTGCGACTCGCGAGGGGTGTTCAGGCACGAATGAGGACGTTTTTCGCCTCGCAAGATATGTTGCCTACACTGCAAAAGTCATAGTCTCAGTCTAGCAACAGGCCTATGCGACACGTGCACAATACCAGTAGTTGGCAATATGTACGCAACTGCCAGCAAAGTTTTCACATTCATTAAATCATCCTGAAAGCATTTGCAAGTATATATTTGGCCTATCGCACACATCGACAAAGTACTGACACTTGCAAAAGTTGAAGAATTGCCACAGTTAGTTTAAATTTCTTATAACTGTAAGTCTGTAACAGTCTGACGGTGCATAGAAAACTGACAACTAGGCTACTGTACATGTAGGCCTAACCTATACCTTGTACAAATTACAAAATTTCAATGCTTTAGTTTATTGCAGTTCATTTTTGAGTCTATCTGTTTTTAGTCTACGTTGGTTGCTCGGACTTTTCAGCTGAATCAATTTTAAAAACCAAAATAATATAATTTAATTATGAAATTATATAATTACCCAGAGAACTGATGTAACGTGTTATTACTTTTAACCAACAAGATGGTCTCCAAAATGCACCATTACAAACCCCCAAATACAAAGTTCCTTACAGCCCCTTCCCAGACCCGTCCCCTCAGAGAGGTTGGAATCTGCGTGATTTTTGGGAAGCTCTGGTTACGCCACTGAATATACTTACTTACTTTACTTACTTAATGCGGGATCCATTGGCAGTCCCATAAACTAAAACTTGTGCTGTGAATTGACCCAGTCTTGCAAACTTATTCCGATTTCCGTTTCACCTAATTTGTCTTCTCTTTGTTGTCCGGTTTTTATTATTCGCTCATATTCTCCTTCGCTTCACCTCCTCTCTGCTCTACCGTCTTTCTACATTTCCTCTTTCTGGTTGGCTTTATCTCCTTTATTCTCTCCATGCTTTTTCTTTCTTCTCCTCTCCACCTTCTTTCTCCTACCCAACCGCTTTCTCCCGTTTTCTTCTCCCAGTCAACTTTCACCTCTCCCTCCTCTTTCGGACTTTCTCGTTCTCTCTCTTTTATCCTCAAAGTCATCGTTGCCATCCGTCCTAACGTGCGATCGGTTAGCTATAATATTATTGGTTCGTACATGTACCATGCGCAGCCGTGCGTGGATAGCCGGATCGCTTACTGATGGGGCTTCAGTGGCGTAGCGAAGGGGGCAGAGGGGCAACCGCCCCCGCTTGCAGCACAAGGGGCGCAAAATTAACTTTCAGTGGTACACAGTACTATGACAAGAACGATTCAAAGTCAACAAAAAAATTTAAAAGGGGCAGTCATCAACTCTTGCTCCTGGCCAGGACTGTAGATGAGGGTATACGCGAGTATGCAGCGTGTACTCACCTCAGAAAAGTTTGTGTTTAGTATACTTATAAGGCTAGAGACGAGGGTATACGCGGGTATACAGCGTGTACTGACCTCACAAAAGTTTTTCCTTAGTATACTCACCTGTGCAGCGTTTACTCGCATCCAGAACGTACTTTTACATAAAAATCAATCGTTCACTTTTGAAGGTTATAAACTACAATAAAGACGAAAAAGCAAAAATCAACCATATTTTCAACTGAAAAAATTTGGTAACTGAACTGTCATCGGAAAATTTGTTGTCCGAAGCCACTGATAGGATATACTGTAGCGTGTAGCGTGTACTCACCTCTCATTTTACCACTACAGCACTGCTCCTGGCCGCTGAAAACCTTCATTACGCCACTGTGGGACTTGCACAATCAGTAGACTCTATACGGGTACCTTCAATGGCGTGACACCCTTTCAAACGGGCAGCGGTGGCAAAGGATCTGAAAGGATCAATTCACTCAAAAACGAGCAGAGTCGAAGCCTCACGGTCGCAATATAGAAGAAAAGGTACAAACAGCGTATAATATACAAGTATGTGATCGCCTCTGATGTTCGTCACAGGGGACTCGGTTGGCTTCAAGGGCTTCCTGGAGCTGGTCAGCCGTTACAAGCGTGAGGGAGACAGCTATCCGGAGATCCTGGAGGCATTCCGTGTCTTCGATCCCAATCGAACCGGATTCATCTCGGCCCTGGAACTGCGGATGGCTTTGATGCAAATGGGAGAACAACTAACGGAACAGGAGGCCGACAGTCTCATCTCAAACGCAGAGGTCGACCGAAGGGGAAACATTCGATACATCGGTACATAGTCTATCCATTATCCACTCTATACAATACAATACCATTACCATACTATGCCACGAGCCCACGACACATGCACATGGAACCATTTCGTTACTCACTTGTTGCCTAACAATAAGTCCTAATAAAATGATAACATCCTGATAAAACCTAATAATAAATAATGAAATCCGAATTTTCAACAACTATTCCTGGTATATATATGACATGGTTTTACCGTACCATGTCCTGTCACATAATACCATGCCATCCTAGGTCACACTATACCATACCATGTATAGCCTACCATATATAAGTTGTAAGCACATATTTCAACAGATCCATGAAGGTCTTCGGCCGAATTCAAAGTGTCGTGTCTGCTTCCAATAACGAACGATTTAATCAATCAATCAATCAATAATAAGTCTTCGTTTATTGCTTCAAACTGACATGAGCGCAGCATGATTGCAAGTCATAGTATGAACGGATGATCACAAGTTATTACAGGAGTCGAATTTGACTTATGGCAGCCATGCAAGGCGCCCATCACGTCCTACTGCTCATTTTATCGACGCCATCTGGCGAATGAAAGGCTAAGTGGACCTTTTGGAGGGTAGCGGGAATCGATCCCGCGTCAACGCTGATCTTCTGCCTTTCGTACAGGAGTGTTAACCATTCCCGGTCGGTCGGTTTATCAGAGATTAATTTCTCGGATCTTTACTGCGGGTGGCTCGGTCGCATTATAAACGTGGAGTACAATACAACACACAACACAACACAATATACTGGGGCGCGGTGGTTTGGGGGTATGTTCGGTGCCTTGCAGCTGGAGGGTTGCGGGTTCGAATCCACCTCAAAAGCCGCCGCGTAGGGACCCTGGGCAAGTCCTTCACTCGCAATTGCTCATGCGCTTCGGCGTGAAACTCTGACTACAGCAGTAGTCGGGAGCACCTCTGAATGGGAAATCTGGTAGGGGCGCTATAACAAGTGTTCAAATACAATACAATACAATACAATACAATACAATTCACCATTCACCTAAACCCTCCCCTTATCAATGACATTTCTTTTATCTGGCATTAATAGCCTATCAGTCTCTCTGGTCGCAGACAAACTAAAGTTGCCCAGCTCTGTTTTGAACAAACAAGCAGTTATTTGTTGTCGTCATGTATTGAAGCAACTTTCGATGTATAATTTAGTTACTTTTGTATTTTACAACATAATGAGAACTCTTCTGCACTGATACATAAATACAGGTAGGTGTAAAAATTAACTTAGGCTACTATAGGCCTACGTCCAACACATGAAGCAATTTTATACAGGCAGGGACGCAGACACGCAGCGATATATGTATATATATAATATATATATAATTATATATATTATATATAGTTAAGATTTCGATGCATGTTTAATTAGAAAGACGACTGTTCTTCGTCGTCATCTGTAATGCCTTTAATTTGATGACCCTATTCAAGCGGAACTCTGGTTCATTCTGGGTCTACCGGTTGTTTCTCAATACCCATGTCAATGTTTCATGTCTGTATTTTCTTTTGCTCACTTGTTTGGGATTCAATAAACGAAGAATGAATGAATGAATGAATCCACACTTGAGATGCTGTGGACTGTTCAAGGAAATAATTTATAATTAATTCTGTCATTTCTGAGGAGTTTATAAAAAACGAATCGTAACGAAATGGTTGCTGCGTTGTGCATGCTTCACGTTTCAATCATCTGACACGGCATCAACTCTCCGAATATAGGCCATTATAAATTATAAATTATAAATTAGTTCATGCATAACGTTGCTGGGTGTAGGCCTACGGTGTGGGAGTTGTAGGCCCTATATAGAGAGGTTTCAACTTTCAAGTGAATTCTTACATAACTACACCGTGAGGCATAAAAAAGGAAGCCCCTACAAAATCGTTATTATTTTTAACAATATTCAAACAATGTCAATGAAATTCATGAAATTTATAGCTAAATAGCAGGCAATGTTAAAACATTTACAATTTGTACTCAAACTGTCCGCCTTCAGCTTCTACGCATGCGCGAAGTCGCTTGCGCCATTCACGCACCGCCGAGTCAATAATTCGTTGGTCAAGATCGTTCCAAGCTTGCATGATTCGCTTACGAAGATCTTCAACATCACGGACCTTTGCTTTGTACACCATTTCCTGCATGCATCCACATATTTGATAATCTACGGGATTCAGATCTCGGCTGTTAGGGGGCCATAGTGTTGGAATTATGAAGTCAGGAGTTTCATTCGTCAGAAGTGCAACCGTTTCTCGAGCTCTGTGCACTGGAGCACCATCTTGCTGGAAAATGTAAAATTCAGAGAATCCTCGAATTTCAGGTAGAAGGTCTTCCATGAGTAAAACATCTCTGTAGTATTGGCCGTTGATTTTTACCCCCGGTTCAACGAAGTGAATTGACGTGCGCCCCAGAGAAGAAACACCGACTGACACCATCAGGGATTTGCTAAACGTCGGACGTGTGCGTAAAAGGCGGTCGGCTGCAATATCACTCTTTCGAGTTCTAACTGCAACATACAGACGATCATTTTGAGCATTGCTAGGAGAAGCAACTGTGAATAATTTTTCGTCAGTAAACCAGATGAAATGCACTAGGCTAGCTGGGTAGCGACTCAACAAAAGGCGACTGCGGTGCGTGAATGGTGCAAGCGACTTCGCGCATGCGTAGAAGCTGAAGGCAGACAGTTTGAGTACAAATTGTAAATGTTTTTACATTGCCTGCTATTTAGCTATAAATTTCATGAATTTCATTGACATTGTTTGAATATTGTTAAAAATAATAACGATTTTGTAGGGGCTTCCTTTTTTATGCCTCACGGTGTATAATGCTTCACGCGTTAACAGAAGTAATAACCCGAGCAACATGAACTCGGGGTCCAGTTTTCTTCGCTTCATATAATATCCAAGGAATACATCATTCTGCACAAGGGCTTCTATCCCTATTCAGGGCGGGCGCATCTTGAACCCAGTGAAAAACAGGGGGAAATGTTTCTTTTCAATTTTTATCGCACTTTCTTCAAGTTACAGAGTCTTCACTCAGAGTCCTGTGACAGATTCACTTTTGTTGTATAAATAGGTGCAAACCGGATTAGGCCTATGTCGTTCGAGTTTCTGTTTTTTTCTCAGCTTGATTAGGCCTACTATGTCACCTTCATGACCTAATTTGGATTTAAACTTGAAATCGAACCTTACTCGTCATATTTGCATTCTTTTAACCTCTCCTGTACATCAGTCGACCTTACAAAAGTTGCACCATTCATATAGTTTATTTTTGAGCGCCTTGAGATGTTTTAAAGGTGCTAAGAGATAATAGTGTGCATAATTATAATTTGTAACAACTGTAGACTAAGATCGCGACCAGCTTAAAAACTAAATCATTCTTTATAGGCATAATTTATACTATAGGCTAAAACTACAGCCTCAATTTAGCCTTACAATGAATTTGGTTTATGTTTCAGATTTTACCAAAAGGCTTCTTTCTGAGTAACAATGTCAAAGGCCCATTTCTCGGAATTTGGAGAGGCGTAAAATTTTTTGGCAGACGTCGACAAACGTCATCTGACTGCAGTGTGATGCTCCTTACAGATTTTATTTTAGTTATAGTTATAGTTAATGGTTTTTTATTTTAGTTATAGTTATAGTTATAGTTAGTATTATTTTTAGTTATAGTTATAGTTATAGTTAATGGATTTTTATTTTAGTTAGTTTTAGTTACTACTTAGTTACAATAATTAAGGCTATAAGCAAAATCGTGCGTATTAACACGCTGTTTCACAATTTGCTCAGAGCTTTGAAAGCCTTTGAAGCATCGGTGCATTCAGTTTCATGAATACACGAATTTCCAAAGTAACTGACAAATTGCATAATAAAAATATCGCATTTTTCGTTCTCATTTATGTCGAATCATCCATATTGCACTTCCTATTTTTATTTTTGCATTAACGAAAATAAAGATGAATTTTCGTTATTGTTATTTTCGTTATAGTTATTGTTATAGTTAATGATATTTTTAAGTTATAGTTATAGTTATCGTTAACGAAATCATTTTATTTTCGTTAACGAACATTTTCGTTAACGAACATTTTCGTTATCGTTATCGTTAACTAGAATCTGACTGATCAATATCCACAAACTTTTGCGCCTAGTTTTAGATTTTTCGTGCATAAAATGTGACAGTTTCTCGTATTGCTTGCTTCTCAGTCTCCGCACTAGGCTACCTCACTCACCCTCTTCCTGCAGCATCAATTGCACTCAAGTCTAGAAACCAGTTTTAGAGCTATACAGTCTTCAGTTTATTCAACTTTATAGGCCTAACTGCACCATCTCACTGGCCCGTACGCTACACTGTGCTTAGAGCGTATTCTGCGTCCCATAGCCTGCTCTTCTGTCTAAGAGAGCGTGCGGATCGCAGTTCGCCTCCTGAAGGACGCTTATAATTTCAGATATTTAAATCTCGGGCTAGTACGGTCCGTACACGGGACTTTAAACGGTGTGGCGCCTATTCAGCTGGGCAGCCATTAGGTTTGCCACCTTACCAAACTAGGAAGTCGGGATGCATTTTTTCGTAAAACACCTCGCGAGACACGATCATGTGGGACCATGCAGGGGAGGCGGCGCAAGTCGCGCAACTGATTTATTTGTTGTGTTCAAGTGCTATTAAAGATTTTGTGTTAAGTACAAATACATTTCTATCATTTTTTATAACCTTATATATCATTGTTTATTTCTAACATTGATTTCTGCAATTTTGTGAAAAATTGTGACTGAGATTTTATGGGTTAACTTTTCACTGGGCTCAACTTCAGTAGTGGAGCCAGGATTTCAGGTTGGGGGGGGTGGCTAAAGCTCCAATTCATTCCCTTTCTCCCCTCCTCTCTGGCATTGGCAGTGATTTCCCATTTTTGTTTGGGGTACTGAGCCGCCGTTAGGGGGGCTTCAGCCCACCCTAGTCCCATGCTGGCTCCGCCACTGCTCAACTTGCGCCCCTCTGTATAAGGATGGCAGCCCCTGTCTGGCTGTCCCGACTAGGTCAAGTCGGGACACGGGTGATTTGCCTCGAAATCGGGACGTACCCGACAAAATCGGGACGGGTGGCAACCCTAGCAGCCATGTATGTCGAAGGACCTCACCCGATCAATTCGTTGAAAATGTCGAGGCCAAACGGTCGCTATATAAAATCGTGTAGCCTAGATTTACATCTCATGGCCACGAATCCAATTCCACCATAGCCTAGCATTAATTAACTCAGTCAGGTATTCATTCAGAAGACTTACATAGCGCCCCTCCAAGTTACAAGTTATGTAGGCCTACTGAGAGGCGCTCCCAGCCCAACTCCGGCGATAAAGAACAGCACTATTGCCAGATGCACTATGCTGTCTCCTTAGCTTACTTAACTAAGGGCTCCGTCCATAAATGACGTCACGCAATTTTGGCCGATTTTGAACCCCCTCTCTCCCTCGTCACACATCGTCACAAAAAGTGACACCCCTTGAAAAATGACGTCACAAAGCTCTGATCCCCCCTAAAACCAAATTTCCATGGCAAAGCAAAATGCTCCTTCGTGGAACAAATAGGCAGAACATGCGTATTTTAAAATCTAATGGTGACCAAATATTGAAATAATTAGAAAATTATTAATAGGGCAAATGGTGCCCGTATACATAAAAATAATCAAAAAAATAATGAAAATTTAATACTCAAAATTAGTGCTGCTATTATTAAAATTAAAATGTTGTTATTTGTTAAATTTAATCACATAGACCTGATGTGACGTCATATTTCTCCAACCCCACCCCCATGTCACACATCGTCACAAATTTCCGACCCCTAGGTGCGTGACGTCATTTATGGACGGCCCCTAAACGGATTATGACCTGGCACTGAAACCGACGATATAACCTCGCTCATGCAGATTTGAGTTTATTGCGCGTCGCTGTTCTAGATCGTAATCGTAATCTCCAAACTTTAAAGCGCCACTCGAAAGCCAAGCGCAGGGCACCAGCTTATTCACGAGCGCTGCGTCTAGTCAGAGGGGTTGTCCAAAAGAGTAGTCCGAGGGAGGTCCGAGGGAGGTTTCCAGAGGAACAGAGAGGGCCCAGCAGATGTTAAGGTGGGTGTCTTTAATTTAGGTCGAGGATTGGAAGGTACAGGATCAGATGAGGCAGGATAAGAGTTCTTGAAAAGGAGAGAGTTTAGTTTCGAGTGGAAAGCCTTGGGGGTGATGGATAGAGGAGCATGAGGCAGATGATGGTGGATGATTGGCGAAGATGGTGGAGGAACCGAAAAAGTGCGGAATTCAGTAGGTAGGTCGTTCCAGAGACGTGGTGCAGTGTTGGATATTGCTCGGTTGGAGAACTTGAGATGAGTAGTGACCGGGGGGTCGAGAGAGAGAGAGAGAGAGAGAGAGAGAGAGAGAGAGAGAGAGAGAGAGAGAGAGAGAGAGAGAGAGAGAGAGAGAGAGAGAGAGAGAGAGAGAGAGAGAGAGAGAGAGAGAGAGAGAGAGAGGAGAGAGAGAGAGAGAACGGACGATGATCGGGTAGAGCGGGTTGGCTGGATGGTGAAGAGTTCGCGGAGATATCTGGGCTGGAAGTGTTGTAGGGAGTTGTAGGTTAGCGAGAGGACTTTGAAGTGAATTCGCTGGTCTCCATGGCGCGGCTTTGGTGTGGTGCTGAAACATTTGAGATTTGAACTTAAATTTACAATATAATATTTTCGTTTATTCAAACAATCCGGTTGACAAACCGCAACCGGTTACAGTGTACAATTATGCAATTGAAACAATTCACAAGAACACAAATGACAGAAGACATAAATCTTAACTAGGGCCTACTAACAGAACAGAGAGCTCGCGGCGCTAATAGCAACCTGCAGAGCATGTCCACCCTACGGGGCTCGAACTCGGTACATCTCGCTCTCTGTGCCAGATGTTATCCAATGCGCTATCGGGCCCCCACGCCCAACGTCAGCCTATACACGGGAGTCGAGTGACGGGACTCGAATAACGCCCGCGACCAGTGTTTAATCTAGACGTCTCTGGGGGGTAAAGTTCCCCCCCCCAGGATTGAGTTTTTCCCCTCCAGAAAAATTAAAGAGATGAAATTTTGTACAGAAAGTGTGAAATTTAGGGGTAATTTCCCCCCCAGGATTTATTGTCTCCCTCTGTGGTTTCTTGGAAAATTGTTGTTACTACCCCCCTCGAAAAATATTGTTGGAAATCTCTTGTTACTACCCCCCCTCGAAAACAATTGCTGGAAAAGTGCTGTTACTACCCCCCTCGAAAATGACATATGTTGGGTCCCCCCGAGAACATCGATTCCCCCCCACAGCAAGGGGACTAGATTAAACACTGGCCCGCGACGCAATTGGTCAATGGATGTCACAGGATTTTATGCAAATGAATTAAACGAGCAACCGATAAACAGTTCAACACTCCCTAATGCGGTGGAACACCAATGCACACACTAACCCTGACCATAACCGACCCTCACGACGCCTAATCTGACCCTAAACTACCCTCAAGATGTCCGCCATTTCATAATTGCAAGGGAAGTTAGCAAGTTTACGTGACATGCTTTAGACAATATCGTGACGGCGACGGGAGTGAATGTAGTCACTTGGATTCCGCTAATGTCCGGTACGGGGAGTGAACGGATCCACTACGTTACAGTAATACACCGCTACAGTTTACCAGACGCCAGATGGCTGTAGCTGTTAACGGTAAATGAGCCATCATGCGCATAATGCATCCCTCTGAGTTTCACATCCATGCCCTACTCTCGTCGTCAGGTGAATAATCTTAATAACATTCTTTCTGAGTCATATTCTAAATCCATTAAAATTTAACATGCAGCCGACGAAGTGTTGCTCCATCTACAAGTTTACATTTCCTCTTTATTGTTGTCATAAACATGAGATGTTTGGAAAACGCCGCTTCTTCGAGATTAACAGGGTTTCTGGTTAATAATTCCTTCATGGAATGATGGAAGGTGTCTGCGACGGATTTTGCGGATTATTATAAATAATGACGATTATTCCGCAGTCATTCGTATTATTTCTGCTGTCCTGCAGTATGATCTTGAATAATGGACCAACGTTTTACTGAAACGTGCACGTAAGTAGTTTTTTTATGTATTAAATGGCATTTCTTTGAGTTAACGCATCTAATGATCGAGAGAAAGAGGGCAGAAGTGAGGCTGGTGCAATCCAGGCACGGGATCCAGAAATTCTGGGATGAAGGTCGAACGATAGCACTTTAAAAGGATCACAGAACTGTAATGGATCTGCTTACTTGCTTTTTTTTTTATCTTTTTCAGAGGATACCTACCAATTTAGGTATTCTTGTCGCTTATGTTTAACTTTGGGGGAATCTGGTGTGTAAGGAGCCCAGAATTTGCTGGCTTGTCGCTTGCTGGCCGGCTGAGATTTCGGGTGATCAGCTGTAGGATGACCTATTTTTTAACAGCAGCACAATCTTCAAAGCTTGGAAGAAGAAGAAGGAGGTGAAGAAAAAGGAGAAAAGCAGCCCATAAGCTAGCCCTGAGGCAGCCATGGGTATGAAGTGTTAGCGACTTCATTTTCTTAGCCTCGGCTTATGAGGGCGGGTGGCCACTGGCCAGTCCTCTCCTTTGCTGTCTCATCTTCCCACTGACAGTGTGTGGTCAGTGTACTCATTATTACTTATTATAGCTGAGTAGGCTAGAGGGTGCAGGTGGAGCAGAAGTCTTGAACAAAATTTGTGTCCTGGTTGGGATTTGAACCCTGACCTCTCGATAGACAGTCCAGCACGCTAACCTTTACACTATTAAGCACCCATCGGTTTACAATAAATCGGTGCTTAATCAGTGAACTCTTCTATTTGTCAAGCCACTGAAAACAGTTTTAAATAGTAACATTTTTGACTGAGTAATACTGAATGAAATTTTTTAATTTCTGTTATCTTTATGTTGTCCACTGTGATCAACCATAATCAAAAATTTGATTATTCTGATTGCTAGTTAGAATGCTGTTGGATTACAACTAGGCTTTACACAGATTGTTGTTAGATTATAGTTCTAGATAGTTTATAGGAACCTCCTCTGCCACCTGAAACTGGATGGTTTAGACCACATATGAAAGATTGGGTTTACAAAACCAATAATTGTGTCACTTCCTAGAAAGAGGCTGGTAGATATATTAGAATTACTGAGTGTTCTGAAAATGCATTATCTTATGTTGCATTATAATAAATTTCTTGCCAAATCGTTGCCATGCATTGCTTTTGTCCCATGGCTTTTATTGCTGCATGATATCGAATTAGATTCCATCCTTCTGTTGCAGACAATGTACACACACTCATGAAAGCAATGTGTGGTAAAATCTGACATTGATGAGACAATGAAATTTGTGGACATCAATTGTGACGCCAGGGGTCAAAACCCGTCGCTTGTCGCTTCCTAGATACTGAGCTAGAAGCTGAAATAGGCGAGAGAGGTCAACAATGTAGGATATTCTTCAATTCAGCAGTTGCCGGTGAATTTGCCATAACTTGCAAAGTAGTAATCCGATTTTGATGCCGTTTGTTTTATTCCACACAGAATAGAGTCCTATTTGTTGAGGACTTTAATGACATGAATATTCAAAAACTTTTTATTCGATTTTTTCACTCTATACCAATGAAATAATAAAACGCACATAACTTCAGTTAGAAAAAAGATATTTTCATTATGTAAAAAGTATTTTGTAGCAGATTAATGGTAGAATATGACTAAATAAAAAAGGTCAGAAACCGACATGTGACGGGTGTTGACCCCTGGCGTCACAATTGTCCATGAATGAATTTGAGGTGATGTCTCTAGGTGTGTCGAAATTATTGTCAAATGCTGCCCAGCTGTCCTTGTCCAGTTAGAGTGGGTACCCAAACTCCCATAACTCTGTCATTGGATAAGTAATGTTACCCTCTAATATGATTTGTTTGGGTAGAAACACTAAGAAATATATTTATTTGCAGCTGGAAAATCATCTATTTAATTGTCACATTTACCTGTGGTAAAATTAAGTTGAGATAAAAGCTGTTGCACTTTCCAAAACTTTGCATGACTTTTCCATACATGTATCTATGTATTTGCCATGTGTGATATTTTATGGTTCCATTGTCCTAAAGTATTGTTAATAATCCCACCCAAAGTTATAGAAGATACTGAATATAAAAGATACTATTATATAGCACTGCAATTAGAACAGATTACTAATGCTTAGTTTATAACTGATCGGTCTCTTAGTTGAAATAAAACATATTTTATGTAGGTCTGCTTTTTAAATAGATAAGTTATTGAAGCATAGTTTATAATTGATGGATTTATTTTATTTGAGATAGAGTGTCTCATAAATAATTTGAAAATATTTAGTAACTTTGTCCTCAAAGAAGATAAATTGTATACAACTAAATATCTGTTGCACATAGCTGTGCAACAGATATTTAGTGGTATACAGTGGTGACTGGCTCCAACTGGTGTCAAGTCATGCATCAGGCAGGACTGTTGTACGGAGGTGAACTTCCCACAGCTGCAAATGCCTTCAGACATGATGAATGGACCATACCTATGCTCACTGGCATCATTAAGATAAATTACGGTAATTACGTTCCTTCTGGCACAGCACTGTTTGTAGTGCAAACCTTTGTATCTGAGGTTGCATCCTGTTGACCAGACAAAAGCGACTTTCATTCTCCAACTTCAAGACAAAAATAGGGACTGGGACTGGCAAAGCTATCAAGTACAAACCCTTGGTGCCAAACCAATGGCAAAGAATTTTGTACATATTCGCTAGATGGCAGTCTTGTCTTTGAGCAGCGCTTGATCACTGTTGCTGACTGTAGCATGTGGAGCATTATGTCTCATGGTTGTCGACATTGGAACGATTTAAGAAGTGGGACAACTCACACTTCAGCTGAACAAAAAATGAGTTGCTGAAGTCAATGAATTGATGTACTTCAGGTTAGAAAATAGACCTGTAATACTAGCAGAAGTGCATAATAATTGACACTTGAAAGTTTTACAATGGATGTCTAGTATACTATCAGGCAGATGAAGCCGTGATTTTCCTCATTTAGTCAAGTTTGACTCTGAATTTTGTAACAATTTGAACTGAATGAGGAATGCAAAGTCAATAATAATAATAATAATTTTCAAAGAGAATTGAATGCCGTAATTTGTAGGCAGTCGATGACTTGAAGCACTGATTCGCAGCTCTTTTACTGAGACTTCTCACACTTTAAATTAAAATCTTACCTGTTCCAATCTGTTTATGGATGATATTTTTCCTGTTGCATTGTTTCAATGTTAACTTTTGAATTGTTATAAGGCATTTTTGTATGTTGTATTGTACAGCAGTGTATGATGGTTAGGTTCAAAGTAGTGTTTTCTGACTTGATCACTAGATGGCACCATGTTCTGTTTACCGAACTGCTGTGTTCTTATTTGATCAGATATTGCTTTCGATGTTGGCAGTGAGTTCTTCCTGTGGTGTTACCATCGCCTTTTAAATTGGTGTCGACTTTCATCACCACTTGTAAAGCTTGTTACCACTAATTTTTCAGAAGGACTTTGGTTTACTTAGTATCATAATTATGAGGTCTATTCTAATCACAGAATATCGCCAAAATCATTGGCGTCTAGTAGGGATACATATGGCTGCATATGGGAATGGCAGAGGATGGCAGTGGTCCTGGATGAGATACCAGCATGCAGCTGTTATTGTTGGTATTAGAAGTAGATTTGTAAAGCACAAGCTAATGTAACCAAATGCACTGCAAATGAGCTTAAACAGCTGCTAATAAGATTACGTAAACAAATAGCTGTTCTTGTCTCTTTCCATAGAGCAGCTCAGCTCAGCTGCAAGTAAACACTGACTGGTCAGTAGCAGGCTAGGCAAGCTGCGGTACATGAGGCTATGCAATTACCATAATTTCTCTTAGTGTTGCCACTGAACGTAGGTCGGGTTCCTTCATCACGTCTGGGGGTACTAATTTTGCAGCTGTGGCAATTTCACCTGCTTGGAATAGCTCCGCCTCCGCAGAATTTTGCCACATAAACATTTAAGAAAATTATGTAGGTAATTTTGCCTTTGCTAACGAATACATTTACGGGTAGTAATATTTCCAACTGAAATTGGTGCATCGAAGGTGCGACATCTATGAACAGGAAATTACATTAATAAGAGCTATAAAAGTATTTACTGGTTATGTATTTCGCTATTTTCATTGTTTACTCAAATTATTCTGTACTTCTTTTTTTCTTGCCCATGTTATTGTTTCCTTTATTATTCATTCATTCATTCATTCATTCAGAGCATTTATATAGCGCCTCTTCAAGAAACTACTCAGAAGCGCTCCCGGCCCAGCCACGACTAAAGAAAAAAGTCTTGAGGGACTTGTAAAACCCTGCAGGATGGCACACAAGTAAAGAGCGGAGTTTAAGCGGGAGGTCATTCCAGATGGAAGGTCCCACCACCAAAAACGCACGGCGCTGCTTGATAGCCAAGCGTTTATGTGCCTTCTTAATGCATGTGCTTGTAATTTGCCTTTTTCATTGCACCATTTGATTGCCTATTTTGATTAAATTGCCCTTTGCATTAATTTTTGCCCTTTTAAAAGGATTCCTTGGTAGACATATAGTTGCAAGCATTTATAATAGTGCCTGCTAAGAACCTGTCAAATGGTATATGCTTTCAAGATAGGCCTTATTTTATATTTTCTTTAGTCTCTGTCCAGTGTGAGCTAATCCAGAAATTCAGCAGGGCAGTAATCATTAGACTCTTACTATATAGAGAACTGAGCGATTTGCTAACACATGTGGATGCCCTATCTGCTGATGAAGAAGCTGAACTAGTGGCTTCGGCCAAGATTTTTTGACATTTGTGACACCAGGGGTCAAAACCCGTCACATGTCGGTTTCTGACCTTTTTATTTAGTCATATTCTACAATTAATCTGCTTCAAAATACTTTTTACAGAATCAAAATATCTTTTTTCTAACTGAAGTTATGTGCGTTTGATTCTTTCATTGGTATAGAGTGAAAAAATTGAATAAAAAGTTTCGGAATATTCATGTCATTAAAGTCATCAGCAATCATTACTTGATTATTCTGCAATCATTCTGTGCAATAAAGGGCTCTATTCTGTGTGGAATAAAACAAACGGCATCAAAATCGGATTACTACTTTGCAAGTTATGGCAAATTCACAGGCAACTACTGAATTGAAGAATATTCTATATTGTTCACCCATCTCGCCTATTTCAGCGTCTAGCTCAGTATCTAGGAAGCGACAAGCGATGGGTTTTGACCCCTTGTGTCACATTTAGGAAAGATGTAGGGGCAGATATGAAAAGCTTATTTTTAGCTTTCTTATAACAGCGTCAGTACAATTTTTGTTTTATCTGATACTTAGACCGATATCAGTTGGAGTGCTGGCATTGCAAATCAGATTAGGTTTGAGCCTTCACTATGATTTCTGCTTTGCGCTGACCTTGAGCAAATCCTTTATGCACAGACTGATACTTAAGGATTTCTGTTCCATTTGCACTCAGCTAAATTGAGTGACATCTTGAATATGTACAATGTAAATGCTCTGAATAAATGCATAAAGTGAATGACACAGATCTATACATTGATTGTTCATGGCTAGCTAAGAAAATGAATTTGCTAATATTTCATACAGGTGGGTGTCATTATTTTGGGGTTGCCCTAAGGGACTACACTTCATCTTTTGTTCAGAAATAAAACTCTCTGCTTGAAGTACTATAGTATCGTACTAATATGTTAATGCATTGTATTATTTATATGATTATTTATATGATTATGTTATACAAGTTCAAATTCACTGTCATCAGCAGTTTCTAAGTTTGGCGCGCTAACTGCACGTGTAGAAAATCTATCGTCAGCCAAACACAATCCCCAATACTTCAAACACAAAAGAAAACTCGTGTTTTCCAGAAAGGACAGCACTGAAGTAAAGAAGTAAGATGGAGAAATTAAGTGTCAAAAAACAAGCAGAACTGAAGAAGATGTCTTCTGAAAGATTAAAACAGCGCTTGTTAAAGGCTGGTTTTGAAGAAGAGAAACTGGAAGATATGTCACGTGAGGACATGCTAGAAGCGCTAGCTGAAGTCTGGCTTAAAGAAGAAGCAGAAGAAGAAGAAGGTGCTGTCGGCGGTGCTGTGGAAAAGGTTATTGAAAAACCGCCTGGACTTATGTCTATGGAGATGATGATGCAGTGGATGATGATGAAAGAAGAAAGAGAGGAGAAACGGAGACAAGAAGAGAAAGAGAAAGAGGAGAAACGAAGACAAGACGAGAAAGAAAGAGAGGAGAAACGAAGACAAGACGAGAAAGAAAGAGAGGAGAAACGGAGACAAGAAGAGAAAGAAATAAGACAGGAAGAATTACGTCTTCAGAGAGAGAAAGAAGAGAAAGCAGAGAATACAAGACAGGAAGAATTACGTCTTCAGAGAGAGAAAGAAGAGAAAGCAGAGCAAGTTCGTGTGGCAAAACTTGAGTTGCAAAAGCAGCAATTTGAGATTCAATTAGAGCAATTGAAAAGAGATCGAGAAGATGCTGAAAGGAGAAGATTAGAGCAGATGATTGAATTTGAAAGGGCGCGGAAAAGTGACGAAGAGATACGTCAGCAACAGATTGAAGAGAAGAGACTACGTGAAGAAGAAAAGGAAAAAGTACGAATTTCAGAGTTGGAGCGAGCAGAACAGGTTAGACAAGAAGAACTGAAATTACAGAAAGAAAGCATGGAGAAGGCGGAAGCGGAAAGACAAGAACGTTTAAAGTTGGAACAACAAAAAATAGCATTAAAAGAAGCACAACTCAAAGAGGAGAAGCAAAATAGAGAAGCACAAGAACAAAGAAGGAAAGAAGAACGAGAAGAACAGAAAAGGAAACAGGAAGAAAGTGAAACGATGGTTTCGAAAATAAAGAAAATTGGTGATGCCATGAAACACGTGTTACCTAAAATGCCAAACGATATGATGGAGGTGCCATTATATTTCGAAACGGTTGAGAATGCGTTTCGTAGTTTCAACGTGCAAGAACAATTCTGGGTGAAGTTACTATTGCCATTGATGACTCCGAAAGCTAGAACTGTTCTAAACAGATTGTCATTCGCTGATTTAGACGATTATGAGATCGTGAAACAGCACTTGTTAAAAGAATTCAAGTTGACACCGAGAGAGTACAGATCGAAGTTTATTGATGCGAAGAAGACAGCTGAAGAAACGTATACAATGTTTACAGCTAGGCTGAAGAACTTGCTGAACTATTATGTGAAAAGTCGCAAAGTGGATAAGAATTTTGAGAAGTTGTTTGATTTGTTAGTGGCGGATAAGTTGAAAGAATCACTACCACCAGGTCCACTACAGTTTGTATTGTCGAAGGAAGGAACTGATTGTTACGAAGCTAGTGTTGTGGCAGACCTAGCAGACATTCATGTTAATAATCGAATTGGTTTGGCAATTCCGAATAAGACAAGTTTTGATTTTGTACCCAATGTAAAAAGAAATCAACAGTTCACTCCAAATTTTGGTTTTCATTGGAAGAGCAATCAAGAAACAGGAAATCAGTTCAGAGGTGCAGAAGTGAAACCAAATTCTCCGGTTGTTCATGAGAATAGAGAGTCGATGATGACCAGACAACGTCAGGTATATAACAAATCACCACCAAGGTTTGTCGCGAGAGAAGGCAATGCATCGTTTACTCCATATAAGAGAAAAGAAAGCATCGAACAACGAGGTGCAGTGGTGAAACGTTGTCATAACTGTGGATCAGACAGGCATTTGATGAAATTCTGTCCAGTTCCTGTTACAACCTCAAATTATGGAAAACAAGAACATTCGAGGGTGAATCGAATTCAAGTGGTTGATAATTCTGAAAGTCAAGCCACAGAACATCAGAACAATGAAACTGAAGTAAAGTCAGTGATGAAATGTCACCTTTCACCTGATATTCAGAAAGAAATTCTATTGCACAATGGAATGCAGAAAGAAATGGCTGGAAGAGATGAAAGTACAACATTGAAGAAAGTGGTATTGCAGTACGTCGAGGTAGAAATTCGTGGAACAGCAGGAAAAGAACCAATAAAAGTAAAAGCACTGATTGATTCTGGAGCAGAGGTTCCGGTGATTAGTGAAGAATTACTGGAAGGCATGCAGGTGGAGCAGATTGGAAAAGTGAACTTACAATGCGTGGCAGGAGATGCCATTCCTGCAAAGTTAGTGAAAGTTGATGTAAGGCTGTGTTGTAACGATGTGGAAGAAGAGGTAATTCCGCATAAAGTCAAATGTTCACTTACACCTTATGTGACATTGATGTGTGCTAGTATTGCAAAAATGGGAAGCACAGAAAGATTCTTGTTGCATCCAGAAATCATTGCAGAACTTAAAGCCGTGCCACAAGTGAAAATGATACAAGGAGATGTGCAAGCGAATGTAACGACGAGATTGCAGAGTCAGCAAAAGAAAGTGGTAGATGTCGAAGAGGAAAGTGAAACTGAAAGTTCAAGTGAAGAGGAAAACGAAAGTGATGATCAACAAAGTTTAATACAAGACGGTATAACAGCAGAAATGAGTGAACAAGAGATGGCTGCATGCAAGAATGGTAATCTAAATGAAACGAAAGAGGATAATGAATGTGATGTGGAGATAGCAGATTTGTTTCAAGAAAATGAGAAAGACGAAGAACAACAGATGCAGATTGCAGACGCAAAGAAATTCGAAGAACAGCAGAGACAAGATGAATCATTGAAAGCATGGTGGAATTTAGCGCCAGATAAAGAATCTGAATTCTGCGTGGTAAATGGCTTACTGTACAAGAGATATCGAATATTAGAGCAAACGATATATCAATTGGTGTTACCAAAAGAGCGACGAATGAAAGTGATGGAGTTGGCTCACGAATCAGTATTTGGAGGACATCTTGGAGAAGAGAAAACTAGAGAACGAATAAAGTTGTCTTTTACGTGGCCAAAGATGAGAAGAGATATAGTGAAATTTTGCAAATCATGTGAGAAATGTCAGTTAAAGGCAAGAAGTTTGGTGATGGACAGGGTTCCTATCACTCCAATTCCAAGAGAAGATGTGGCGTTTAGAAGAATTACGGTGGATTGTGTAGGACCAATCGAGCCAGCATCTGCTGCAGGTCACAAGTACTGTTTATGTATTGTCGATTCTTGCACAAGATGGCCTACAGTGTTTCTGTTGAAATCATTAACTGCGAAAGCTGTGTGTGATGCTTTGATGGAGTTGTTCATGAACGTTGGTGTACCTTCAGTGATCACAAGTGACCAAGGAACAAATTTTACTGCGAGTCTGACAAGAGAATTTCTGAATTTAATGGGGTGTAGTCCAAGATTTGATACGCCAGGTCATCCAGAGGCAGCTGGATTAGTAGAAAGATGGAATCAAACATTCAAGAAAATGATCCATCATGTAATTGTTGACAATCCAAGGCAATGGCATAAAGTAATTCCGTTTACAGTGTGGGCATTACGAGAAGTACCGAATGCAACTACTGGAATTGCTCCTTATATGTTGGTGTATGGAAAGATTCCGCGTGGACCATTGGCAATTTTAAAAGAAAGTTGGACAAGAGAAATTAATTTACCACCTCATATTGGAATCCAACCAGAAAAGTATTTGAAAGACATGAAAGCAAATATGGAAAAAGCATTACTGTTTGCAGAATCATATACACGAGAGAAGCAATTACAGTATACGAATCAATACAACAAAAGAGCGAAACATAAAGAATTTGAACCGGGTGAAAAAGTTATTGTGTTGTATCCGACTTCAACGAATAAACTGATTTCACGATGGCATGGTCCATGTACTGTCATACAACGAAGGTCAAAGTACTCTTATTTGATTGACATGGGTGACGATTGTCGAAAGATAATTCACGCAAATAAAATCAGAAAGTACATTACAAGAGCAATGAGTTGTGGATTAATCGTTGAAGAAGATGAAGACTTTGGTTCAGTGGTTGAGTTGTTGACGAAGAATGACTTGCAAGATGAAAAGAATTCACTGAATCTTGATCCTGATCAGATTAACCATTTAACATTGACTCAACAAAAACAATTGCTGGAAGTACTAAACAAATATTCTGATCGATTTTCTGAAAAGCCTGGACTATGTACATTGGTTGAACATGAAATTGAACTGAAACCGGAATTTCGTGAAAAAGAATTTATGGCTTACCGAATTCCACTCATCTATCGAGCAGAAGTTGAACGACAAATTAAAGAAATGCTTCAAGCCAACATTATAAAACCATCTTCGAGCAGAATGGCAAGTCCGCTGGTTATTGTTAAAAAGAAAGACGGTTCTCTGAGACTTGCCTGCGACTACAGATACATTAACTCGTTCACTGTGGATTGTAAATATCCAATGCCGATTGTGAAAGATGTTTTGCACAAAGTTGGAAAATCAAATGTGATCTCGATTTTTGACTGTCGAAGTGCTTACTGGACTTGTCCTGTTAAGCAAACTGATCAATGGAAAACTGCTTTTGTTACTCACAATGGACTGTACGAGTTTACTCGTGTTCCTTTCGGAATGATCAACTCAGGAAGAACATTTGTTAAAGCAATTAACATGGTTTTACAGCCTATAAATGAATTTGCTGAGCCCTATGTAGATGACATTGCTGTGCATTCAGATGATTGGAAGATTCATTTACAGCATTTAGATGCATATTTAATGCAAATGAGACTGCATAACATTACTCTGAACTTAAAGAAATGTATCTTTGGTAAGAGTGAGGTAAAGTTCATCGGTCATGTGGTTGGTTCTGGAACGATTCAAATGAATCCAGATAGAATTGAAAGTTTAATTAATTTGAAAACCCCAGAAACGAAGAAACAAGTTAAGCAATTGCTGGGATTTTTTGGTTACTATAGACAGTTTATCAAAGATTTTGCACAGATTGCGAAGCCTCTATCTGATTTGACAAGCAAACATGTTCCAGATAAGATTGATTGGACTGATAGACATCAACAGGCATTTAATTTACTTAAAGATGCTGTACGCTCTAAAGTTGTTTTATATGTTTTTGATGTTGGAAAACCTTTTAATTTGTACTGTGATAGCAGTGATTTTGCAGTAGGAGCTGTTTTAACACAGCTGGATGATAAGGGAATAGAACGCCCTGTATCATTTATAAGTCAGAAATTGACTGACACCCAGAAGAGATGGGCAACTGTAGAGAAAGAAGCCTATGCTATTGTTTGGGCTCTAAATAAGTTAAAAGAGATAATCATTGGATCTAAAGTTCACATCTTTACCGATCACAATCCTTTAACTTATCTGACTGAATCTATGTCTAAGTCTGCTAAACTGGTGCGTTGGGCTTTAGCACTGCAAACTTTTGATGTAGAAGTTAATTATAAGAAAGGACGATTAAATGTTGTAGCAGATTGTTTATCTAGATTATAAGATTGTTTATTTTACTGTATTATATAGTATTAAGTTTATTGCATAATTTAGTACCTGATGATTTCGCAAATTTTTAAATTTAATTTGCTCAATCCAAAGAAAGGGAAGGAGGTAATGTGAACTAATGTTTTGCATATATAATGAGCACAGGTGTTCCTTAGGTTGATATATATATATATATATATAATGTGTATCGATTGTTAAGCGTTTTAGTCTTAGGCCTTAGTTGCGCTGTCGGCTCGTGGGCGCTTGGCCTAAAGTAGCCTAAACTTTGGCTGACGATAGATTCTCTACACGTGCAGTTAGCGCGCCAAACTTAGAAACTGCTGATGACAGTGAATTTGAACTATACAGTGTAGTACGGTTGTTTTAAGGCAAGAGTTGAGTTGTTGTTATTAAACTGTGTTTGAAGTAAGAAGAAACATTCAAAGAACTGTGTCAATTTAATTCTTAAACAGTTAGAAGACGTTGAGCAATTTATATGTAGAGATAAGGAAAGTTCTTGAGGTAGGTCACAACTAAGAAAGAAAAGAGTTGGTGACATTATACAAGACATATTATTACATTAATATGCATACAATTACATTCTGTAGTGCACAGTGCACACTTTCACGTTAAATAATGCATGTAGTTGTAGTTACATTGTACAATTGCATTACATGCAGCTGTCTTCTCTGTTTTCACAGCCATAGTCCATGCTTTCATCTGCTGTCACTTTGATTATTGTAATTCGTTACTAGTTGGTCTTCCCAAAGCCAAGGTACGACTGTTCGTTACTAGGTCATCTTCCCAAGCTCCAAGGTATACCATCCTCCCTTCAGTCGGTCCTGAACTCGGCAGCAAGGCTTATTGTCTGTCATCCTAGATTCTCTCACATTTCAACTTATTTGACTGATGAACTGCATTGGCTTCCTGTTGCTTCTCGAATTCAGTACAAGATCTTGCTCATGGTTTTCAGAACTCAGCAAGGACGAGGCTCCTAAGTACCTTTGTGATCTGATGCGCAAGCCCACCTCTGCTGTTTTCTACTTTCTCTTCGTCAGCTCCGCTCTCTAGACCGTCTTGATCTCTTTGTCCCTTGGGCAAGGGCTGCTATGGCGCAACATTGCGCCTTTGCTTTTTTGGGTCAGGACTTTCTCTTGGAATGACCTTCCCTTCTTTACGCTCTAAGATTTTGGCCGGGGTCTCTCCTTCATCTGCCCACTGCTGTAAGATTTTTTTATTCGCTTGGGACTATCACGCTGATAGCGCCTGTGAATGGCTTCTACTGTAAGAGGCACTTAACAAATTTTCAAATACAATACAATACAGTATACAATGCATCAAGTTTGTTGTAGCCTAGGGTTAGACACAATCCAGACAGACGTTTTTCCTTATTGTTTTTCTCATCATGCCAGAGATCCCGTAATTACTTCTGTTATTATATTGCATGTACTACAGTACTACACGGTTGTGGTAATCTTCAAGTTTAATTATTATTTTACCACAGGTAGAAAGAATTCCTTACCATTTTAAATTTTGTGGTCCATTGTTCCGGAAAGACGCAGGCAGCAATTAACCCTCGGGCTACCAAGGGGGTGGACCGGGTGGTTGCCACCCCTTAGGTTTTTTCATCTCAAACTTTTTCCGTATTGAATAAAAATTTTGACCTTTTAGGTAGCTGTAGGGGGTTCATTTACACACGTTTTGAGGTAAAATGTGAGATGATATCTCACACCGTTCAAAAGTTATACCCAATATACCCGAGGTACCAGGGGGGTGGATACCACCCCCCTAGATTTTCGACTATATCTTATCCGTCATTTAATATTAAGAGACACAAATTATACCATTCTATAGAGGGAATGTGGGGCTACATTTCTATGGTCACTGAGTTGACCTGAGACAACCGGAAGTGCTCAAAATAAATAATAATACGCGTAATATGCGTGAAAAATGGCTGAATGGAAGCACTCCCCCCTTAGTTTTTTGTCTGTAGCGTATTCATTTGTCTTCCTGGAAGAGAAACAAAGATACCATTCTTTAGAGGGAATGAAGGGCTTCATTTGCATACCTACATCTTTGTCTTTTGAATACCGGAAGTGATCAAAATAAATAATAATACGCGTAATCTGTGTGAAAATGGCTGAATACAGCATTACAACGTAAACCGATATATATGTATGGATATATATGTATGGATGTACATTTATACTATATAAACATGTGTAGGGATGAATTTTGTGTATCTTTTATACATAGATTAGTTTCAAAACACACATAATCTTATATTTGTTTATCCAAAAAGTACAAAATGTACGCAATAATATACAATATTGCTAATTAATGGGTTCCGTTGTTAAAAGTGATGTAATTTCGAGGTGCATTCACATAATGTACAACTAAATATACCATTCTGTGCAGAAATGAATGCTGAATCCAATGCTGTATTACAAGTTATGATATGTAAAACCAAACACGAAATCCGGGGGTGGTAACCCCCTTGGTAGCCAGTGTTACAAAAAAAGCTTGGTAGCCCTAGGGTTAATAAGGCACTATTTGAAGTGCGTAGATACATAAATATATACATAATATTATAATTATTTTTATTGTTGTTATTATTATAGGTATTTATAGCATGAACAGTGAAACAAAACTCTCAAAGACTCCTCAATAAGCAATATAGAAATGGTGTTGTTTCAATGCACATGTGATGGGATCTGACCCTTTCTGACTTCAGATCATAAATCCGCCTCTGGTGAAGCGCTGTTGCTAATGCATTTTCGTGTTGAGGTGCGTTCTTGTTCACTATTACAATGGGGGCATACTTACGCCTCTGATTGAGTCAGTTTACCAGTTTGTTTATGCTGTATTAATGGCTTTCGTAGATTGACTTGCTACGTTGGGGTGGGGTAGAGATGGCGGTCGTTGGGCGGGTGGTGAGGAGTTAAGTGGCCGTGGGAGATGTTCTGTTTAGATGTGAAGAAGCTTCAAGAAGGTGGTGGTTATTGGGGGTGGGGAGGGCTGTGATAGCAGTAGATTTTGCAGTAGGAGCTGTTTTAACACAGCTGGATGATAAGGGAATAGAACGCCCTGTATCATTTATAAGTCAGAAATTGACTGACACCCAGAAGAGATGGGCAACTGTAGAGAAAGAAGCCTATGCTATTGTTTGGGCTCTAAATAAGTTAAAAGAGATAATCATTGGATCTAAAGTTCACATCTTTACCGATCACAATCCTTTAACTTATCTGACTGAATCTATGTCTAAGTCTGCTAAACTGGTGCGTTGGGCTTTAGCACTGCAAACTTTTGATGTAGAAGTTAATTATAAGAAAGGACGATTAAATGTTGTAGCAGATTGTTTATCTAGATTATAAGATTGTTTATTTTACTGTATTATATAGTATTAAGTTTATTGCATAATTTAGTACATGATGATTTCGCAAATTTTTAAATTTAATTTGCTCAATCCAAAGAAAGGGAAGGAGGTAATGTGAACTAATGTTTTGCATATATAATGAGCACAGGTGTTCCTTACGTTGATATATATATATATATATATATAATGTGTATCGATTGTTAAGCGTTTTAGTCTTAGGCCTTAGTTGCGCTGTCGGCTCGTGGGCGCTTGGCCTAAAGTAGCCTAAACTTTGGCTGACGATAGATTTTCTACACGTGCAGTTAGCGCGCCAAACTTAGAAACTGCTGATGACAGTGAATTTGAACTATACAGTGTAGTACGGTTGTTTTAAGGCAAGAGTTGAGTTGTTGTTATTAAACTGTGTTTGAAGTAAGAAGAAACATTCAAAGAACTGTGTCAATTTAATTCTTAAACAGTTAGAAGACGTTGAGCAATTTATATGTAGAGATAAGGAAAGTTCTTGAGGTAGGTCACAACTAAGAAAGAAAAGAGTTGGTGACATTATACAAGACATATTATTACATTAATATGCATACAATTACATTCTGTAGTGCACAGTGCACACTTTCACGTTAAATAATGCATGTAGTTGTAGTTACATTGTACAATTGCATTACATGCAGCTGTCTTCTCTGTTTTCACAGCCATAGTCCATGCTTTCATCTGCTGTCACTTTGATTATTGTAATTCGTTACTAGTTGGTCTTCCCAAGCCAAGGTACGACTGTTCGTTACTAGGTCATCTTCCCAAGCTCCAAGGTATACCATCCTCCCTTCAGTCGGTCCTGAACTCGGCAGCAAGGCTTATTGTCTGTCATCCTAGATTCTCTCACATTTCAACTTATTTGACTGATGAACTGCATTGGCTTCCTGTTGCTTCTCGAATTCAGTACAAGATCTTGCTCATGGTTTTCAGAACTCAGCAAGGACGAGGCTCCTAAGTACCTTTGTGATCTGATGCGCAAGCCCACCTCTGCTGTTTTCTACTTTCTCTTCGTCAGCTCCGCTCTCTAGACCGTCTTGATCTCTTTGTCCCTTGGGCAAGGGCTGCTATGGCGCAACATTGCGCCTTTGCTTTTTTGGGTCAGGACTTTCTCTTGGAATGACCTTCCCTTCTTTACGCTCTAAGATTTTGGCCGGGGTCTCTCCTTCATCTGCCCACTGCTGTAAGATTTTTTTATTCGCTTGGGACTATCACGCTGATAGCGCCTGTGAATGGCTTCTACTGTAAGAGGCACTTAACAAATTTTCAAATACAATACAATACAGTATACAATGCATCAAGTTTGTTGTAGCCTAGGGTTAGACACAATCCAGACAGACGTTTTTCCTTATTGTTTTTCTCATCATGCCAGAGATCCCGTAATTACTTCTGTTATTATATTGCATGTACTACAGTACTACACGGTTGTGGTAATCTTCAAGTTTAATTATTATTTTACCACAGGTAGAAAGAATTCCTTACCATTTTTAAATTTTGTGGTCCATTGTTCCGGAAAGACGCAGGCAGCAATTAACCCTCGGGCTACCAAGGGGGGTGGACCCGGTGGTTGCCACCCCCTTAGGTTTTTTTCATCTCAAACTTTTTCCGTATTGAATAAAATTTTGACCTTTTAGGTAGCTGTAGGGGGTTCATTTACACACGTTTTGAGGTAAAATGTGAGATGATATCTCACACCGTTCAAAAGTTATACCCAATATACCCGAGGTACCAGGGGGGTGGATACCACCCCTAGATTTTCGACTATATCTTATCCGTCATTTAATATTAAGAGACACAAATTATACCATTCTATAGAGGGAATGTGGGGCTACATTTCTATAGTCACTGAGTTGACCTGAGACAACCGGAAGTGCTCAAAATAAATAATAATACGCGTAATATGCGTGAAAAATGGCTGAATGGAAGCACTCCCCTCCTTAGTTTTTTGTCTGTAGCGTATTCATTTGTCTTCCTGGAAGAGAAACAAAGATACCATTCTTTAGAGGGAATGAAGGGGCTTCATTTGCATACCTACAACTTTGTCTTTTGAATACCGGAAGTGATCAAAATAAATAATAATACGCGTAATCTGTGTGAAAATGGCTGAATACAGCATTACAACGTAAACCGATATATATGTATGGATATATATGTATGGATGTACATTTATACTATATAAACATGTGTAGGGATAATTTTGTGTATCTTTTATACATAGATTAGTTTCAAAACACACATAATCTTATATTTGTTTATCCAAAAGTACAAAATGTACGCAATAATATACAATATTGCTAATTAATGGGTTCCGTTGTTAAAAGTGATGTAATTTCGAGGTGCATTCACACATAATGTACAACTAAATATACCATTCTGTGCAGAAATGAATGCTGAATCCAATGCTGTATTACAAGTTATGATATGTAAAACCAAACACGAAATCCGGGGGGGTGGTAACCCCCTTGGTAGCCAGTGTTACAAAAAAAGCTTGGTAGCCCTAGGGTTAATAAGGCACTATTTGAAGTGCGTAGATACATAAATATATACATAATATTATAATTATTTTTATTGTTGTTATTATTATAGGTATTTATAGCATGAACAGTGAAACAAAACTCTCAAAGACTCCTCAATAAGCAATATAGAAATGGTGTTGTTTCAATGCACATGTGATGGGATCTGACCCTTTCTGACTTCAGATCATAAATCCGCCTCTGGTGAAGCGCTGTTGCTAATGCATTTTCGTGTTGAGGTGCGTTCTTGTTCACTATTACAATGGGGGCATACTTACGCCTCTGATTGAGTCAGTTTACCAGTTTGTTTATGCTGTATTAATGGCTTTCGTAGATTGACTTGCTACGTTGGGGTGGGGTAGAGATGGCGGTCGTTGGGCGGGTGGTGAGGAGTTAAGTGGCCGTGGGAGATGTTCTGTTTAGATGTGAAGAAGCTTCAAGAAGGTGGTGGTTATTGGGGGTGGGGAGGGTTTTGAGTCTGTAGTGCGCAAATTCTACAGCAGTTGCCGTTGCCGCAATCCATTTCGTCTGGATGTTCCGTCAGTACTGTTTGCTAAAACAGCACCTATAGTGTATACAGAGGAAGGAGAGCCACAGGCAGGCAGACGGGTGGACAGACAGGCAGAGTAACACAAACAGATAAGATTTACAAACAAAGAGAAGGACTGAGGGTGGCTTGTCAAAAATAGATCACTGGATATTAAGAAGACAGACAGACAGACAGACAGACACACAGACACACAGAGAGACAGACAGACAGAGACTGACACACATACGGACAAAAAGACAGTCAGACACTGACACACAGACGCCATGGTGAACAGACGACCAGCACTTAGTTTGTGGCTGGGCATCTGTCATATGGTGTAATATTCTGGTGATGCTTCTTGCCTGAAGTAAATTGAAGCGTGGAATAGATTCTAAGAAAGTTGATTAGATTTCTGTTGTTGGTAACTGTGGCTGATTCCCTGTCAGAGTCAGCTGTCTTTAAAGAGTAGCAGCAACAACAACAACAACAACAATGGCTTCCGATTACAATCAGAAACTGCCATGCAAAAGCCACCAGCTAGGATACCGTATTTCATCTGATTTTCCATTTCCTCCGCTGTATAGTAGCGTGCTGGACTGTCAAACCTAGCGGTTGGGATAGGGCTTCCAAGACCCGCCAGGGTAGAGAGATATTGCCAGTGTAAATTTTCTGTTCTACTTGTACTCCCTAGAAAGTTCATCCATGAATGAGTACATTGACCATACAGTACACTGAACGTACACTGTCGGTTGGGTATCGGCTGGTGAGGAAGGAGACTGGCCTGTCACCATCACGTGCTTAGGGTTACGAAATGAAGTCACCAGAACTTGATGCCATGGCTGCCTCTCATGGTTAGCTGAAGAGATTGCTCTTTTTCTTCTTCTCTTTTCATCCTTTTGATTGTTCATCATCTTGCTCTTCTTTGTTGTCTTCTTTGTCATCATCTTGTTTGTCTTATTCTTCATCTGTTTCTTTGCCCTATTTTTTTTGTCATCTTGATCACCTTTGTTGTGGTCTTCGTCGTTTTCCTCCCCGTCTTTCTCCTCAATCTCATCCTCTTTATCTTCATTTTCTTCTCTTGCTGTTGTTCTATTTTCTTTATTTTTCTTCTTATTTTTCCTCCAGCTGCTACACGTGTTCCTCCTCTTCCTCCTCCTCCTCCTCCTCTTCCTCCTCCTCTTCTTCCTCCTCCTCCTCCTCCTCCTCCTCCTCCTCCTCTTCCTCCTCCTCTGCCTCCTCGTCCTCCTTTTGAGTGCAGTTGTTATGGTCAGACTGGAGACTTTGTTAACCTGTGTCTTGCTTCAAATGCTGTTACATAGTGATAAAATGAATTTGTGGTAAATCCCCTATCCTATAATTAATTATAGGTATTGTGATAATGAGGCCAGAGTGCCCATAGAAATATACGGCCAGCTCTTTAGACACATAGTCATATATAGAAAGCTATGCTTAAAGCGATACTGCCTGGTCTGTCAAGCAAGACATTAAACAAGTGTTGCAAATCTTTAAAAAGTGCATTTTTTCAACCAAATGTTACCACTTGTATTTTGTATTTAAGAACTATATAGATCAGGGGTTTTCAAATTTTATTTTTATTGTACCCCCAGGTAAAAATATTGAATTTTGGCGTGCCCCCCAACAAGGTCAGATCAAAAAACAACATGCAAGCGTGAAGTTCCCTTGCAATTAACAACTCCTTTTAATCATTGGTGCAAACCGGGTATTAGTCATAGGTAGAAAATTTAAAAGTAAAATAATTTTAACTTAAGAATGTAGTCATATCAACAAAAATGAAAAATAAAATCACTATTAGAAAGTGTTAATGTGAGCAGTGGGCTTGCTTTGACAAGCACATAGTTACAATATCTGGTTTAATATTTGTCAATTTCAAACGCAACTCTGGTTCAACTTCAGGCTTTTTGTTCTGTATTTGATTTTGATCGCAAGCATAGTTGAAAAATCTGTTTCCCACAGATATGACGTGCTGAAAGGAATCAAAAACTTTAAAGCTCGGTCAGAAATTAATCCATATTCAGCTCTTCGTTTCAGCCAAATATCACACAACATGTCTTTTTTGAATTCGTTCTTCAATCCACCATAACATGATAGTTCAAGAAACTGGTCTCTTTCCTGGACTGAAAATCAACCGGCAACACTACATCCGATGGCATAAACTCATAGAAATGTACAGAAAAATAAGCGAACGGTGGACGTAGAATAGCTATTGAAAGAAAGATCAACATGAAGTCCATAAACTTATAGAAAATTTTTATTTCTCGAAATTTTTCGCGTACCCCTTAGCGACACCTAGCGTATCCCCAGGGGTACGCATACCACAGTTTGAAAACCTCTGATATAGATGATTTTGCCGGTACCTGCTAAAAATTGGCACAGGTACCCAGGCAGCATTTTACACGCATTTGTAAAATGCTTCACATTTTACTCGCATTTGACACCTCTGTTAACAAAACAAAGCTAGACAGTAATGATGCTGACAAAGACTGATGAATAAAACTAGCTGAAGGCAGAGGCCATGACAGTCCGGAGAGGCTTCATTAGAAGTCCAGTACACCTACATTATACTGCATTACATTACAGTACAGTCCTATTACCTTACATTCACAGTTTGTGTGCTGTACGTGAAAACATGCATAGGTCTCTTTATGAGCAGATGGCCACATATAAATGTCTGCTGTTACGAGACATTACTATGTGGAGCATAGACGTCGTGGAACCAGAGATGTGCTAAAAGTTGTCAGTGCATTCCAGACCAGATCAGTTTACAAGTCCCACCCCCTCCGTCTGTGTACATGTCTATTTGTATGGTTAAGTGGTAAAGTGGTGGAGATAAAGTGGTCGGGTAATAACCGTGGTAAGTAGAGGGAACTGAAACTTGCACTGGATATCAGCAGAACCCTTGGAGCAGGTTTGTATTTAATGACCAGTTGTGTGCAGTCAGTAACTCCTGGGGAGGTAGGGGGGAGGGGGAAGCTGTTTACTAGCAGAGGAATGCAATTCAGTCGCACATAAATCCATCTTCTGATCTCATTTGCCTTCTTTTTTAGGACCTCGATGTACCTGTAGCTAAACAGCAGATGTTAGTGTGGCCAGGATGTGCTCAATTGCACATTTTGTCTGGTTGTTAAACATACCAGATCATAGAACATTGGCAGATTGTGAAATTTGTGTGTGATTCACCTAGTGTTCGAGGTTGGAATACCGTGTGCGTCGTGTGAATATGACAGTTGTGTAGAGTCATGTAACCGTGTTGCTGGATTGCTGATGCTGTGCTTGTACTTCAGTCCAAACATCCTTGAACCCTGGGACCTCACTTCTGAGTACTAAGGTTGAAAGAGGTGCATTATAAATCAATGAGTGATTACTCTACAGTACCACACTGTAATTAGATTCATACCTTTATGCAACACTGCTTCAAAGATGAGCCAATCCACTCATCTGCTTATAGGTACTGGGAAATTGGCATTCTGTGGCTGTCTGAGAAACACATGTCTGACTGCAGGTCACGAGTCACTGTGCTCTGATAATAACACAATGTAACATATAAATGTAGAAGAGGAGTCTTGTCTTGTTTATTAGTCTACAGACTTCGCTTTGATGAGTGTACTAGCGCATGCCAGAAGAAACTGTTTATGAGCAAAGCAAGGTGTTTTGTACTTAAGCTTGTGCTGTGGATTTCTAATGTGCTTTCTGTTTACGACACCTTTGCCAAGGAATGCAGGAAAAAAGCAGGCTAGGTACTGATATTTAGGACAAATTTTTAAGAGAGATAAGATTAAGGTATATCACTCGTTTATTGTGGATGCTCATCTGCAAATGCTCATACCCGACCCTACATTAATCCTTTAGAACAGCACATTTTAGAAAGGTGCTATATAAATGTTGTTACATTACGTTCGGCTAGATTCATTGGGTGCCTCTGTTACTTCTACTGGACCAAGCTTTTCTGCATCATGCTTGCATTGTCTGTCTTGAGGAACAATCACCCATTCTATATCTGCTCAATATATAGTCATTCCATATCTGCTTAATACATAGGCATAAATATCTGGTAACATGTCACAGTTGCCTGGCCTGTATTTCAGTATTTTTATGAGGTTCGTAATATGTGCTATCTGGATGTTCAGATATATTTATTTAAACATAAATACAAACGTGTGTATAAATTGTACAGTCCTACATAGAGCATACACAGTCAGACAGTAATAAATGTAAATGTACACTTTTTATATAGCGACTGTATGGCTTAGAGCCCTGCCCATTTGTCATTGAATTGATCGGGCGATATCCTTCACCACCGATATCGCTGCCCCTTTGAATGGGTGCCATGCCATTTAAGATCCCCATGTACAGACCATGCTAGCCGGAGATTTTAATCTCTGAGATAAGCCACCATTGGGAGGCGAACTGCAATTCACATGCACTCTTACACAGAGGTGCATGGGACATTGCCTACGCTCTAACCAATGTAGCTAAATGGGCCAGTTATGGGGCTCTTTGACACCACAAAGATTATATGTATGTCCGTTCTATAGTGTCACTATTAGGTCCGCTCTTAGCTGACAATACCATGCAATGGTCTTTCGACCTAAGCGGGTGCTATATAAATGTCAGGTTGGGTTACGTTATATTACCATGTGTAAGACTTGCTGCGTTCTGTCTGTTGAATTGGAGAATTTGGTGAACTTTTCTTCGATGTCGATCGGACACACGGAGTGACATCTGGTGAGAGATAACGGTGGATCTCGTGATGGTGATTGGTCACTTTGAGGCAGCATTGTATGCTGCGAAAGACAGTTGGACTTAGAGGACCCGGAGGCCTGGCACCGGATTTCCTGCTGACGTCTCTCAGTGTCTTCCTGATTTTCCAATTTCCAGAATGGATTGCCTAGGACTGTTTTTTGTTTGGTTCTCTTATGGGGTCGTCTGCTGACCTGTCAGTCCAGAAGGTTGTTTATCGGATTTTCGATTCCTGCTTCAGGGAAGAAATATAACTCTCGACAAGCGCTCTCTCACGTACTCAAGTATAATTGAGTATGCAGGGTGTATATGTTAGGAAATATAGCATGATGTAGGAGGCATATGCCAGAACCGAGAAAATTAAGTTGCTAACACCTATGTTGTGGTTTAAGGAACTGATCTGTCTGTTCTGTCTCTCTTTTAAGTGGCCTAATGTAAATTGGGGTAAGGGGTGGTTAGAATTAGGTCAGCACATTTAAACTAACATTGGGTTAAAGAATGGGTAGAATTAGGTCAAGGCTTGTGCGGTCAGTCTGTGGGTAATTTATTAAAAAACTGATAACATGCACTTCATAATTAGGTCAGAGCATCCTTGAATAATAATAATAATAATAATAATAAGACGATTTCTATAGCGCCGTAGCACAGCCGAGGCCGAATGAGCCCAGTCTGCTTTAAAAAAGACAAGTCAACAATTAAATAGGTCAGGCATGTGTCAAACGAATGCAGTCTGCTTTCTTTTTAAAAACATGTTAAACGAGTGCAGTCAGCCTTTTAAAAAAAATTAGGGAAGTCTTCTAAAACATGTTGAACTTTGATTTTGTTTTGGAATGTAAATTTCGTCATTTGTCAGTGACTCTTTTGAGCTGTTTTGGTTATCTGTTTGATTTGTTTAAATGTTTGGTCCGTCTTGTAAATGTGGATTTGATCAATCAAATGTGCAGATGTTTGCTTTTTTTCTGATGCCTGTTTGTGTGGGTGTTGAAAATATTGCCTTGCATCTTCTCACTTACTTAAACTTGATGCCCTCATCAGATTTCACAAATGTTAACGTTGGTGACATTTAAATCACAACTCAAGACCTATCTTTTTAAACAATCTTATGGCTGTCATTGACTTTTAGAACTCATGTGCAGCACCCTATCCTTGGGCCTCAGCTGTGCTAGGGTGCTACACAAATCGTATGATTATTATTATTATTATTAATAAAAGTGGTGTTTGGGAGCGGTTCAGCTACACTAGTGTCTTTTACATTACTTTTAGGCAATGCTGTTTTTCTAGAAAAAGGTTCCGGAACTGAACAAATTCAGAACGATTATGAGGTACGACGTATTGATGGACAGTGGACTATGGAGGCATATATTATGCTAATATTTTTATTTTATATATATCAATATCAATATTATCAATAAACACTGAAAACATTTAAACTAAATTAAAGTAACTAAACAATTTGTTATTACAAATTTAAATGAACTAAATTATATTTTAATAGCTGAAAAAGGTCATTCTGAAGTATTCTGTCTGAAAAAGCACTGCTTTTAGGCTTAATGGTGGTTGCATGACTACTGCAATTACTGGGCAATGTGTCTTTATTTATTCATTTAACATAATGCCTGCTAAGGTCAGTTAACGAGAATCTGTGGCTAGAGAGTGTGCTTGGACGTCTTAGAAGTCCAAGGTCGTTGTAACTGGATGGAGGCATTTAAGGAGCATAATGATTGTACAGTCTGTGGGTAGATGGTGGTGTTGGTGGTGGCGTCGGCGTTTGTAGTGGTTGTAGGTGTCTCTCCAGAGACAGGTTGGAGATGGATGGGAATGCGATATGATTAGGTGTGATGAGGCACACTCTGATGTGCCGCCGCCTCCTCAAATTAGCGCATAATAGAAGCAGTGTTTTGTGTCAGGCTGGAGGGAAGAGGTGAGGAGAGGGAAGACAGACACGGACGGAAGACGGTTGGGGGAAGGAAGGAGAGAGTGGGATTGTCTGCAGTGGACACCTGATCCAAGACATCGCCTTCCGGCGGCGGTGGAATATCAGAGTGAAAATGGACAAAGAACTGGAAGAGGAAGTGGAAGAGGGAGGAGGAGTGGAGGAGAAAGAACCAATGAAGGAAGGCGATAGCAAGGGCAGAGGCACTGAAGGAGGAGATGGCAAGGAAGACACAGAGGAGAAAGAGTTCGAAGGAGAGAGAGAGACGAAGAGGAGGAGGAGGAGTAGGAGAAAGGGGTGACCACGGGGCATATGAAGATATGAGAGGAGGTAGACAGGTGGAAGAGGAGGAGTTTTGGAAGAAGAGAAGAGAGAGAAGGAGTGTTCCGAAGTAGATGAAGGGAACTAGGCAAGGGAACTAGGCACTATATAAACAATATGCTGAGACAAGCTGTACCTCATCACTTAATTATAGGTTATGGTCTGAAGCACTGTTTAGACGTTTTTTCCAAAAGTTTTGCTGCATAATATTTGTTTATGTTATATTGGATTGCATAGGATGCCTGATAGACCAGAAGAATGCGCATCTCTGATGGGTCTTGACTTGCAGAATTCTTCTGTAGTATTGGTCGTGGTGTAATTGTAAGCTGGTCGATATGTTATATTCAGAGTAATTTTGGCCTTCTGACGGTTTGTTGATAATATAAAGGTTTTTTGATGCAGGGACGGTTTTCGGTCTGGCCTACAGAAGGTGATTGTGGTCTGGTATTGGCCTACAAAAAGTTTCTGCTCAGATACTCCAAGACCTTTGGTCTGGTGTGTGTGGTATAGCCGATTGAACGAATGGAAGGTATGGTGGTACAGCAGACTTTTTGGTATTATTTCTTTGGTGTATTAGCTGGCATGTGGTCTGGTGTATTGAAGGCATTTTGGTATTATTGGGCAAGTCAAACGAATATATATATATATATATATATGTATTTATTGGTCTGGTATAAAGTTTCAGTTTCATCCGTTATAGTGAGGGCTGTTGTGTGTAAGGGGTTTACTGACGAAAAATTATTCACAGTTGCTTCTCCTAGCAATGCTCAAAATGATCGTCTGACATTATTGCAGCCGACCGCCTCGCCCCCGACGTTTAGCACATTGTCAGTCCTTCTCTGGGGCGCACGTCAATTCACTTCGAACAAAATCAACGGCCAATACTACAGAGATGTTTTACTCATGGAAGACCTTCTACCTGAAATTCGAGGATTCTCTGAATTTTACATTTTCCAGCAAGATGGTGCTCCAGTGCACAGAGCTCGAGAAACACTGTCCCCCTGGACATTGTCCCCCTGGACATTAGATTATCCCCCAAAGGTCCGATTTTGCGTAGGACATTATCCCCCCTGGACATTGTCTCCCTCTGTGTAAAATAGCCTATAGTCTGCATGTCATTGATAAACCTTAATTGCCGTTTTTGGGTAAACTTGCGCTTTAGGGGTCACGAATAATGACACCCATATTTGGAGGGTAGTATGTATTATAATCAGCCTAGTTCAATGGAAGAAGTTTAGCACTAATGGCGTCGTGAGGGTCGGTTAGGGTCAGGTTAAGCGTCGTTGAGGGTCGGTTAGGGTCAGGACACCCATTAGGGTTTGTGTTGTCATTATAAAATCTAAATCAAACTTCCATTTAGGCCAACAATTTAGGCCAACAATTATTTTCAGGATTTTCCTGCATTTCCGCAAGAATATTATACGATTATATCTTAGACTGGAGGGGGGGGACAATGTCCGGGGGACAATGTCTGGGGGACAATGTCCAGGCCTCCAGGGGGGACAATGTCCTACACCCGTGTGTAAGGCTATATGAATTTCTGAATTGTGTGGGTGTGTGTGTGTGTGGATGTGGATGTGTGTGTATGTAGACACGCAATATACCGCCTTTTAGACGTCTAATTGGTGGCATAGAGGTTGCATTTGATGTGTGCATGTTATGTCATGGGATGGGGGAGGGAATTGTTTTGCAATGGAGAGGCCGGAGGGGGCTATATAGTGTGGAACTGTAATCTGGCGAAGCATAGGCTGCATTTGGACTGGAAACAATTAGGTCATCATCGGCTGGTGGAACTGTCGGCATAGTTTCTCCGAAAATAAAGCAGGTGTAGTAGATTGTTTGCTGCCGATTGCTAGCGGCTGGAGCTAGCAGGCAGGTACGTAGGCAGACAGACAGACATGCACACACACACATTGCCGATGCACGTACCAATAGGAAGAAGAGAAAACAGTTCTGTGGAATTTAATGCAGATGTGAGGCTAGCAGAACAGTGAATACATGTAGGCCTAATAACATCTACGAGTAAGCTACAGTTTTAATCATGCCTTAAAAAAGACTGGCGCTGATATGGTGAAACTGCGAAGATCCATAAATATTATTCTTTCTGTAGACTTTCTGCAGCGTGGTGGTCATAATCATGGACCGGTGTATGTTAGGGTAATAATTATATACTGGTTCCTGTCAATGCACAGGTCATCGATAGTTGGTCAGAAATAGTCCCCGGAGTCGCTAACAGAAGCGTTAGCGACTGACTTGGAGAGTTAGCGACTGACTTAGCGACTGACTTGACCAAGTCACTTGCTTTATCGACTGACTAAGTCGCTTAGGCTTATCGACTGACTTAACGACTTGATATCGACTTCTCGGGTACCTCTATAGTTACCTAACAATAAAATGCATTTTACGGCGTACTGTAAAGTCACGTTTCGCTGCACGTCATGGTTTGTGGCCAAATAAAGCAGTGGTACATCTAAACTAATAGCAAATAATTATTGGCCTATATACCAACCAAGTCAAAATTATCAAACCATAATCGCGTTACATTTAAATCAGATAAGAAACTAAAGCATGCAGCATCCAAGTCTGCCTATATTAGTACGCAGGCCTATTGTAGGTACATGACTGTATGTCTCACTCAGACTTACCAGTAGTTCGCCAAAATGGACCCAAACACCGGATTTCTCTCGAAGGGCAAATGGATGCCTATTTTCCCTAATTTCACAAACGTATTATCAATTTTTCCGGATTCATCTTTAGTTGTACCGTGTTTAAAGACACTGAAACCAGCGTATTTTCAACTAAAGAAGTGTGCCACGTGAGATAACGTAACAGAAAAATCTGACTGTTGACAGCATCGACGTATATTAGGCTTCGATGGTTGATAGTAAGTCTAAATATGGACTCCTTGGAAGTTAGTGTATATCTAGTAAAGTAAGTAAGTAGTACTAGGTAGGCAGTAAGGTAGTAAATAAATAACTGCTGATATATTAAGTGGACAAAGTCGATAGCAGTCGATAGCTTAGCGACTGACTTCGACTTGAGGGCTTAGCGGCGGCGGCGGCGGCGGATGGCGGCGGTTCCGGGGACTAGTCAGAAACCGTATACTTCAAAATGAAGTTGTGCTGTTGAAATCCAGTAGGTTTGAAAAGGATCTAACACTGCTGTGTCATACATTAGCAAACGGATAAACCTTTGCCATCCAGGGACCTCTGTCAGGAACTTGGTTGCTGTTTAACGACACTGTCATAACAAAGATGATTAGTGTCGCCCTCCTCCTTTCTCCAGGCTTGGGACTGGCACTGTCAGGGTCTGTGTAATGACTTATATAGAAGCCCATGGCCTATCCATCCGACCCAACCTACGGCGGCCATCGGAGCTGCAGTGTAGTTACTGATGGGAGAAGAGAGGAGGGAGGGATCTTGTGCGTTGCAGTAACTCGGTCTTTGTTTACATCGGCTGCGTACGGTTAGTTGTACGGCCGCCTTTCATTCTGCAAATGTAATTCGTAGGTGATAGCACCAACCGATTAATCCTCCATTCCTCCACTAATCGGACCCGCAAACCCTGGCTGTCGGATGATGCCGTCCGTCCGGTCCGTATCTAACGTGTGCTATTTGAATCTTTGCTCCGGTATGTACAGTGCGTAACGTTTTGCTAAGCCAAACGACCGGACGGAGGGGTACGGTGTCGCTCGGTCGGTACATTGAATGGGAAATTGAACCCTGAAACTGGTAACTGGTAGTGCACCTGGTGTGATGTTAACCTAGTGGCACTTGGAGTGGTGTTCGTTGAGGCGGTGGAGACGGTGTGGTGGGGTCCACTCGTGCGTGGTGGAGGTCCTTATGCAAGTAGTAGTAGTAGTAGTAGTAGTAGTTTCAGATTAACCACACTGTGTGATAACAAAGATAATTAGCGTCACCCTCGTTTATCCAGGCTTGGGACTGGCACTGCCAGAGTACGAGCAGTTGCGGAGTTGTCCGTATGCGAAGTTGGCTGTTGAGGTTAGAAGAGATGACCTACTTGGAGATAGATGTCCTCGAGGGACGAAGCACGGACGGGTTGTATGGGTGGGCGGAAAGGCAGTGGGTGTTGTTGGCCTGGCTGCTTGTTCATTGCAAACCAGGGTTATGAATTGCACTTGGTGTGTGTTTGTTAGGCGGGATGAAAGGCACGCTGACAGACTGACTGACTAGGTATGTGTGTGTCATCTAACCTTTGGGCTGTGAGTAGGCTTGTAAGGTTGTTGCCTAGCCTAGTTCAGGAAGAGGCGGTGAGGGAGGTTGGGTGGATGGATGTGGAGGTGGGAGAGGGGTTACGGACTGATGGTTGAACTGTGGAGTCTTTAATTGGTAACTCCAGAGCCACTATCTCCTTTTTATTGACTGTTGCTGAGAATTAGGTAATCTAAGGTCAAGCATAGTAAATTAAGGTTAAAGTAGGTCAGTTTGTTTTGCACCACTTATGTTTAGCTTAGAAGACCAGACATACACAGACAGACACAGACAGACACAGACAGACAGACACAGACAGACAGACACAGACAAACAGGCAGACAGACACAGACAGACAGACACAGGCAGACAGACACAGATAGACACAGATAGACAGACACAGACAGACAGACACAGACAGACAGACACAGGCAGACAGACACAGACAGACAGACACAGGCAGACAGACACAGATAGACACAGATAGACAGACACAGATGCAGGGTATAAAAGAAGACAGGACCAGAATGTAGGCATACATATAAGCATACAAATCAAGCAAATGGGCAGCAACTAGGCACTGTAGGCAGGTCAAGAAATTAGGACTGAACAGGACCTGGATGATCCTATATGGTTTGTGTCCGCTCATACTAGTCAGGATAAAAAAACTGAAGAACTTTTGCTACTTAAGAGCCTTTTAAAGCTATCTGTTGCCAATAAGGAAGCTATTGACTTATTAACTTTTGAAACTGTCAGATGCAAAATATATGTGGCCATTCAAATTGTTAAAAATCTGTCTATTACAGCAGTGATTATAATTATCTGGACTTTAATGCAACATTAATTAGACATGAAAGTACTATGTAAATAGGCAAAGCCTGTCTTGCTTACCTTAGGCGGGGATACCGAAATAGCAATATTTAGTACTCCATGCCTTAGGTGGCATCCAGCCAGCGTGACTGATTGCATACTTAGATTAACCTTCTGTGAAGATTTTTGGTGGAATATCGGATTTCCAATGGAATATCGGATTTTCAGGGGAATATCGGATTATCAGTGGAATATCGGATTTTCAGTGGAATATCAGATTTCCAATAGAATTTCGGATTTTCAGTGGAATATCGGATTTTCAGTGGAATATCGGATTTTCAGTGGAATATCAGATTTCCAATGGAATTTCGGATTTTCAGTGGAATATCGGATTTCCAATGGAATATCGGATTTTCAGTGGAATATCAGATTTCCAATAGAATTTCGGATTTTCAGTGGAATATCGGATTTTCAGTGGAATATCGGATTTTCAGTGGAATATCAGATTTCCAATGGAATTTCGGATTTTCAGTGGAATATCGGATTTCCAATGGAATATCGGATTTTCAGTGGAATATCGGATTTCCAATGGAATATCGGATTTTCAGTGGAATATCGGATTTTCAGTGGAATATCGGATTTCCAATGGAATATCAGAGATAATTTGATTATCCAGTTTATTGAATTCCTTGTAACATCACAAGATAACTGTAGTTGTGTCAAAAGGTTTTATGCAGTTTTGTTTGCTTGGGGAGGGAGGGGGTTGAAGCAGAATTGGATTTCAGTGGCTGATTGGCAACGTGACCTTTTTGCCATTGTGTCCAGTGCACAAATCTTGATTTTTTTTCAGATAAGCTTAGTAAGTGGAGACTAGCAGTAGGGAAATCAGTTTCACATTGAGGGATCTCAGTGTGCTAAAGATGCAGAACGGGAGAAGGTTCCTGCACATGGCCTGGGAGGATTGTTTGTTGGGTTGCTGAGCTTGGGTGACAGATGCACCAGTGGAGGAGCACAAGGAAGGATACTTACTTATTCACCTTGCCTTACACCCTGCCTTAGAGCCTATGCCTCCTTATGGCATTGAAGATGCATTGAGACGTCGTTAAGTAAATGTCGTTTATGAATTGCTGATCCTGTTTCTGCCCATCCGTCAGTTCGCTCTTCTAATTACTTCTACCTGTCTTCTGCGCTGATGGCATTTCTAAGATTTTCTTCTATGCATCGTCGTCGTCGTCGTCGTCGTCTTTTGAAACGGCTTTGCCTTTCACCGGCTTCAGCCACTCGGCGCTATTACGTGCGTCACCCCCCCGCCATTGACACGATTCCTAACTCTACGTAGCACTCGGGCTAAGTCATAAAGGCCGTGTCGAGTTGTAAACTACACCGTTTCAGTGAATAGCAAGCGCATAGTAAAGATCGTTCAGCTTGGCTCTTCAATTGGTCGGCGGGGCGGGGGTCGGCTACGGTTTTAACCATACCCTTTTTATCCAGGCTCGTTTCTGCCTCATGCCGTAGGCAGCGATCTGTGAGTACAGGTTATTTATCTCTGCGCTCTAGTTTACCATTTCACTGAGGCACCTGGAGAATTCTTTTTGTGCGTGTGTTTGTGTGTAGTGTGTACCTAGGTATCCAGTCAATATAGGGCCTTCTAGTTAGGGACCTGACGTCAGCACTTCGAATCCTAGTTCAAGTGGTAGTAAACTAGAGTGTTGGCCAGTTTTCTTAATGCTTCTTTATCTTTAATAGAACAGAAATAATTTAGAAATAATTTGAAATGACAATTAATGAGCAATTACTTGACCAATTATAGTTAACTGCGTGTCAGCATTTTTCCTTGTTTTTAAGATGCATGCTCATGTAGTAAATTCTCAGTAGCTGGTTCAAGGTTCACTGAATGAATGCAACGTACAGTGGATTATTGTAAGATACTGCAGATGGTTCTGATCTCTGTTCTAGCAACAAAAAAAGGTTTAGTAGATGTTCCAAGGTACAGTGAAAGATTTTCAGATACAATGGCTGTTTGGCACTGTCGATACAATGTTGGCAACATACATATACACGAGACCATCGCTATTACGCATATCTGTAGAACATGAAACGAATGCGGGTCTAACAAAGTTGCAGCCATGGCTCCCTAATTTAATTATTCGCACATGATCTATTCATTCATTCATTACGAAGATTTATATAGCGCCCCTTCAAGGTTACTACTCAGGAGCGCTCCCGACCCCAGCACGGCTGAAAAGGACAGTTTTGAGGAAAGAATAGAAAGATTCAGAGTGGATTCTGGGATGCAATAGCAGCGCCAAAGGGAGCCCATTCCAGAGGGAGGGGCCAACCACTGAGAAGGCGCGATTCTGCTTAGTAGCAGTGAGGGCAAAAGGGACCATGAGCACGCCCCGCTCACTAGAGCGGAGAGAGCGACGACCAACGACCCACTACACAAGTTTCTTCTTCTATGGAAGAAGAAACTTGTGTAGTGGATATAGCCTCACTCTGCTGATCTGTTTTCTTGTTATTTGTTGAGCTGATATTTTTTTAAACAGGTTGTGTAGTAGACTGAGTGACCTGCTATAATATGTCAACATTGTATTCCTAGACCATTGTTGCTGGTAACCAAACTATGTTTATCATTTTTATATCATCAATTCCGTTTGCATGCCAGCATCACCGAAATAATTTCTACAATTCTGTAGTACAATTGCCAAACCGCTAGGGTGGGACAAAATAAGAGGGAGAGGAAGACAAAATGGATGGCGTTCCAACATCAACTGTGACCATTTCTGGCTTAGAGACTGCTATGAAATAGTTTGAACTGTGAAATATCTAACATCTGTTTAGTCTGTTGCATTATGCTAAGCAGAGGCAGACAAAAATACAACTCACTGACATTTTTAAGAAACTGTAGACTAGACTAATTGTCTGCTTGGATTAGAAATCCGATTGAAGCAAGAATTTTTCCATTTATATTGTTTCTTAGGTGTTGTACATGTACTTCATTGATCTACACAATGCAGTGCCACACCGATTTATTTATGGCTTTTCACCCATGCAGCCAGAGAAGTTCAAGGCATCTGAAAGTGGAGGAAAATCAATATAAGAATACAAAGCTTTCAACCGAGTTCATGTAAAAAGCACTTCCATTCCAGTTTTGAATTAAACATGAGTTTCAGGCAACATTTACAAGTCCATTGACACCCGTAGCGAAGGTGTCTTTTACAGTCTTTTTTCATGACCATACCGAGTTGCGGCCCACCACAACCTACAAATACACAGCTACTTAGACATATGCATGGTACATGGTTGCACAACACCATTTCAGTTTAAGGTGACCCTTGTGTGGTATATGATATGGATCAAATTCAGTTTTAATACCAGAACCCAATGTACTTGTGTGTGTTTTTGTGTGTGTTTTGGTGTGCACTTATGTGTGTGTATCATTAGGTGTCACGTTTGCCTTTTTACTTACAGTAGGCAATTAATGTACAACTTAGAAATGTTCAAAGCAGGTCTTCCAGTATACAGCATATGATCAAATGTAGGCCTACAGTATAATATGATAAAAATGTAGTAATTATTTTGGACCAGTGTGTGGGATCATTTTTGGTTAATTATAGGAGTTAGACTGGAAGATTGTAAGTGGAGTATGAGGAGATCCAGCATAAAATGAACAATCCAACATACAAAGCACCATCTACAAAGTAGCAGATGCTCAGCGGTAGAGCGGTTGATCAGAATGGATATCTTCTGGATCTCATATTAGCAGTTTGTTTTTGTGCTGGATGCTGGTGGTGAAACGGTCGTTATGGTAACGACGATTATGAACATGGAGAATTAGCGCTGGCTGTGCTGATGCTGTGACGACGCGTTATGTGACTTAGCGGTAATGATATTTGCTGACAAGCAGACGCAGTGGGGTTCAAACTCCTGACAACAACCATTACGATGTCCAGTTGTTGTCCAGATATTCAGCTTATGGCGCTATATAATTATATGGCACTATATAAATGTCCAGCTGCTGCTTGTTGTGTTACTTTACATTTAAAATTTTAGATCCTTTGTTGATCAGAAAGCAAACACGTAATGTAGTTGTACGCATTGTTATAGTGTCAATGGTTAAACCCAAAATGAACTTGATTTTCTGCTGCCAGGGATGCCCAAATTATGGGTACATCTTTGATCTCAGTTGGTGATGAGATCATTCTTCTAAATTTAATCAACAAAAGTACCGGTACCCTACTGTAATACAGAAATGCATGGATTAAATGGTGTTTGTGAAAACCCATAAATTGTGAACTGAAATAAGTACTTCAATAAAGACAGAATGCTAGACATATTTTAAATTGACAGAATGTTGATACATTAGCGAGTTCAATCTATAGGCAGAGAATTCCAGAATAATGGTTCACAGACTACAATATAAAACTGCCTAATGGCAGTGTGAGTAGTGCATTTAATGATACTTTGTTTAGCAACTGCATGTTGTGATCATGTAGCTCTGAATTGTTGGGTGGACAGGATTTATCTGCAGTGAATATTGTTTCAGTAGGTGATGTTAATTAAATTCCAGTGGATGAAATGGAATGCTGTTTGGAAAATCTTTGAATGAACATTACTGTCAGTAATATTAGCAGGTGGCTTGGGTTAAAATTTGGTCAGATATTCATTAAATTAGACGCAGTAAAGCTTTTCGTCTTTAATTGTGGTACCATTAACAGCAAAACTGTCTTTAATCAAAGAAGTTTAATTTCCGTATAGAAGTGTTTTTCCGTATAGAAGTGTTTTTCAAGACGCAATTCCTAATTTTGTTCATGTAATAACTTTGCAGCTATCTGTATTTGTTTAAAATTATTTGTTTATGTGGCAAACCTTGTCTTGTTGTCACGTGCAGGATTTTTAATATTTTACGTATAGGCGGAATCCTTGTTGCACGACTTCAGGTGCTTATGAGGAGTGTCTCGAAGCTATTCTGTGCTATTCTGTTATCTCAAAGTTATTCTGTATAAATTCAAACGTTTGCTTTGCTCCTTTCTTCAAAGTTCAAATCTCAGTATGTCATCCCAGACTGATAGTTTGTTGCATTGCGGTTGTCATATTTATGTACTCACTCTAGGAGAGCTTGCTGTTGAAGAAAATGCATTGTAAATGAATTATTACTTTACCTTACTACCCTGACTGTACCTTACTACCCTGACTGTTGACCTATTTTCAATAAGAAACAGAATTATGAGCCTTTGAAATTGGAAAAGCATGGCAGAACTTGAAAGACTGGCCGACTTCAATCAGCAGTTTTTATGGACTGCGTTGTATGACTGGGTCTTTTATTGCTATTCTATGGAATGTATTATCTTTTATGTTTTCTGATGGACGTACCAAGCCAGCCTGTCCCACCCAGGCCAGTTATGGATCAAATCCTGCGTGGATATATGTATGGATTGTGAGTGGTTTAGTCATCTTTAGAAATGGAGTTCGCTGTTGGAAAGCGTTGCCAACACCAGAAAATTGTGTGACTAGAGATCATAAATTATCACTAAGTACTATGCACTGTGACTCTGGTCTGCAGCTACAAAGGATAAGCATGGCAGCGGACCATAGCACGGATATATGGCCAAGGACCATAACAGGGGACTATATGCATGCATCTGAGCAATGCAGAACAGAGGGTCCTAGCTGAGAACCACAGCGGAGGACCATATCAGTGGACCACAGCAGAACTTCATCACAGAGGACCATAGCCTAGACCACAGCAACGAATCACAGCAGAAGCTCATAGCAAAGAAGCATAGCAGCTGACCTCAGCAGAGCTCAGTGGCACCGGACCATAGTCGAGATCACAGTAAAGGACCATTACAGAGGCCCGTAATGGAGTATCAAAACAGAGTTCCAGAATAGATGAACATAATCCAGACCACACAGAAATCTATAGAAATATAGTCGAGAACTGTCTGGCTTCCATAAAAAGCTACACTTTACTGTCTGGTTAGTGGCTGATCCGTTGGGCCACATTAATGTTAAGTATCCTCAGATATTGTTTGTGTAAGAAATTAAGAATGCTTGGCTGTCGGCTGGAGTATTGAGGTTTGCAACTAGACCAACATGACAGGAAGTCAATAACCATTGTCATTTGATGCTGCCAGTACAACTTTGTACCTTTGCTGTGGACCTCTGGTTTTTCATGATGGTCCTGTGCTGCAATGGTCCTGTGCTTTGGTCCCCTTCTGTGATCATCTGCTTTAGTGATCTGTGCTTGGAATTTGACCTCTGATGTGTTCCTTTGTTAAGTTGTACTCGTTGTTTTTCTTTGCTATGATCCTTGGTTGGGTGGTCTCGGCTGAATGGTCCTCTGCCATAGTTCTTTCTTATAGTCTACTGCTGTGGTCTTTTGTTAAGTGGTCCGTTGATATTGTTATTCGCTGTGATCATTGGCTGGATAGATAGCAAAGAACAAAATCAGAGGACCATTCAGCTGAGCCCAATGTACATGAATGTTATGGTCCTTTACTGTGATCCTTGGCTATGGTCCTCACTCCTCATCTCTGTTGCTATGGTTGTCTGCCTACTGTGGTCATCAGTGTTTCCGTTAACGCCCAAATGGCCGTTTTACGTCCGTAAAAAACGTCCAAAACGTCCATATTTTTCGGTTATGATAGCCGAAAGCAATGTGCTACGTCCAAAAAAATTCCCGGTCCGGGCGTAAATAAGTCCTCTTTTGGACTCTAACGGAAACACTGGTGGTCATATGTCTAGGCTGTCTGCTGTGATGGTCCTACGCTACAGTCCTTGGTGGTCCTCTGCAGATGCTGAATCTCCGCGGTGGCGGTGGTGGTGGTGGTGGTGGTGGTGGTGGGGCCAAGGCCAATCATTGTAAATGGTAAAAGCCACTCTAGTCTGAAAGGCCACATTAGACAACCAATGAATCTTTGTTGCGATTATCTCAATTTTGAGTTTATTTGCATAAGTCCAGAGTCTAGTATTTTGTTTAAGTAAATAAGTTTCAAGTACGTTCTTTATTTAACCAACTGCATTTCCGCACTTTGGTGTACAATACAGTTAAAGATAGGCATAAATTGACTTAAGATAAGGTGAAGATATGTTGGATCTTCGCTTCTTCTTCCTCAAGTACTCTGGCTTTGGGCAGGTTCAAGCGTCCGATGACGCCACAGCGAGCATTATAATGGCGCTGTATCATGGGTCCATGTATGATGTAAGCCACAGCATGTACGGTCGAACGTTCTAAGTTGGGCGCACTTGTTCTGTACAATCAGAAGCTAATCCATAATTCATAAGACAGTTTCCAGTAATCACGGTGGTTGCCGTTGATAAGTAGACGCTTCTCCATTGGCCGATCTACGGTTGACAAATAGCTTCATGTCAATGTTTAACCCAACCAAAGGGATAGCTGAGCATGGGTCAAGTATCCTGAGACTCCTAGGGAGGCCTTTAATATAGAATCTCCTGAAGGGTTTTAGGCAGTCAGAAGTCTGGACACAGATCACTCTGATTCGTCGTGACTGGTGAACTGTATCATTCTCGAGCTGCATCATTTATATTCGATTTTCATTGTAAGTTCACTGTTATCTGTTTTACACTATTAAATCAGTCATATGTATGTACATCTCTTCTTCTTTCTATAGGGTGAGCTAGGTTCCCCTACCCAACTAGTGTCATCGCCATTTAGATAGAAATAGTTCATAGTGTAAAGGAAAACATAACAAGCATTGAGCAAACAGGACCTGAAAAAATGACCTGAAGGAATGGAGGTCATTTATTCACTTTCAGTGTAGGTACTTGTAACTGGCTGGCATCAGGAATTGATGATGGCAATGACGAGTCTTTTTTCCAGTATGTCAATGAATGCTGGTGTCTCAGATTTTCAGACACTATTGTAGATATCAGGCTTATAACTCTAGCCACATTCTAGAAGCATTCGCTAGCCACTTTCTATAAACATCTGCATCTTATCTTAAGTCAAGTCTATTTATGCCTTTTAAGTTCATGTTTTCATCACATTTGAGAGTCTGAAAAGGCACTATAAAAATGTCCACATACAGTCGGATGTAGCCTGACCTAAGACATGAGAATGCTAGCAAGCCATCAACAACTAATGCTTCTTCTGTGGTTGTCTTTGCTGGCATTATACTATTCTTCCAGACGCAGTTGGTCCTCATTTTACCACCAGCTGCCTCGCATCAGATGCTCTTTCTATGCGTGCACTTAACCGGGGAATCCTCTGCCTCCCCGCAGACTCAAAACACCCTTAAAACTAATGGCTGGTCACAACAAACACATCCGTAGCAGCAGGTACCACCTTGCTGGTGAATTTGTGTTGGATTTTCTTAAGCTCCCCCCCCCCCTTCCCAGAAGCAGGGTTGGGTATGAAGTGTAACTTCTGAACCTCGAATTCTAATGCACCCATTGGATTTTAATACGGCTTTTGATGTAAACACTGGTGTCTATAATGGTCAGTAATGTGGTCATTGCATTTTAGTGTGGCATCTGGATTTTAACGTTGCCACAGTGGCCCCACTCATAGCTTTATAGCCAACTGGGTCGGTTCCTTATTTTATCTTTCCACTCTAGGCTGATTATTATTTTACATCATTGGGAATGCACATCCAGGGTTATTTATAGCTTGTGCGGATGTGTGGTATGGTGGTCGTTATTGCTGGTATCTAGGGTTATTTATAGTGCACGTGTGTGTGTGTGTGTGTGTGTGTGTGTGTGTGTGTGTGTATCGCGTTATTTTTAAGTTTTCCGTATCCGACGGCTTTTTCATTCAGTCCAATGAAGAGCTACAACGGTGCGGAGCAGGGATGCGATTCCTGTATTGATCCAGATGTTGAAGGTCAGAGGTCAAGGTCGCACTGTGTCTGTGTCTCGTGCAGGATTTGTATGGCTTCAGTTGAAGTGATCACTCGTTGGTGCTTTGTGCATTACAATAATGGTATTACGTCATTCTATTAGATTAAATTCTGAAGGCTAGGTTTGTATGTCTGAATGGTCTATAATAATGATATTCTTTATTAAAACAATCCGGTTGACAAATCGCAACCGGTTACAGTGTACAGTTATGCAATTGAAACAATTCACAAGAACACAAATGACAGAAGACATAAATCTTAACTACTAACAGAACAGACAGCCTGCAATACACTAATGCTGGACTGGTCTATATATGGAAATTTCTTCTCATGAAATTTGTCTAATGCTGGGCTCCTCTTTGTAATCTTCTCTTTGTTTGCTGTACCCTGTTAGCTTAGCTCAACCAACTATGTGTAATACATTGTGTATTTTCATCGGGGAGCTATGTGAATGGTGCTCCTTAATCCTTATACACAGGGTTTTGAATTCGTCTTGTTTCCAGTGCAGCTCAACCATTCGGCCTCTTGTTGCCGATTGTTTTTGTGAGGATCGTTTGCGTCAGAGGTGACTGGCGGCTCTGAGCAATGGCCTGATATGCTGCTACTGATGATGCTGCTGCTATTGATGCTGTTTCTGAAGCTGCCGAGGAGAACTAGTGTGCCGCCGCCGAAGCACTTAAGACAGAGCGCATGACGTCCTACAAATTTGTTTACATCTGTCATTCGCTTATCTGGATGTCTGTCTGCCATTCCCTCTGCCTCTTTCCATCGGTGTGGCTGCTGTCAGCCAGTGGGTTTGTATGTCTTTTTGCCCTTCTGCCTGTCTCTCTGCCTGCCTGCCTGCCTGCCTGCCTACCTGCCTGCCTGTGAAAGCGCTTGTTTGGGTGTGTGGGGTGTGTGTTTGTGTGTGTGTGTGTGTGTGTGTGTGGGTGGGTTGGTTGGTTGGTGGGTGGGTGGGTGTTGAAGCGCTTTGACTTATTGTGGATGAAACTTGCCATGGTGGGAAACAAGTCAGTTAATAAGCGACATATAGCGTTTCCTTCAGAAGAGGAAACTACAAATGGATGGTTTAAAAATCTGAATGATTTCGTTACGTGACCTTTGCCCTCTCGTTCACTGACCCCTCGGTGACGAAAATAATTGACCTAGATGGTCTTTGCCCTGGACGCGTTTTTAGCGCCCAATAGCAAGAGGGCTTCTTTGTATGGTCGCTTCTTTGCGTCGATGCGAATCGTTTCCCTTTCGCTGTCGTCCATGCGTAATTGATTGGCGTGACGTCGTATGCCGTCCATGTAAATCAACTCGACGGCCGCCCTGCCCCCCTCAACCCTCTCAGTCTGCCACCGCCCTTCCAGGCACCTTCTATGCATTTGCAACAGCTGCTGCACTGCGGATGATGATGATGATAGTGGTGATAATGAGGCAACTGCCGTAATGGTAACTAACGAGCAGCACATCCCGGAATTCGGTGGAATCAGCCAAGTGCTGAAAGGTTCAGTGTGTTCAGTAATTTGTCCAGAAATGCCTATCAGCCATATAGCCAGCTAGCCATGACACCAGTTTGCAGTGAGCCATTTGTCCAGCCTGTCACCCAGTGAGCCATATAGCCAGCTGACCAACTAGCCATATAGCCATCCATCCAGCCAGTGAGTTAGCTAGGCAAACGTCAATACCCGGAATTAGCTACCGATGGTGACCACTCAATCCAGTCTTCTAGCATACAGACCAGAACAACCATATAACCAGTGTGCCAAAAATAACTTGGTCAGTCAGTGTGCATGTATTTAGCTGGACATTTACATAGCGCATTTTAAAAACCTACTTTGGCAATCTGACTTGTAATAAAATACAGCCCGTAAAAACAAAGTTTTTTACTATATCCATCTAGTATCCTATAACGTGTACTCTGAAAATAGTCCGCGTTCATTTTACAACATAGCACGCTTAACGAGGCAGCGCCCATTATTGTTGCAGCCAATCACAACGCTGGCCAATCACAACGCTCCGTATCGGAAAAGGGGATTCCCCCGATTCAAAAAGTTTAGTCCCCAATTCTATAAGCTAGCCTTTTTGGGGAGCTGAAATTTTGATAGAATGAAGTGTGTGCGAGGGCGAGTCTATCTGCCAAGTTTCACGACGATTGAATGATTGTAAGTGATCGAACTAGTCGTCGCAAGATTTGACTTTTTAGCCTGTGGCTCAACCAAGCAATCAAGATTCCTGCAAGTTAAACTAGATGGATAAAAAGGGCTGCGGTCAACGATTCAGGCATTCAGCCAGAATCTGTCGTCAGACAATGACCCTGAAAGCCATAGTACGATCAGTCTGTTTATAATAATAATAATAATAATAATAATCTTGTCTTTATTGAAGCACCTGACAAACGCACTGCGCTGTACATTAACATGTTATGCAATTTAAATCTTAACTACTAACAGAACAGACAGCCTGCAATACAACGGCGCTAATATCAGCCTACAAAGCATATCCGCCCAACGGGGGCTCGAACTCGGTACCTCTCGGTCTCTGTGCCAGATGTTATCCAATGCGCTATCGGGCCTCCCCCGATATCGATTAATTATCACCTCTTTTATCTCTGCCAAGTCCTTGCTTCTTGCTACCATTGCCCATTCAGGGCATTCCGTAAGCAGATAGCTAGGCTACTTTTACAATGGTACTAGGTATATTTAGATGCAGATGCTTTACCAGTGAAACACAAAGTATTAATCACCTTATATCCTAATCACGCAAATGGCTGTAGGTAACATGACAGTGTGATTGCGAAAGGTTGGCTGTTTGACTGCTTTGGCTGATGGACTTGTTGACTGACTAACTGGTTGGTCTATGTGACCCAGTGGATTTCTACTGCTTTGGTTCAAAGGATTAATCATGATTGTGTATGTTTTACTTAGAAAGGACTGGCAATTCTGTATTTTGCTAAGGGCACTATAGCAGTTTCTGTGCTATAGGTTAGATTGGTTGCCTATTTGACTGGCTTGCTGGCTAACAGTAGGTTGTTGCCATTGAGTAATATTTGCAGCGTTAAGAGACCTGTGTCTGGTATTAAATGATGGTTTCTTTTGACTCCTTGTCTGTATACATCAAAGTCTGTCCGTCTGTCTACCCTTCTGTTTTGCTGTCCTTTGGCAGAGGAATCTACTAATGCTAATAATAAGAGTTAGTGCTTGGTGCCTACAACGGGAACAGGTGAAAGCAATCACTTCCGTGGACTGGAGCCACCCCACTCCCTCCTCCACCATTCCTCTGGCCCTCTGACGACCTTCAAGCAAGATCCCCGACGGCAGGTGGCCGCTGATTGTTGCTGACAGCACCTGCCTACATAGAGCACCTGCCTGTGTTCGTGTGCTGTGCCTATGCTTATGTGTGCCTCTGTCTACTGTACGTGTGTCTCTGTTTGTATGTGTGTCCCTGTCTCTGGCTCACCTGTATGAAAAGCAGGTAGTTTGTTTTTCTGGGTGGCTGAGAGCCAAGCATTGCTTTCGTTGAAAGCCATAATGCGAGGGTCACAGTGCAAAGGTCACCACCCCACGGCGGCAAGTCATCTCTGGTCCGCTTTCTCAGCTCTAACCCGGAATTATCAGTAGCATAAAGCATGGATGTTTTTAGAAGCCTCAAGAGCGGTTGCAAAATGTCAAAGAAGATGTTTGTATGTATGTGTTGTGCCATTTAATAGAGTGCGTCTGCAGCACCTTACAAAAGCACTCCACCGTATCGAACGGATCTAAACAGGTGCATTTAAAGATAGAGGAAAAATTTCGCTAACAGAGTCAAATGCAAAAGTACATAAATGCAGTGGCAGACCTTTCGTCGTCCAATGAGGATGGTCCAACATTTATGAGACAAAGGCTGTTGAGTGCAATGATCACCAACCCATCTGACTCAGTACTGATAGTAGTGTCAGTTTAAAGACACTATGTGATAACAAAGATCATTAGTGTTGCCCTTCTCTTTGATCCAGGCTAGGGACTGGCACTGCCAAAGTGCGAGCAGTGGTGGAGTTGGCTTAGTACTGGAGCACAGAGCTCCCTTATGTTTGCTGGGTCGTTGCCAGCAAATGAGGCTCATACCTGCAGGATGATCATGAATACTACGTGCCCATCAAAAGAAAGCCCAGGTAGAGTAGTGTCTTCTGTATATTCTGAATATTGTGAATACTTTCACTTTGGCTTGTTGGCATTGACTCAAGCAGCACAGTGAAGTACGGTCTGAAGCTGTCGCAAGCAGAACATTGGCAGGCCTGCTGAGATTGAATTGCAGTAATCCAGGCACGTCGAGAAGAGTGAATGAATGAGGGTAACTGCAGCACTGGATGAAAGATTGGGCTTTATGGCTGATGAAAGCAGGACTTTCAAAGGCAGATGATGTGATTATCCATTGATAGTCTCCATCCAGAAACACACCCATGCTGCCGATGGTGAGCCGTGCAATCCAGTCAAGGAATGCAACTTTATGAATCAGTGCTTGACTGTACCTGGCTTGTTCCCAGCCACATTTCTACCACTGACATCACCTTTGGCGCTACCCAAACATGGTATAATGCAGAGGGGCTTGAATCCCAGTTGCAGGACCTTAAAACACATGTGTTTAGTTCAGTTAGATGGCCGTTTTTGCACTGCCACCAAAGGCAAATATGGCCTTGTTTAGGCTTTTAAGTGAACTGTTTAGAGAGGAATATAGTAGAAGTGGACAAAACCGGAAGTTCTTTTGTATTGGTGTCCATTACTAGGTCTAGTCTGCCCAGTGACGATGGATGATGCCACAGCAGCAGAGGTGGAATGTTGAAGAGGGTGGCAACCAGACACCGAGTACGTACGCCCTGAGTACGTATGCAGCGCCGGGTATACGTCCCGAGTGGCGAACATACATCACGGCTATAATAATAATTTTTATATCTATGATTTACATTCGCCTCGTGTGCCTCCGTCGATTCGGGGCATACTCGAAGTGTACGCGGAGCACGAGCGGAAGACGCCCGTTCGTCGTGTTTGGCCCATTTTCTTTGTCGGGATTTATGTCTTTCTCCATTCCGTATGCAATCGAGTCCTCGGTCCGACCGACAGCAACATCCCCCCTCTGCCTGTTTCGTAATGTGCTTAATACTCGATTGGTCTGGACGGAAGTAGGCGAATATGCATAGACAAGCAGAGGCAGGCAGAGGGAGAGGTATAAGCAGGAGTAGAGATAGACGTAGACGCCGCCGCCGTCTGCACACAGCAGCCTCTGCTTGATCGATTGTTTTAATTTGCGCTTGATTTAGAGAATGTCATGACTCGGCCGCTTGGCCTCGAAATGGTCAGCCGTCCATTGCGCCACCGCCGCCACCGCCACCCTCCGCCACCGTCGGCCATTGCGTGGTTGTGGTCTTGTGGACGACGGCTGGGCGGTCGGTCGGTCGGTCGCCCACCATCGATGCCATCATATTAATATTCGAGGATCTGTCTCCTCCTCCTCCCCCTCGTCCGATGGTCATTTGGCGCTACTGCTGCTGCTGCTGCCGTCCGTCTGCCGGGTACCACCCAACTTTGGCTGCCTGTCTGTCTGTCTGTGTGACAGTGCCTGTCTGTCTACTTGTCTGCCGATATATCGGTCTACTCTACCCAGTTCTTTTATATCTGTCTGTACTACTGCTTATCTGACAGAATCTATGCCTTCGTGGCTGCCTCTGTTGCCTTCCTGTTTGTATCTGTGTTTGCGTGCATTCCTATGTGCCTGCTTGGCAGCTTGTATGTATATCTGTCTGTTCTCTGCCTCAATATGTGCATGCCTGTGTCCATATCCCTCTGCGTGTCTTCTTCCACATCTGCCTGCATGTTTGCCTCTATAACTGCCTTTCTGCGTGCGTGCCTGTATATCTACTTGTGTACCTGCCTACTTGTGTGCCTGGCTGCCTGCCTGCTCCGCTGCTTGTGTGTGTGTCTGCCTGTGTCCGTGTCTGTCTGTAGTCGTCCGTGGAAGGAGCTCTTGACTTCTTATCCTTCGTTCATAAGCCAAGGTTGTGATGCGTGGGATATTGATAGTACTGCATGTGAAATCAATTTCTTCACCGTAATTACTTCCAAGAATTCTGCGATTAATAACGGTGGACTTTCGGTTTTTTGCGTTGCACTTGGGCGTCTCTCTTCCTGCCTTTGTTCCTCTCCACATGTTGCTCACTTTCTCCAATTACTTCCTGCATTTCGGTTACGGGATATAGCGCCAGTATTTACTAGAAATGGATGGCTCATTTGACATCAATCATTTGGGTTAATTAAAGGGATTTTTCAGGTTTCATCCTTTACCATTGACTGTCTCTTTGGTTTATGGACAAGGGGAGTGGTTGGATATATACACCCAATCCCCCATACAGGCCGAGTACTTCTCAGACAAAAATGTGTCAAAAATACTCTTAGATGTATGTGTGCATACTTATCATGTGTGTATGTGTATATACATGTGTGTATGCATCTTTGCATGTGTGTGTACAACATAAGTGAAAATTTGTAAATCACAACTTCAAGAAAAAGTCATCAGACATCATATACTGATGCAAGGCAACCCCTTTTTCATGGAGGATACTGCCCAAATCACCAGTATGAAGAATGTAACGAATGAAAACAGAATCTTAAGGAAGACCAAAGAGTATAGGGTACCAAGCAGAATGCGTGGGCCCAAAAATAACTGCCTGTGAGTGAGCCGAGAAGAAAGAACGGATCCATCTAGCATTCTAGCGGATGTTCTGCGATACCAAAGGAGGTCTCCACGTCCTGCGGAAGAATAGAGTGATCAACAGTGTCAAAAGCAGCGCTGTCATCAAAAAGAGCAAGAAGTGTTACATGGCTGTGGTCAAAGGCATCAAACGCATCAGTGAGAAGGCGCATAATAGGTGTCTCTGTAATATGGAATTACCTGCAAAATCCCAATTAGGTAAAGGTAAAGGTTTTCCCATACTCGCTTCGTGAGCGTCGGACCCGGTGCTGATCTCTGGTGTTAGGCCTTCAGTCCTTGGGGGGCATTGCCATACATCGGCGGTAGGTGGCCATGTCTTTCCGCCAAACCCAAGGTTATCTGCATAGTGAAACTGCTACTGACTTTACTGCTGCCCTCTAGGGGGTGGAATCCTGAATCGACCTTTGTGGGCCAGCGGGTTTCGAACCTGCTTCCTTCTGCTTTCTCGTGCCAGTATGTGACCATTCAGCTATCATCCATTGGTGAGGAGTTAGATAGGGAGTTGTATTCCAAGTAAGATGTACTTGAGCATATGCACAGGAAGTGGTCACATTATGAGTCACCACGTTGTGTGATAAATGCCAGACAAAATGAATGCGTCTTATGTGTATATGTGTGTTTGCTTGTGTGTATTTGTATGCATGTGTGTGTTTGTATAGTTGTATGCATGTAGGCATGAACGTAGGTATGTAGGTACATATGTAATGATATCTATATGTGTGCACTAAGTACTTATTTACACAAGCAGCAGCACCTGTTAAGAAGCCCGGGTGGCAAGGCAAAATAGACCATGGCTATCTGACAGGTGTAAACAGAGAGGTCTATGACTCTATGACAGTTTAAAAAGTACCTCAGAGCCTGATAATGATATATGCTCTGCCAAATGCCACCGATGTCAGTGATAGAACGGTTTGCCAGTTGTCACTGATTTATTACTTTCGTAGCAATTTACAATGGCTCTATATAATCTGTAGCATCTGCTACTTAGCGACGTCATCCATGTCTTACATTCATTTGCATTCAACAAAAGAATATATGGCTTAGTTTTCATGTAACAGAGTGAATGCCTATGTATTGTGCATAACATGCAGTTAGTTACCTGCATATGCTTTAAGTTGTATTTAGGCATAGTTCATCGTGCACATCAGGTTCTGTGTGTTCGTCAGAACTTGTATGTTTGCATGTATGCACGCTGTATGCGTAAGCATGCATTTGCATTAGAATGCATTTGTGTACAATTGTAGACAGTATTAGAATATATGTGCATAAATGTATGAGAAATGTAGGCAGATGCATTAATTTTTAAAGGTATAAATTATAGTTTGTGTGTGGAATAGAAACTGCTCACGATTTGGTGTATATTTACGGTGCCATGTGGCATTACGTTTGACATGTATTTCGATCACATTCGATGCATTTTGCCGTGCATTTATCACACACACTCTGGCAACATTTATTCTGATCACATTCCGTGCATATTCATCGGATATTTTGGATCCGTTTTTGAAGTGGATTGACCCTGCGCATCCTCCTCCGTCAGCCGTAGATGGCGCCACACGAGTGGCTTTCCGCTCGTCACCAATGAAAATATAAATAGGCGACTTATCTGCGCTGCTGCGGCCGAGGAGGAGGAGTTCTATGGACTTCCGTCCTGCTTAAGTGCACGCTCCGCTCACGGCGATAGAGACGCACCATCCATCATTCCGTGCCACAACTGAAGCACACAGGCCGACGCTTCGGCGGCCGATAACGACCAAACGACACCAAGAGCAGTAAGAGTCAAGGTCGTTTATAGTAACAGATGCCGTAATAGCTATATATATATATATATAGCTATATATATAACTATATATAGTTATTACGGAATCTGTTATATATATATATATATAGCTATTACGGCATCTGTTACTATAAACGACCTTGACTATTATATATATATATATATATATATATATATGTATATATATATATATAATGTTCGTAGAGCGGAAAATTCAGGTAAGGGTCACTGAAGAGTGTGATGAATCTGATGTGTCTGTGCCATCGACAAGGCAGGTATTTCCTGTGAGAATAAATGTACCCAGTATGTACATGTATATCTATGTATGTTGCACCACGTGTTTAGGTCAGCAGTGCTTTCAGAGGGGGGTTGAAAGGCACTATCTAAATGCTGTTACATTATGTATGTGTGTGTGTTTGTATGCATTTATGCATGTAGGTTTGCGAGTTTGCGTGCGTGTATGTATTGTATATGTGTGTGTGTATGTATTCCCATTTGTAGATATTGGTACATATACATGTATTGGCATACATGTAAAACTATGTATGTATTGTAACGGTATACACTCATATGGGCACCTTCTTAACTTGGTTCGCTTTCGTTCACCAACCAACATCGGATGCAAATCAGAATGAGTTTAAAAGGAGTGATGCTGACGTGGTATAGTTTGTGCTTGGAGTAAAAAAAAAGTGAAGTGGAAGAGAAAGACAATTGGAGGATCTGAGAAAGTACTTGCGGCAGAGAAAGGATCAGAAGAAGACCTACAGTAAAGAATGCTAAAACATTGCTCTATCTCTCGATGGTGTGAAAGGAAAGAGGTTACCATTTAACCCAGAGGTGGAGAGTAGTCGCACAGTCGAGGATTCACCAACGCAACTCAAGACTTCACATAAATGTCAGGGCTAATCATTTGTTGGAAGTAATAAAAGTCGAACCTGATGATCACTGTTGACTTAGTCTCCAGACAGACCATGGGAGCTTTGCTCAAGAGGGGGTGAATCTTAGGGGGGAGGGGGCGCTGGTAGAGGTCATCCTGGTTGACCTCATCACTTGGACCAGTGGATCAGTTTGCATCACAGTATTCATGTGTATGTATTTGTGTGGATGCACGAATGCAGATAGTTGTATGTATATGTGTAGGCCTATAAATGTATGTTTGTATGGATAGGCCAGAGGTTTTAAGATGTTCTGGTTGAAGAGCACACATGCCATTCGGGCACCACAGAAACGATTTGTTACAATTGCGACATTCGTGATCAACACTGGAATTAATGAGCTCGTGACTTACCGAGATTCGAAGCAGCCGAGGTCAAAAATTTCGATTGCATTTTTCACTTTTCAGTTAAAAAGACCTGAAAACTGTGTTCGTACTGTGCATGTGCCATCAGTTGTCAACAGTTTACTTTAGTGAACCCTAAATTAGTTTGCCGTAGTTGCTGCTATGCAAAGTATCGTAATTACGGTGCGTTACTTTCGAAATTAGGTCACAAGGATGAGCACTGCATTTACCCCTTTTTACGGTACTTAGTGCGATCGGCGCTTTTCGGTGGATGCCCTGACCACCGAGCCTATACGGGTTGGCGAAAGAAATTAATGTAGTTTTTCTGCAGCAGGAACGGAAGCCATTGTTTAGTTCGGGCGGAGCAAGGACGGGGGGGGGAGGGGGAGTTGGTTCTTGCCGCGTTTTATAGTGTCGCCTGGCTTTCAGGGAGAACCAGTGGTTCGAGAATGGCATAGGGAATACGCATCTGATGTCAGGCTCTGAAGCCGTTCACAATGAACTAACGAACGGATGGACGGATGGACGGACGGACGGACGCGTGGCCGGTGCGGCGGCATTAAGCATGATGAATGCATCTGCTGGGCCACATAACGGCGACCATTAGCGGATGAAGGTGTAGTCCAGCAGGTATTGGTTGCCATGGAAGCAAAGGCAAATGGTTCCGTGCTTAAAAGATGCAGTTGGCAGCAGCAGCCTCCTCCTCCTCCGTACGGCGCCCTGGCCAGCAGACGACCAGTGCAATGGCCGCCGGCGGAGGATTAAATAATACTCACCTGTAGGCTGCCTTGCCTCCTCCTCCTGGCCCTTGCCCTCTCCGCCGCCGACAGGAATCGTGTGCGTCGCCGACGTACCTCGGAAAGTACGCTTTGGCTGATGCGCAGTATTCTATAGCATCATCATCATCCTCGGCTTCTTTATTGAGGGGAAAAAGCGTTTGGACGATTTATGGCAAATGCATTAATACCTTTAGTGTAGAAAAAGGTACATGGCAGATACGTGATTTATATTAATAACTTTTCTGATTTCTATAAATAAATCGTTAATATTAACTTGCTTCTGTTCTGGGAAAGAGACACAAATATTAATTTGTATTTTATTTTTTATTAATAATCGTCTTTTTTCTCAGATAATTAATGTGATGGCAAATTGTGCACACACACGCGCGTGCGTGCACACACACACACACACACACACACACACACACACACACACACACACACACACACACACACACACACACACACACACACACACATTCAATCTAATATTTGCTCATATCAGTATGATATGCAGTATAGGCCTATGATATTGTTGGATTTTCGAAGAACTACTAATGTTAGTTTTTCAAAGAACTACAATGCATGACTGTTTTTGAGACGTATCTTAGTTTTGGAAAGAACTGCAGCAGTATATGACTGTTTTTAGGCTTATCTTAATTTTTGAAAGAACTACAATGTATGACTGTTTTTGAAGCCTATCTTAATTTTTGAAAGAACTACAATGTATGACTGTTTTGAAGCCTATCTTAATTTTCTTCTTTGTTTAGATGACAAGGTACTTAAGAGTAGTAGATCATTGGTGTGATAGTGAAGGACTTCCTGTCTGCATTCCTCTATAACTGTAGATCGTTGGTAATTTAGAGTAGTATATCTCTCTGCTTAGATAATAAAGTACTGTGAAGTAGTAGCATGTCTGATATTTTTGTATCCTGTGTTCTTGTACGTTTGGTCTGCCTCTCACGTTCATGAGTGGACGGAGATTGGCAGAGTGGCAGTTTGTAGCGTGCCAGTGGTTTGACCTTTACGTCTGGGATTTGAAGTTCAGTGTTCTTCTGAAGTGAAGAATTCGGTTCTGAGCCCGTATGTTGTTCAGCTGTTCTGGTGTGTGTATCGTGTAGCTCAAGGATTAGTCATCATCCTATCTTTCATCATGAATATGGTGATATTCATCCCTTGGTGTCCGATAGAGCCAAGTAGGATTTTGGGGTTGGTCTTATGGAGCAGCAATCAGTCCCAGTGGGTCAGGGTTCATGCAGATACCCACCCACTTTCTGGGCTTATGCAAGGGCTCCTGTATCATATTATCCAGGGTCCGTGGCTTATGGTTCCAACTTTTTAACAGAATCCATTTAGGTGATTGCTGCCAGTACTGAAAAATAATGGATGATTAAAAGCAGACTTTTGAGTGTGAATGTTGCACCTAAAGAGGGGCATGGGTACATATAACATAACATAACAAGGGTTTTAAGTGGTTCAGAAGATGTTTTAGTCTGTGTTAGAACCAGTGTTGTGCACGAGACCAAAATTCCAAGACCAAGACCGAGACCAAGACCGCGTGGTTCAAGACCAAGACCGAGACCAAGACCGCATGGTCCAAGACCAAGACCGAGACCAAGACCGCGTGGTCCAAGACCAAGACCGAGACCAAGACCGAGACCAAGACCGCATTGTCCAGCACCAAAACCTAAGCCTCCGACCATTAACGCAATTCTCAATTGTAGTGTTACATATTCCCATAATTCAAATAAGATGCTTTGATATTTATAATTATAGTTTTGTCCCCGAGTCTGCGAGGTCTCATGAAGAGTACACTACAGCTAAACGCAGCTGTTGCGGAATACAAAAAATGTTGCCAGTAGAGAAAAATTCCCCACCAAATATCTCATTTCCAATGCCTGCCAAATCCTACTGATTTTGCCTTGAGAAATCGCATCATCTGAGTAAGCCTAACTAGTCACTAAAGCACTAGAGTCAGGGTTAACTGTGCTCAGCGTTTTCTTGTCGCTTCTCATAAGAAGCGAACAACGAAGTCCTCTCTCGCTTTGTTCTTGGCGAATTGTCGCATGAATTCGAAGTTACTGTATCTCAGAAATCCCTGAAGAAGCGGAAACATCAACAACATTCAACAAATACTCGATCCACTCTCGTTCCCACCAAAGGCCAAACCAAAGGCGCAAGGCCAAGACCAAGAGGCGAATGACCGAGACCAGACGCCCAAGACCAAGACCACACCTTTAAGACCAAGACCAAGACCAAGACCGCACCTTTCAAGACCAAGACCAAGACCGAGACCGGTACATTCAAGACCGAGACCAAGACCAAGACCGCATTTTTTCGGTCTCGAGACGGTCTCGAGACCAAGACCGCGGTCTCGAGACCACATCACTGGTTAGAACCACGGGTAAAATTGTCCAGGTGTTAAGGCAGAGTCATGTTGGCCTACAGAGAGTGTGTGTTGAGTTAAGGAAGTGCTCATCAAAGAGCAGGACCTTTTTGGCTGTGCTCACTTTGGTAATTCGATCTTTGTTGACTGCACACTGTGAGCATGGGATTTAAACCTGAACTGTACAAACAAAAAGCCATTGCATGCATTATACAATGGAATGGAATATGCCTGGGAAATAATCACTGCGCCATCGTGTTTACCTGCCTTCCAGACGTTCCAGTCAGCCAGCAAGCCTTTCACATAATGCACTCCTATGATTCCCATAATTAACTCGTAATGAGCTAATTAGAGTTAATTATCTTTTTATGAATACACAATGCTGCTGCATAAATTGCCGACGTTACATTACTCTGGGAACATTAGACGGCAAAGTTTCCAAGACAGACTTCCAGTTGAACACTGTTGAGTGTTGACTCGTGTGTATGAGTCCATTATGGTCTATTGATTTCTAAAACTGAAAACAATATAACATTGGCATTAAACCAGTGAGACTTTGATGTATTCCTTCCTGTGGTTAGTATATGCATGATGTCCTACTTAAATGTGTTGCCAGTGTGTTTTAGGACAACTGTGTTTAGAGACATACATTGATTTTCCAGAAACCAAATTATCCCAGTTTGTATGTTCTGTCGTGGCCACAGTAGTTTCTGCCGTTGATCAGACATTACAGTCAAATGTAGGCTGGCTGCCTGCTTGTCTGGCTGGTCACCAAGGGCCATGGAGGTCAATGAACCTGGCCATTTGGCAGGCGCCATGTCTAGAAGGCTATAGCGTGCATAATGAAAGTGAAGCATCTGACTGGGTAAGATCCCTCTGCCGTCTTATTAACAAGCCTGCCGAGTCAGTCGGTCAGCCATCCTTGTCTACATTGCACTCCTAAGAACGGTAGTTTTGTTTAGAAATGCAGTGTTGTAAGGAGACAACTCAGACAAGTCTGGATAATAGGGTAACCTACTTTCTTATGTATGTATGTATTCGTGTGTGTGATGTATGTATGTATGTACTACTACTACTACTACTACTATTCCTTTATTTCACAAACTCGTTGACACAAACGCAACAAGATTACAAAATCAACAGTTTAGATATAACAATATAATGTATGTATGTATATATGAAGATACTACCGTATATAGTGCATTTTAAGTACCTTAAAAAGTGCTGCCAATCTAACTAGTCTAAAACAGATTTGAGGATGGTATTTCCAACAATTACATATTTCATCAGTTTTTATTAACTTTGTAAGGAAAGTGTTTTTAATTTTTTTCTCCACAAAATGCCCAATGTGGCCAGTAAGTTACACTGCATTTCATTACATTGTATAAAGGGCTATATTCTAGTGGTGTAGCAGACAGAGAAATGAAAGAATAATGGAATTAAAACATATGCATACATGGTTGCTCTAGGGCCATATCTGTACAGAGAAAACTACATATTACTTTGATACTGTATTTTATTCATTTCTATCAAGGCCACAGAGGTGGAATGGCAATAAAACAACTACTCATTTCGTTTTTAGAAGTTCTATGATGCCATGGAAGCTGTTGATCGATAACAATATTTTTTATAGATATTTTGGGCAGTAGGGAAGAACAGAGATGGGCCTTTAATTACCGTATGTTAACTTTACCTGCCCTCCCTCCCTCCCTCCCTCCTGCTGTTCATGTAAATAATTATCCTACCAGCTTTTTAATATTTTTTATGTAAAGTTTTGTGTAATGATCGTTTTGTGGAGGGATGCCAGTTAATACTAGTGCTGTTGCTGGTGATGATGGTGAGGTAGAGGATTATATTAAGCAGGGTTGGCAAGTTGTTGCCGGTCTCCAGTTATAACCGGTTTTTGCCATGGCAATAACCGTTCCAGGTAAAAACCTCTTGGCAAAAACATGGGAAAACCTCTTGGCAATAATAGAAACTATAAATTATTGTGGTAATAAAAATTTAGCAATCTTCACAGTTAGCTTCATTTTTTATTTATCTGGCTTTTTATTTTACAGGGTTGAGTGATTTAAATATATCATTATTGAAATCAATCAATTTTTTTCGTAATAAAATCACTTGATTTAAATAACTATGTAATTTCTTCCTCATTGAACGTTTTTTCTCAGACTTTGGACATATTCGATCAAAACTTTGAAATCAACTAGTGTACAGAAATGTGCAAAACTCGTTTTCTGCTTCAGCATGCTTCGTTGCAAGATGGAACTGGATTACTAACTTTTTTATTACGTGCCAATATTAAATTTTGCTAGTTTTATTGCATCATTGGTCTAGTAGTTGAACTTTGGGTCAGTTTTTTAAAAATCTTAATCTCATGTAGTTGACTTTAACTGCATTTATTCTATGGGGTAATATAGATTTACTACCTGTAGTAGTTTTCATTTCTCACGAGAAACATTTATCATAACTGTGCATGCAGTCTGTGCAATGAAATATGATTTTCATTTGCTTTGCTAAATTGCCTTTACTTTCGGAAAAAACCGGCAATAACCGGTTTTTGCCAATGTCTCGGCAAAAATAAGTTTTTGCCGGCATTAATCCAACCCTGATTTATAAGCGACTGGAGGTGGTGGTGACGGTAGTGGTGGTGGTGATGATGGTGGTGATGATGAAAGTGACAACTGTAGTAGTGGTGGGTTGATCGTGGTTGTGGTGGTAAGGTGGAGGTGGTGGTTTGATAGTTGTTGGGTGGTATTGGTGGGTTGATCGTGGTTGTGATGGTAAGGTGGAGGTGGTGGTGGTGGTTTGATGGTGGTTGGGTGGTAGTGGTGGTTTGATGGTTGTTGGGTGGTAGTGGTGGTTTGATGGTTGTTGGGTGGTATTGGTGGGTTGATCGTGGTTGTGATGGTAAAGTGGAGGTGGAGGTGGTGGTTTGATGGTTGTTGGGTGATAGTGGTTGTAACTGTAATGTTGGTGGTGGTAGTTGTTGTTGTGGTGATTATAGTCGTGGTGGTTGTGGGTAGTGGTGGTGGCTGTGATGGTGATTGTGGTGGGATGGATGGTGGTGGTTTGGATATGTTTGTGATGGCGGTGTGGTGTTGGCAGTTATGGTGGTGGTTGTGTTAGTGGCTGTGATGGTGATTATCGTGTGGCAGTGCAGTAGTGGTGGTGATTGTGATGGTGATTGTGGTTGTGATGGGTGCTGATGGTTGTGGTGGAGGTGTGAGTGGTTGTAAGGATGACGCATTGCGGTTATATTTGGAAATGTGCATAGTCAGCTTCTGAATCCAGAGTTGGGAAATTCTTTTAAATGATCATTGTGACTGAAGGTCACAAGACTTGGTAAAAATGCAGAATTACTGAATAAGGAACTCCTTTCAAATTACATGGTCAGATGACTGGCTGAAAAATAACTAGTGGCATAGAAAATGTTACTAGGCCTAGTTTTTTATTTTTCGCGTACCACTTAGCGACACCTGGCGTACCACTACTGTTTGAAAACCGCTGGACTAAAGCCATGTAAAACTGCAAAAGTTTACCATTCACAGTAGATAGAAGTTGATTTGGGAGAACCGTTCTATTAGTTGCGGCCTAAATACCGAGGGGCCTTTGTTTTTGTTTCTGGTTCTAGCCAACTGAAGGGAGGGAGGGATGGAGGGAGGATACGGAAGGAGTATAGTCCGGTACTTAAAGTAGATGAGGGAGGGTGGTGTGTAAGTGGAGCCGTGGACTTTGTTGATACGGGGCGCCCCCGACTGCTGCGAGGTTGCGATGGCTGTTCTCGGTATTCTGGTATTCTGCTTATTTTAAATAGACATGTCAGCCTGTATTGGTATTGTGTGCTCTCTCTCTGGCGCTGATGAATCATGTATGGCTTCTAGTGTCCTGGACGAGGTCGAAGGTGCCAGAGAGAGAGATTGACAACGAGACAGATAGACAGACAGAGCGGACGGGAGGGAGGGGAGGAGGAGGAAGGCGGTGGAGAGATGGGAGTTTCCAATTCAGTGTTGGGTTGTCTAGTACACGATTATAATTATTAGTCAGCTGATGATAGCGTACTGAGAAAAAAGAGGGCTGGCGAACTACGCCTGCCTGCTGCCTGTTTGCGTGCCTGTCCGTCTGCCTGTCAGCCTGCCTACGATCAATTAACAACTGTTAGCACAAAGTCAACAACGGTCTGCCTAGACGAAACGCCGCAGAAACTGGATAACGGGGCGCCGCGGTCGAGTAGGGTACGGAGTAGGAGGGGAGTAGGGGCCAGATTGGCCTCTTCGCCTGCTGCTCGATCCTCGCTCTCTGGCGCCGCCGCCGCCGCCGCTCGCTGCTGCTGCCCGTACGTACGGCCCCTGGCCCGGCTCTGCCGATTACTCGGTCCCGCGGCGGAGCTCTCTGTTTACTTCCATATCGGTTAACCATCGCAGTTTATGTCGGTTGTTCGAGAACGTATTCGTTGTTCATTGTTCGCGATACGTCTTGACTAGCTAGCTAGATATCTCGCTGGCCTGCACTATTACGCACGCACGCAAACACGCGTACTTAAGTGCATTGCTGTAGTGAGCGGACCCAGCCACCGAGAGTAGTTTATTCTGGCCATCGTCCGCATTGAGAAGGAAGCCGTGGATCTACCGTATCCTACTTAGAAACGGCGAATACCGTATGCTACTTGCTGACCGTGTGGATACCTTATACCACTTATTGACTGGATGCGCTGTGCGTGACCTAGAATCCTCAGCAGAGGATTTTTTAGGGCTTTGTCGTTGGAGAGGTTCGCAGAATTGAGATCAGACGGTGGAGGTGGATCGGTAAATTCAGACTGTTGTTATTCTTTGCAGCGCTCGACAAGATGACGAGTTCGTGAAATCGTTTCGCTTGGAATTGGCGAAGATTGTTCACGGAATTCTGTTCAGTGCTATGTCGTTCACGAGTTGTTCCTTAGTTGTTGAATCATTCGTAATTGGTGTCATTGGGACTACTGTTGGGACTACTGTGCCTGTGTCGAGCTGAACTTGTTTTGAAAGGTAGGTCTAGTGTTTTTTATTTCTAGGCTTTGTTTGACTGACATTGTTTTAATTTGTTAAAGGTATTATTATCATTATGTAGGTCTTTAGTTTCATGGTCCATACAGCCTGGGTTGTCATGGACTCGTACTGTTTATAGCAGTGGTATGATGTCGATGTATTTATTTTTGGTGAACAATTTAAACCAGGGGGATACACTGGAACTTCATTTAATACCCATTGCAGTGACGTGAATTCTGACATAATGGGGTCAGCAATTGTTTTCAGTTTAAAGCTCTCGAGCTGTTAATGAGGGAGTAAACATATAAACAGTTTTTGTAAGGAAAGGCTAAGGAATGATATTGTTAGCAGAGAAAGGCTAAGGAGGTTTCATTAGTATGGAAGACTTAGGATTTGTAGGCAGGGAAATGTCCAGGAGTTGTGGACTGAGAAAGGCTAAGGAGTTTTTCGCAGATGACGTGTGTCTAGTGGAATCTCTGCTTGACTCAGACATTCCGAGTATCTGTGAAGTACTGCTGGATCGTCATAGAGAGCATTCATCTGTTAGGGTGGCCACCGAAATGGGGTGGCTTGGCGGTTGATGGCTCATTACAAAGCAGATGCGTTTCCTCTGTGTGGCCAAGGTTCAAATCCTAGTATATGAAATGAAATAGATAATTCATATTTAGTCCATGTCAGGCATGAGGAAGGTTTGCTTTGCTGGTGGGTTGCCATCACTCAAAGATCCCTCAACCACAGGACAATGCGTCTGAAGGCTAGAGCATGGAAGAAATGAATGTTTACCTTACCTTAGATCAGTTGTGGTACATATACTATAAGCTTCCTGGTCACATTATTGTCTGCAGTTGTCAGACACTGCTTAGAAGGGTATCATCTGTTTTGGTTGCTCTTCCAAAGCTACAAACAGCACTCTGATGGAAGGCAGGTTGTGATTTATAATATGAGAACAAAAAAACGGCTTTGGAATTCAGTCTATCGGATTTGTCAGAATTTATCCCAACTATTACATGTAATTTGGAAAGTTTCTGCTGTACTGTGTGTGTGCTGACCTGCTAAATCGACACACTAAAACCAGCGCCTGTACTAATGCTCATGTTGTGGCTGGAATGCTTGCCAAAATGAATTGTGTGTGAAATGAGAGTTGCTGTGGTCAATTATAGCCAGAGAATTAGTCTGAATTTATCGTGGCAGAATGATCTGGCTTTGGCTTGGGTCTGTTTGTTAGCCACAGTGATTGTGTTCTGTTGTTAGATAGTTTGATTTATATGACTTGGTCTGCCTGAGTTTTGCTCTTTGTGACCGTTGTTTGTGTCAGCTGCCCAGGATACGTCGTAGATCAGTCAAATGCTTAGTCACTGACCTGATTATTGTCTGTTGAATATCTCGTCAGTGTCCTACTATTTGGCGATCCATTTCGATTGTGTCGTGGCCATTGTGTGCTTGTCAAAAGCAGCTGATCTTATTAATGCAGTTTTCAAGTGTTTTTGGTACAGTTTAGGGGGATTGCCATTTCGTTTTGCTCTCGTGTATGGGGTTCAATTCCTGGTGAATTTCGGATCGTCTTGACCTTTTTGTTCTTTATGTGAGAATGGCCATAGCCCAGTCCCGTGCCTTGCCTGCATTGGCCCTTCGCTGTGGAATCAACTTCCCCCCCCCTTGTTCGCACCACTATACTACCGGTATGTGGTGGTCCTGCTACATCTTTTGCTACCTCAAAACTTGTCTTTATTCTCTACTGGGAGCACATCTGATTGGTGTGCACTGTGAGAGGCGCTTTATAAATCTTTAAATACAATGCAATACAATACAATTTCGTGGTGAAATGACATTGTCCATAGTTGTGGTACTGTTTAACGTGAAAGACTTGGTTGCTGTGGTGTGTTGTTTGCCTCTTGGCTGAAAGAGCCATCAACCCAGGAACCAGGGGCTTCTTAGGAATGTCTATGGAGGCTTGTCAACAAATATATATGCCGCCACCTTTTTACATGTAAACAGATATGTATGCCTTCACCTTTAACCTTTAAGTGTTGTTGTCATAGTGTTTGATTGCTGCTGTCATGTTCCCAGCATGAGCATATTGATATTCAGAGGGCATAAAAGGTGCTCTATAAATATCTGCATGCATGCAGACATACATACATACATACATACATGTACATTATACATACATAACGTATGTTCGTACTGATGTTCATACATGCATCAATACTTGATAGAGATATGATTACTTAACCTTATCTGCTTGATTGTTGTCTGAGAACTTATATGACTTCTTGTAACCTGATCCCAGAGATCCCTGTGGCAGGTCAATGACCTCCAGGTCAATAGGTATTTCCTGGCTTAGTGACGCCATCAGTTGATGACGTGTGCATTGACACTGTTGTGTTCGCATAGTGAGCTTTATTTTATCTAAACTATGGCATGTAAAACGTCTTCATAGAGAGAAACCAGAATGTAGCCTCATCTTAGAAGCAGAATAAAGCTATAGTTGGAGGTCAGCAGTCTCTTTTAGGTCAGTGACTTCACTCCCTCCCTCCCCACAAGCTATGCTTTGGGAATATCTGAGAGGTTTTATGGTCTCTTGATGTCTCTTGATGTGAACTTTAGATTTGGGTCAGCTGCACAGCAAAGGAGGGCATATGGTCCTTCATAAAACTTAACCCACCTGGATTTTCTGGGGAGTTGCTGGCTGAACAGGGGACCATTAGAAGTGGGTCATTAAATCTGTATAGGTGCATTTGCTGGACTAACCTGTTTTGAGGGTGTGCATTTTTTGAAGAGTTTCTCTAAACTTAGCTATTTGTAGAATTACACATATGTGTCTACAGTGACGTAAATCATGGGGAGGGGGACAGAGGGGGACTGTCCCCCCAAAGTTTTGACTTACGCCCTTCTGCCCCCCCCCAATATCCGGCCCTCATAGATACCCTGTCCCCCCATAGTTAAGTATAGATTTTCGCCTCTGTGTGTCTATATACAGAGTTGGCTAACATATCCGTCTGTAGTGAACTAATGGTATAACTCAATACCTGTACGTAGTTTGGTATATTGGTCCAAACGGAGCTATACTTGTAGATAAAGATGGGTAATGTTAAATACATGTTTGTTGTTTATAGAGCTCTGTGTGCCTCCAACCAAAGCAGTGTAGGTTGGATGGGAAAGATGGTAATCCAATCCTTTAGTAACTAAAGTCTTTAAAAAAATGGCTATAATAATACATGAACGTAATACTAAGCATATACATTGGTAAGAAATCCGTTGATGAAACAAAATGTCTTGCAAGAAACTTGACAGTTCGAGCTGCACCGCATCAACGGAGTCCTAGAGATAGTCTGCTCTGTCTGCTGCCTAGCGTCGTCTCACCTTGGTTTGACCTTCGTCATGTGACTAGTCCATTTCCACAGAAGTTCTTGCACGGGCCACTGGCACCCTTCCAACTCTCGTCCATAGGCACCAAAGGCGCCAGTGGCCTCCTATATGTCGACGTCGACATTTTTTGGAAGCGTTAAATGTGAGAGTAAAAATGTAAAGGTGAGACACTTGTTTACAGGACTAGGAGTATTAGTTCTTTGGAAGCGTGGTTCAGAGGTCTAAGAGATAAGGTACAGACGTGACAGGATTGAGGGCTGATTGGATACCAGATTGTAGGTTGTTCCACACACTGCTCTCTATCCATCCAGCCTTGATGCTCAATTTTGCTCTACCTGCCAGCTTCCTTTCAACATCAAGCGCTTTCGGATTTTGTCTGTGATAGTGACCACTGGGCAGACTCAAATCAGCACTGTCCATGTTACAAAGTGCACGTACAATGACGCACCCACTCACATCGACAGTGTAAAATATTTTCCATATAAATATGGAGATACTTTAGATGCATATAGTGTTGTTTACATGTGTTATATAAACATGCAATCTTCTATAACTACAAACCAAAGTGAAACTGTTATCTTGATAATTATATAGAAAACAATCCTGTGTCATAGTTATCCATGTATTTGAATGCATAAATATATTTATATACTATAGATATAAATAAATATATGTATATGTATACTTGCATGTGCACTGGCTGACAGAATCCCACACAATAAACTACATGCAGGATAAAGGAGATAGATGCATTGAAAGACCACAACTAGCTGGATATATAAGAGAAAAGAAGATGTAACAAGACTTAGAAGTTAGACTAAGGGTGAGAAGAGTGCAAATGTTGACAAATGACCATTAAAATGGATGTCATTTATTGACCTCCATTGCTGCCAAAGGCCTGCATGAGGAACTGATGATGGTGGTCATGTATCTTTGTGATAGACATTGCACTGAATGCAAAATTCAAAGGAAAGAGAAACACAGGAGACACAGAGCTATGATGGTTGGAGACAATTTAACAACACTAAACTTAAGAAATGCACAGAAACAATGGTGGTCCTTTATTCACACCCATTGCAGCCAAGAGGCTGGCATCAGGAGCTGGTGATAACAATAATAATATTCGGTTATTCAAACTGACAAACCGCAATATGATTACATGAAATAGTAGTAACACGTGATAACAAGTTAAGCAAGAGTCAATTTTATAACTGCATAGCAGTCCATTAGGCGCCGATCCGTTCTACTGCTCAGTTTACCATCGCCCTTAGGGAGTGGATTGCTGAGTCAACCTTATGGGGCTAGCGGGTATCGAACCCGCGTCCTTCTGTTCTAGTGCCTGTGTCTTCCCATCGAACCATCACCCTGCCCCAGAAATAATGGTGGTAGTGATGATGACCAATAACATTAATATAGCTGTTTTCCTAACATTAATATAGCTTTTTTCCTATGTTAGAAGTTGTGGTCTGTCAACTTACTATTTTCTATAAAGGAAATTATATATATATGTATCTGTATGTGTGGCTGTATGTGTCAATCTTGATGTAATGAATGTATGACATTGTATAATTACATGGGATGAAATTGCAGATGGTGTCCTCTTACTTTCTCTGTCTTCTGTTTATGTCAACAGCGTAGATCTGTGTTTTTTTCTGGAGGGCAGTTTTCTGTGCTGGGTTCCTTAGGGCAAGCAGGCCAAGGTTCTTCTCTGCATGGGGTTATTTGTTGTCTCTTGGCATGATTCAACACCCTTTGCCCCACTCGAGGAGCGCTGGCTGACGCTGTGGGTGGTGCAGTAGTGAAATACACTGGCCTCGGTTTAAGCTGTGCATACTCCCTAATAGTATGTGCTGAAGTTGACAGATTAGAGACCTTTGGTGTCCTGTGGTTGTTTTGGTCATGTGTGCGCCTCAGCTGAATCACCCTCTGCCCAGTGGGGGGGTGTTCTACATAGGCATGTACATAGGCCCCCACCCCACTACATTTACTACCTTGGTTTATCTTTCATGAAGGTGTTTGGTTGCAGATCCTTCGACCTTGAACCATACTCATCATCATCACCAGTTCCTGACGCCAGCCATGCGGCGGCGATGGGTACGAATAAATGATTTCCATTGTCCTCGGTCATTTGTCAAGTCCATTGTTCCACTTAGTGTTAGTCCAATTGACGTTTTGTCCTCATTATATTATCTATCTAATGTAGCCGTGGTCTGCCTTTGTTTCTATTTCCTTTGAAAATTGCATGTAGTGCATTGTGTGGGCTTTTGTCTACTGGCATTCTCTCTACATTTCCAAACCAATGGAGTCTTCGTTGAACGACTTTGTCTAGCAGAGTTCTTTGAATACCCACTGATTGTTGTATGTGGTCTTTTATTATTTCTGTAGTCTTGAAATCCCTTCAATCTTCGGCACTCAACTCATTTCTGCTGTAATAATTCTTTTCTCTTCTTGCTTTCACATTGTCTAACATTCCAACCCGTACAGGAAAATCGATTGTATCATCGTCTCATATATTTTTGTCTTGGTTGTCTTTGTTAATTCTCTGCTTCTCCATATCCTGTTCATTATTCCAAATGCTTGTGAAGTGCGTCCAATTCTCCTGTGTATGACTAAGACCGCACAGCATATTTACAACTGAGGAACATTTATCATGGCAGTGTTTTTGATGGGTTCGGTCGGACACAGTGCTATATAATTGTCCAGAGGCATGTATTATATACGTAAATTGATGCGTCGCTGTGTTCGCTTTTACGAAGCACACCAGCAGCAGTTGCCTTTGTTTTCTTGATTTAAGAGAATTGCTGCTGCTGCTGCTGCTGCCGCCGCCGCCTTATGGCAATTTTTCATGATGTTCGGGTCGATTGCGATGTTATTGTGTGCTCGGAATGCTTTATGCATCGCTTGCATTTATCTGTGTCGCCAGTGGGATTGCACCAACCAGCTGCACTTGGTACTGGTTCTTTTTATTAGTCTTGGATGTAGTGGCTGATCAGTTGAGTGCTTGTCTAGTGACTCAGTGTGTAGGTTCGGATCATGGTCTCCCATTGATGTCGTCGATTTGGCTTCTCTAACGAATTCTAAAATATTTGACTGCAGTTTTACTCGAGGTTATTTATTGTCAGTTGATGCCTGGTGCATTATGATAATGAAGCGATTAGAATTAATTAACCTAGATGAGATTAATTAGTACTCTTGTGGATGTTTGTTGTGTGGTCTTATGGTAAGCCGGACTTGAGCTAGTTCGGACGATGTCCTGAATAAATTATGAGCAACCTTTTGAGCGACACTTTGAAAAACTGTTCTCAATTGTCAAGTGTTTTTGTGTTTGGGTAGATACGTTGAAGAGCTCTGCTTTATTTGAACTCTCAGAATGACTGGAAGTATTTAGCATGCAGTTGGTTAGCATCATCAGTTCTTACCTTGTCTTTAGATAGCGGTGCTATATAAATTGAAGTAAATAAATAAATGGGCTAATTGTCGTGTTACTTTGCCATTGTTGGTGCCTAAAGGAACAGGGTTACCTTCATGCCACTGTGTCTTGGGTTTGAATCTGAGTTCGTCTTATAAACATGATTAGCTGCTGGAGAGAGGGAAGGTCTAGGATGTCCATATCAAGCTCATTCAGGGTGGTCTGTTGTTGTTTTTGCTTAGCTCAAGCTGAAAGTTCTTAAGTCAAAAAGATGTTTATGGACTGTGCCTTCTGAAACTAGCTGTTGGAGATCTGGCCTTGTTTCAGTGTTCTATGTTTGTTGAGTGATGAATTTGCCAAGTGGTAAAGCTGTAATGTTCAGCGTTCAAATCCAATCGAAGTCACCAGTGACTTCACGGAGACACACTAGGGAACACTGTCCACTTGTTGGGCTTGTCGTGGCTCCTCCCCCAGACAGTCCAGACGCAGATGACTAGTGTGACAGTGGCCGATCTATCTTTTGCTAACCTTGAAACTTTGAGGTTGTGGGTTCAGCGCTTAAAACAATTAATTTAATTTAATATATTTGGTAACAACACATACAAAGAGGTAAATAACAACATAAACACATTGGCATAACATGTAGAGGTTAAAACAATTAATGTGTAGTACATTGAGCGAGTCCCTATAGGTAGACTGGTAGAGTCATACAAGGTGCACTAGCAGCTAATACTTACTATTCATGGTATATTGTAACGGCATGGCTGTGTTACGTCGCCATAATAAATTGTCACTGTTATTATTATTATTATTATTATCTAATTACAGAATGAATAAGAGTATATTATAGGGTGCTTGCTAACCCTGCTATATAAAATGCTCTCGTAAGTTCCCTTGAAATTCCAGCCTGTTTCCCATGAAATGACTATCAGTGACTGGTCCTCTTTTAGCTTGATTGGCATCACGTGAATCAGCCGAGGATAGAGAGATACCGGAACATTATAATTTAGGGCAGTTAATTAGTTAATTAATTGACTCCATTTATGTATGTGTCATATGACCGACCCTGAAGTCTCATCTGTTGTTGTGCATTGCATTGTCTAGCAACAGAGCATTTATATAGTTCCTTTGTTGATCCTCTTTGGTGTACATGGCTATCAATCAATCAGACTTACAAGGCATGTCTTTAGAGTTCACGATAATGACCTAGCAAAGTCTGCATGGGGTGGAACTCTGCAGGCGTTCCATTGGAAGATTCTTTCAGAAGAAGTTCCAGTGGAAGAATAACCTTTGTCAATGGATATGCTTTGTCTATGGAAAGGCAGATATAGATAAATTTAGTAGCACTGTATAGTGTATAAAGTATTACAACAATGTAATTGACAAATCGTTACTATTGTGGTTACGTTGGAGGTTGGTGAGGGAGTCCCGAGTCTAGGAACTGTGTCATCTGGGACTGGACTGGATCAGGATCTAGGCAGCGGAAATAAATGTCTGTCCCAGTTGTATTGAGGGAGGGACACAGGGAATGAAGAGGGGAGAGGGATTATGGGATTCAGTGGGTCCATTATCTACATTTATTGAAGGCACTAAGCTGCAGAACGACCTATCTGCCGTAATCTGATGGAATATGGAAATGATGTGCAAACATGCCTGCTTTTTTCTCATTTGAGCCCAGTCTCCGTCGTTCTCCTCTCCACTACCCATCGTGTATTTTCCATTTCCAGGCCTGATTCATGTTGCTTAGTCTTTCTGTAGGCATTGACCTAGAATTAGCTGACTTCACTTGCTAGGTACTAACAGACTTTATTGATGCTTATTGATTAAGTTGCCTTTCATGTTGGAGGCACGGATTCAGATTCAGTGGACTTTACTCTGACACGGTGGTCTATCGGTAACGTGTCTAGTCAATGATCAAGTGGTTGTGTGTTCGATTCCATGTAATGATCGTGGAAAAGTTATTTGTTTGCACTTGCCTCTGTTACCAGTTAGTGTGGTGACTTGGTACCGGCATAAGCTGGAAAGTAAAAGGTCAGTCTGCCTATGCATTAACCCCTTGTCCAGAACCTCTAGGTTAATCTTTTCTGGCTCAAGGGCCAAGTGAAGAAAATGTGCACCCCCTTTAACTTTCACTTTCTAGGCACTGACCTAGATTTAGCAGATAATAATAATAATAATAATAATAATAATAATAATAATAATGATGCCACTAAATAAATAACCACTGCTCTGAAAGTTATATATGGTTATGACTCAGACTTTGTTCCTGTCTGGTAATGATTGTGAAGTTCATCCGTACCAAGTCACAACTTTTGATGCAGCATGCTTCTGAAATGTCACATAATAATCAATGAAAATAAGGACAAAAGCAGCATAGCCCTGCATTAAATAATCTTGCTACAGGTCCAAAGGCTATTAATATACATATTCAGTTTAATACCCCAATCAGATTTATTATTACTTTTCAGTAGGTACAGTTCATTTGTACAGAGCAAGTTAGCTTTGCGTAGTCGATATAATTATTTAATTAAATAATTATATCGACTACGCAAAGCTAACTTGCTCTGTACTTTTGAAATTGACAAAAAATATTGAGTCTCCAAAATAATAATTGTAAAAAGATTTAGCTGAGCACCACTTACAGTGTCTGTTTTTAGTTGCAATTTTCGCCTAGCAAATGAACTGTACCTACTGAAAAGTAATAAAATTTTTATTCTTCAGCATTATTTAGATCCAGTCCCAGCAAAAGCAATCAAAACCCGGTTTATGAAAAATGATTCCATATACATTCTAACTTGATTGCCTCAGTAAATAAATACCCCAGATTTGGTACCTGCTCTCCCTCAGGTCACACACGCGCGCGCACACACACGCACGCACACACAGCACCTTTTTGACAACTACTGAATGTCAATGTAGAAAGTAGATATTGAAATGTAAATGTAGGATGTGACCTAAATGTAGGTAGTTTTCTGGATCCTATTAACTTTGATCCATTGTCTATTTCGCAAAGCCACAAAAGTTAAATAAAGCAGACTAAAATCCGTTCCAAAGGGTCATAGGAGAAAAGATAAGGAGGAACCAAAACAGGAACTTGAGGAAGGGTAGTTATGAGCAGATTGGCTGAAGTGAGAACCTTCTCTTTGGATCTGTTTGTGTGCCATGAAGGGACTACTCACTACTGTCTCTGTCTGTCTGTGTATGGTCCCAGGATTTTTGAAGAGCTGTGTTGTGGCGCTGCATGTGTTCGCTTATAAGGGCTCCTATGTTTGTGAGAGAAGGAGGGAGTGGCAATTGAGAGATCGTTGTCCCGTGATGGGTTTACGTTTGGTCCTTGATCCCAATTCCAATCAGATTTCAGCAGCCTCGTTGAACTTCGTGTTCTTGCATGGGCTTAACGGACAAGCAGTAGATGCCTGCCTGTCTGCCTGCCTACCTATCTGCGTGTCTGTCTGTGTACCCGTCTGTGTCTTTGAGTCAGCCGGTAGAAGGAAGGCTGGCGGATGGGGATAAAGTGATATAGGAGATGAGCAGGCTTCACTCGACAGGCGAAGGACTTGTCATTCCTGCCATCTCCATCGTTGAAAGAGCTGTGCGCCTCGGCTAACCAGGTCAAGGTTTTCATTTTCTACATTTGCCTTTTTTCTCCTTGTTTTGGCACCGTTGATGATTAGATTTCCCCTCTCTGCCCTGAGCCATTGCATGCTCTCTCTCTTCTCTCTCTCTCTCTCTCTCTCTCTCTCTCTCTCTCTCTCTCTCTCTCTCTCTCTCTCTCTCTCTCTCTCTCTCTCTCTCTCTCTCTCTCTCTCTCTCTCTCTCTCTCTCTCTCTCTCTCTCTCTCCTCTCTCTCTCTCTCTCTCTCTCTCTCTCTCTCTCTCTCTCTCTCTCTCTCTCTCTCTCTCTCTCTCTCTCTCTCTCTCTCTCTCTCTCTCTCTCTCTCTCTCTCTCTCTCTCTCTCTCTCTCTCTCTCTCTCTCTCTCTCTCTCTCTCTCTCTCTCTCTCTCTCTCTCTCTCTCTCTCTCTCTCTCTCTCTCTCTCTCTCTCTCTCTCTCTCTCTCTCTCTCTCTCTCTCTCTCTCTCTCTCTCTCTCTCTCTCTCTCTCTCTCTCTCTCTCTCTCTCTCTCTCTCTCTCTCTCTCTCTCTCTCTCTCTCTCTCTCCCTCTCTTTCTCTCTCTCTCTCTCTCTCTCTCTCTCTCTCTCTCTCTCTCTCTTCCCTCCGGCCTCCTGCGGTTCATCACTCCCTCTCTACTTTTTTGTAATACTTGTTATACTGAATGTTTGGCTGGTTCAGTAAAATTATGGTTATGGTTATACGTAATGCAGCCACAATGCTCTTTCCGACCTTTCAGGAATGCCTGTAAGGCTTAGACACAGGAAATAGATCTGGGCACCTCCCTAATTCCAATGCTCACACAGATCAGATATGCATGCTAGAGTAATAGTCCTTCTTCAGCCTAATTATGAAAACGGTTTCACTTTCCAGCGATTGTATAGGTTGCATGCCCAATCAGTGACGTATCAGGCCCTAATAGGTCACTGATTGGACATGGAGCCTGTACAGGGCCTGATAGGTCACTGATTGGGCATGCAACCTGTACAATCCCGGGCAAGTGAAACCTGTTTATGGGTCTTTCAACCATCCTTGTGTCCAACAAGAGATTTGCATTAAATGATGTTTTTCACAGAATCCTGCAGATACCCATCATCTCTTGAGTGGCGGATGTTACAGACGAAGGCAGTCCATGGTGTAGTGATGGATTGGAGTTGTTTGGGCCGCTGTGAGGTCTAAATTGAAGAGCCTTGTCTGCTGCCCCAAAATCTGTCTTCTCATCTGGCTTTGTTTGTCTTCTCATCTGACTCTGCTTTGGAAAACACTGCAGAGTCCAACTTGAGAAGAGCTGTCTGTTGACTCGTTGGCTTGAGTGATTGGTGGGAGGGCTACAAGATCTAGATCACCAAAACAGAGAACTTACTGCATAGGCGTAGCCATGTAGCAGAGGGCTACAAGTCCCTCTGGGTTTTGAAGATGTCTGCCTCACATTTGTCAACAAATTAAGTGTATGAAGGAAGCCCGTGACTAATGTTACATCTGTACAGTGCTGGGATCTTTATTTTCATGCTTGAGATTGGTTCCAGAAAGGAGAGCTGCCGAGGAGTTTCACTGAAGGTCTGCTGTATAAACATTACATGAGTGGTAGGATGTCTTCAGTTTAAATAGGTAGGGTAAAGACAACCATCCCTCTTATACTACAGCAGGTCTTGACACCACCCAGTTGACATGTAGCTGGCTGGGCTGGGGTGTGAAGATCAATTTTTTATCACCCTCTGTTATATTCTGTTCTGAAGAATGTCATCTTTTTGTACCTTGTATCTTTGTTGACTCTGTATGCTTTTCATTTACTGCTTTACCCCACCTCCATTTTTGATTTGTTGCCCCTTGTTGGATCTAGGCCAGAGAAGGCCGCTAATGACTCCTCTACACGCCACAAAATGGAACTAGAGGCTATTGTTTATTTTGTTCTTCTACATGGGGTGGTTGCCGAATGTTGTTATTCAGTTCAAGCATGCATTTCGCAATTGATATTTTTCTTGTCATCGGGTGATGAAGATCTTAACTGTGGCAAGAAATGACCTTTGTGCTGCAGTTCTTTGTGTCTTTTCTCACTGTCCTACTAAACATACCAAGTCCTCTTGACAGATACTACGCCCCCCGGCAGTTGTGTGTTGGCTAGGGAGGGGATGCCGTTGGGGTTGGAGGGGCGGGCGGTGAACAAGCCAAAGGCCATTTGTAAGACTTGGCTGAAGGGCAAAATGGTGTCTTTGCTATGCAGGTGTTGAAGCTTTACAGGTAACTTTGATTTCACCTACTTTTTCTGGGAAAATGTTTCATGTAGAACTGTTGGATCGAATAGAACATGGATCAGAGCCTCTTTGTGCTATGTTTCTGCATAATGTGAATTTGTGGATGATGGAATTGGGTTCTGATTGGGTTTAATATTGCTTACAGATGGTCTCATTATAATGCAGCATTGTTATGACACAGAACTTGCCTGGCAAGTGAGCAAGAACTTTCTAAGACAGTTTGTAAGAGCTTCCAGGTGAAAAATTCGACCTTTTCGTCGGCATCTCTTACTTTTTTGGCTGCTACAGTGAATAGTGAACAGAGTGAGGTTCGATTGTCCGCCTTCTCAGTCGGGTCGAACGGACCTCAGTGGATTATCATCGGCATTGTGAAGCAGGGTAATGGGCTTGTTCTGCCGGGAGGAGATAGCGTCGTCCCGCTTAGGATAGTTTCTATTGAGGAGTACGCAGAGCAGGTGCTTTCACTGTTTGTTTCAATATGTGACCCACTCTGTGAGGAGGAGCGAACGGGCCAGGAAACGAGAGAGGAAACAGGAGGAGGCTGTTTGTGTGCGGAGAGGAGAGGAATGTGCGTCGTTTGGTGAGTATCGATCGGAGGAGGAGGACATGGGCGGCGGCGGTGGTGGTGGACCGGTTAGGCATGACGTCGTGGTGCCCTGGTTTCTTGTGCGTACTTTGGTTGAAGGTTGGTCTCTCGGCTGTTTACGATTCTCCTCCGATTCCATAGATGATTGATGGACGCCTTGGTTGATGCAGTCTAAGGCTTTATGGAGCATGAACTTCTCTGTATATATATACTGAGCATGCCTTTTATTGTATATAGAAGTTCATGTACAGAGCCAATTGTTTATCTGTGGTGTTAGGATGTTCCCTTTATGGCCTGGACCTGGTTCTTCCTTCTTTGTGTCTGTAGGGGTAGTCTCTGTCAATGTTGGGGTGGAAAATAGTGGGAAGGGAGCCTGATGGCTAGGAAATCCCTATTGTATATATAAGCACACATGCGCGCACACACACACTCACACACGTACACACACACTCACATGGTGGATGGTCTGAGCCATTGAGGGAAAGGTGTCCCTTGCAAATTGCATGGTGGTCTCTAATTCTTGAGGCTCTGGTACAGGTTTTTAATGGCCAATTGCAGTTGACTGAACATTTCTGGGGCTGATCCCAATCACTTGGGAGACACCATGTAGCTAGATTTTGATTCTGTTGGCTGGTGTTGTCTTCATCTGCATAGATGCTACCACCCCCCCCCCAGATTTGGATGAGCACTGGTCATTGAAATGTTGCAGCTGGTCTCCTATTTATAGATGTTGATCTCTTAGATATAGAGCTAATCAACTGGCTATGGCTAAACGTGATAACCATTCGTAGGTATTAGTGACTGTGTGGGCTGATCATTTCTTGGGATTAAGCTTCTCTTTGTGAAGGCAATATCACACTGTGCATATGATAACTTGCTGTAGTTCTTCCATTTCATCTGGATTTTGGTTAAGGTCTCTCTTCACTGATGGCGGGTGTCTGTGTCATGGCAGTGGTCCTCACATCCAGAAATTGGTTGCTTTTCATCTAGCTCCAGTTTTTGTCACTGCTTTTCTAGCACGCTTCTGTTGGTGTGCTTTAGAGCCGAGTGCTGTGCATGGAAGTCGCCAGATAAGCCAAGAAATCTATTCACAGTTGCTGATTTGGTCTCCGCCTACTTGGTTCCGTATCAGCTGTTCCTTTTTATTACCAGCCACAGCCACAAACAATCCAGAACTGAGGTCCGGAAGTGTCCTGTTAGCTCCAGTGGCTCATAACGGCGTTATTACTATGCCTCCTACATTCGTGCTTCGGACCAACACGGATGCAGGTTCTTCGAATATCGGTCTTATTACCCATGCAACCAATCCCTAGTAGGACTCCAGCGCCCTCCCTCCCTCCCTCCTTCCTCCATTATGTCCATAAAACCTCTGTCTTATCGATCTGTGCGGGTCCCGATTCTGTGGCCACGTCCAAGCACGGCGGACTGTCTCGGAGCGAGGTCGGGTCGTTGCCCGATGTTATTACCGGGGAGGGGGGGGGTAGAGGGAAGGGAGAGGGGTGTCAAAGGGAGTGAGCGGCACCCACATTTCGTCAACCGACGCTTGACCGGCGCCTAATTTATGGAATGAGCCGAGGACTGGTTGGGGAAGGCTGTAATGAAAAGCAATTGAATGCGAGGAGACTCCGGTTTGTTCGGCTGCTTCGTTTGCGTTGGTTGGTGCTGAGTGTACATGGGTGGCTGTCAGCGTAAATCATGGTTATGTGTAAGGTGGTGTGGACAATGGGGCAGACGGTCTTCGGGGCATTCATGGCCTTGGACGACCGACCGGACCGTCCGTGTTGTAGTTCAGGAGGGAGAGAAATGCATGTCTGCAGCAATGCAGCATATGCCTTTATGTATGTGTGTATGTTTCTGAATATATATATATATATATATATATATATATATATATATATACATACAGATATCATACAGATATATATATATATATATATCTGTATGAAAATGGCCAATACCAAGACGTTGCCATAGGTATAAAGACTGTTGTTGACTTTATTTTTTAGCCTGAGGAGTGTCTGGTCCTTCCCTTGCAATCTAACCTTCCCATTAATAACAATAGCAATAATAATAACGACAATAAAACAATTTAGCTCCACAGCATGTCTGAGACCGCTAAAGATGTTGCTGTACATGAGTTAAGATCATAAGATACCATGAGATTTAAAAGACAAAGTCTTAAGATGTGCTTAGAATTAGTCCAGATATGGTGCGTTCTTCACATGGTTGAGAAGACTGTTCAAAGAGGTGGGTCCAGTGGCTGAGTAAGAACATTCGCCAAAATCATCGAGCCCTTGGGACTGCACAAGCCGTCATTATGGTTGCTGATCACAACAGTCCGAAACATAGCCCAAGGCCATTCAGTGAATTGTAGGTGATTATCAACAGTTTGTCGATGGTGGTCAGCAGAGGATGATAACCAGTGCAGGTTGCCTCAAGGCTGATAAGTGAGGTGATCGAATGGCCATAGATGAGAGGGGCAGCAGAGTTTTGCACTGTCTGTGCTCGCTCTAGGCAGTTGATGGCAGACTGACAGGCAGGCTGTTGCAGTATTCAACTCTGGAGACTATGATATTTATATATATATATATATATATATATATATATATATATATATATATTCGTTTAATTGAGAAAAGCAATCTGACAAAAACGCAGAAATGCTAACATGAGTGATAATGGATAATTAAAGTTCATTAGAAGATTTTAGAATAAACTAGTAAATATTTTTATATAATGATCTGGGAATAAATTGAGAGCTGAGATGTTGTTGGCCATCCCTGATATAGGGAATGGATATACACTTCACTTTAAACGACACATAGAAAAAACCTGGAATAAGTTGACTCGTTCATATAGCTGTCAAAGTAGGCTGCCAAGTTGCTGATGTTCTACATAACTTCTGATGAAGACACAGTTGATGGCAATGCGGTAGGGTGTTGCACCATAGGAACTCTTACTTTCACCAGAACGAAATCTGACACAAAACTAATCTAACACAGTCAGACGCTATACTCTCTGAAATGCCCTCAATACACAGCCACACTATCTGTTTCAGCTCACAGCTGAAGCGAATTTGTCCGCATAGCAGTGAGTATAATGAGCTACATGTGCTCCTCCACATGAGATGTAACGTAATGTAATGTAATGTAATGTAATGTAATGTAACAAAACATTTATAAAGCGCCACTTAAGAGTCTCTCAGAAGCGCTCAACACGTGGCCATCAAACAGCTGAAAAATGCGTCTTTAAGAGTTTAGAGAAACCATATAGCCGCGTGCAGCACGCACAGACGGCGGAAGAGCGTTCCAGATCCGCGGCGCCGCAATCGAGAAGTCCCGACGAGCACAGGTGGTGGTTCGAAACGAAGGTATTATCAAGTCATTTCGCGAGGCAGACCGGAGAGCCCGCCGACCAGTTTGAGTGCCAACACAAAGAGGACAGGGCCAAGCACTGATAGCAATCGAGTGCTATTTTAATATTTGAGTCTGCTAGGGATTGAGTTCTACTATAGGCGTTTTTGAATAAGCTGGTGTCCTGTGCTTAGCTTTCAAGTGACGCTTTAGAAATTTTGGAGTTTATGATTGCGATTACCGTGTGAAAGATAAATTTTAATGGAATCCTTCTATCGTTTGCAGAAATATTAAAACACGGCAATGAGTTGACTGTCCTGAATGCTAACAACTAGACTCTCTCACACCCTGCACACATGTCTGTTATTATAAAGACAGCTGTCAGAATAAGTTTCATTTGGCACAGCCTGCATGCAAAGTTTGAAATGAAAAGTAGTATTTATATTACCATGTTGTAACTGCTCTGTTATATAACTGCAAATGAAAACAAGTATAAATTACCAAGTTGTAACTGCTGTGTCATATAAGGGTGGGGGTGATTATAAACTGGGCCAGTGAGTTTCAAAATCTGAAATTGGGCTTGGCTTCCTCATAGCCTTTGTTGTACCTCTGTCAACCCGGTGATGTCTAATTAGTCCCCCATGATCAACGTCTGCAAGGTTGCTATCAAACACCATGGGTGTCAATAACATGTGGTGGAGCATATTCCTGTTTACTGTTTCCTTCTGTTTACACTATACTTCCTCTCCATTCTGACCACTTTTTCATGTTTATTTGCTTTGATAGCTCTCCTCTAATTCTCCTCTAAAACTGTTCTTTTTGACCGTGCTGGAGTCGGGAGCATCTCTGAGTAGTTTCCTTGAAGAGGTGCTATATAAATACTTGAATGAATGAATGAATTCAGCTCTCCAATTACTTGCTTCTGTTTTGGTTGATGTTCAGTGTTGGATGGTCAGTAATAAGCTTCTGCTGAGTTTTGAATCGTTCTGAGTTACTTGGGACTGTTAAACACAAGCCAGCACAATTCCACAAATTTTATTGGCTGACATCAGTTCATTTAGATGATGAGTGTCTCGGCATGACCTTTGACTCCACTATGTTAACAACCATATGCAAATCAGCTCGCTTTCCATTTGGGATATGCTTTTGGAATTAGACTTTACGAGACTCACACTATCTTAGTCTCACTCGAACTGCTCTGGTTTCTTGCTGTCTTTACAACCGCAGTTCGCTTCTCACTGGTTTCCTAAAATGAGATTTGAATAAACTATAGACATAGTTAAAAATTCTCTGGTAGGAGCCATAACAAGACCCATAAGTATCAACTTATTACACCAATATTGCACTCATTACACTGGCTGCCCATCGAGCAAAGAATTCAGTCTGTGTTATAGTATACAAAACATTGCACTGAAATCTTCACTCTTTCTCATTCCTTGTGCCATCAATAGATAGATACTCTGTCCTCTGCTGTATCTCGTACCAGAACGGTGTTTGGCTGTAGGGCGTTTAGCTGGGCTGAAGCTTTTGTAATAACTCACTGCCATGTTTTGTGTATTCTGTAAGTTTTCTAAGGTCAGTCAAAACTAGACTTGAAACTCATCTGTTTCAGCATGCTTAGACTTGCCGGGACTTGAATTCTGATTGCTCTGACTTGTCGGATTTTTACAGTCTGGCTTCTTGAATGGACTTTGACTACTTTAACTGCAATTTATGTTGGCGTAACCATCGATTGACGATTTGTGCATTATGATAATGGCGCTATAGAAGTCATTAGTTGTGTGGCATATCTGCTGACGACGACCTGTGTAGGTTCTTGGTCAGCCTCAGGAAGACCTCTCACCGTTATAATTATAGCCGTAGTATAATAGTATGCGATGTGTTTGCGAGAAGCACGTGACGAAGCTGGCAGGTGCCCGGCAGTCGTGATGTAATTTGCCCGAAGCCGAACTCTTTCCGTGCACCACCCCTTCCTCTCTCCCCCTCCCTGCCTCCATCCCTCCATCCCTCCCTGCCTTCCGTCACTGCACAGTGGTCGGTAGAGTCGAACGAAGAGTGGCCGCTGACGCCGTATAGCTCCTCGGGTCCGGCAGCTGGAGGGAGGAGGAGGAGGCTGGAGGGAGGAGGGATGGGATGTTTATGCCAGCAGCAGCAGCAGCAGCGCTGGCTGCACGCACATGCATGATGCTGTAACATTCTGGCTTCCTCCTCGCTCCCTCCATCCTCCACCGCCGCCTTCCAGTCTACCGCTGCCACCGCCTCTGTTGCTCAGCTGCTGTGGGAACCTTCCGGAAGAGGAGGAGGAGCAGGACGAGGAGGGTGCCTTGGCCGCGCTGTGATTCTCTGCAGCGGGAGAATGCCAATGTACACTACCACCACCACCACCTCATCCTTCCCTTTCCTCCGCATCCCCTCCGTCATCCCCCTTCCCTCGGCATCCTCCATTCGCCGGCTGCGGACGCTGAACCGGAGAGAGTGGAAGAGCTGCTGCTGCTGCTGGACGGACGCTATTTGCTATTGAGGGTGGGGTGGCCTGGTGGGGTGTGCAGAGAGAGTTTTTATCCTCGCTCTTTCTGTATTGATTTTCGCTACTAGGTTGCTGCCTCCGCCGCAGTGGTGGCTTCCGTCCATCGCTCGCCCGCCTGCCCCTGCCCGCCGCCCCTGCCCGCCGCCCCTGCCCGCCCGCCGACGTTTTTTGACCATTGGCAGCGAATTTTTACGTTGTACAGCTCCGCCAGAGCCACCGCCGCAGTAGCGCAGTAGCGCAGGCGTCTGTGTCGTTATGAGAGACTTGAGAGAGAACGCCGTTGAATTTCCAAGCATCGTCGTTGTCGTCGTCGTTGTTCAATAGTCATCGGCGGCCCCGTAGTTGTCTCAGTCCAGCCAACGTGTTCTGTCTTCTGAAATGCACGCCAGAGAGTTTCTTCTCTGCGTTCTCTCCTCCGCTGTTTTCCCCTTCCGTTCTGCTGCTGCACGGGGCTGTTGTGCGTTTCCAGTGGATTTACAGATCTATTCGTCATTGCTGTGGAAATTTATCCAGTGGATGTTGTTGAATGCGTTGAACTGATGATGCACTGGTGATGATACACAGAGACTGATGATGATGATGATGATGATGATGCAGTGACTTGGACTGTGTGTGGTACGTATGTAACGTTAAATATTTCGCGTTTTATGTGGTAGCGAAAAGATTTATGTGCAAAAATCTGTGTGGTACACATGTTGTTGGAAATTATCATTAATTTTATGGCTATATCGTACATCAACAGAGTTGCTAGGACTATCCCCATGCAATTACAGACTTCCTGTTTTGTCATTTATAGGAGGTCCACTATTTTAGTGCTAAATCCGGTTTTATTTAACAGGGACGTCGCATATTTTGTATGTTGACTTCATTGATTTACAGTGTTTCCCCGTTTATTAACCGTAATTAAGCATATCTGTATGATGAATGCCGGATTATAATGGTGATTTATCTTTCAGTTTTACGATCATTAGCTTCTTACAGTCAATGGCTTTATAGTAATGGTTATTTGGCCTTGTATTCACAGTGAATGGCAATTTAAAAACGGCAAGCATTTAGTATCGGGTGTGTAAGTTTACGGGTGTCGGATGGCATGCTGTGCGGAAGGTAGGCCTACGATGTTTTCTAAAGACGACACTAACCCTAACCCTGACCCTAACCGACCCTCACGACGCGTAACCTTACCCTAACCGACTCTCACGACGCCTAAAATGACGGGAGAAAATACACGCACCCCGATACTAAATGTTTGCCTTAAAAACTGCTAATCTCTTCCTTTGTAGGGCAACTAAAATTTTGCTATATTTGTTTTTCGTATGTTAAGTTATGGATTTTGGAAAGGGCTATGTACCCCATGACGTTCACACAATTTAATTTGGCTCCCCATTTTCTCATTTACCGGCAGAAGACCATTATTTTGTGGATAAAATTCCTGTTTTATTTTACAGGGACTGTGTTTTTACGGCGACTCTTCATATATTTATGGTGATTCCGTTTTTATTAACAGCAGTTAAGCTTATGTTTATGGTGAAGGATCGATTTTAATGGTGATTTATCCTTATTTTTTACGATGATTGGCCTTTTATATTGAATGACTTTATATGAACGACTATTAAGTGACCTTATTTTTATATAGTCAATAGGTTTTCAAAAGGAGCTAAACACCTTATTTGTACGGTGAATGGTATTTTACTAACAGTAAGTTTTCTGATTTTTGTAGTGCATTTTAATATAAGTCCTATTTATTTCTGACAGTATATATTGTTTCTTCTATACAAACTTGACTTCCATAATAAACTATGGCATGTTAAACTATGATTCTCCTCAATACTGAAGGAGCATTTGCCATGTGGAAGAACTGTAAAGTTGGATCCTACAATAGATTCTGCATTTTTTTAAACAAAAGCAAGAAACCGTTTAAATCGAATATATCAAATATCTGTGAACATCATCGTACCTGTAATGAGTAAGACTAGTGTTTGCAGCATTTTAGCACAGAAGTGTCAAACCTTTTTAATGGTGGGCCAATGGCAATATTTTCCAGCAAGTGGTGGGGCCAGGGTGCCGAAAGCGTGGGGGTAGGGGCCTGGGAAGAGGCTTGGTGAGCCCGTCCCCAGAAAAGTTGTGCAAACCAAATCTTAAATTGTACATTTTTAGCGTACTAACAGTCGAATTAGGCTTATAAAATATTAATTTTTATCTTCATTGTCACTCACGAACATCAAAGTAGTCTTTAAGCAAGGCTTTGCGGGCCAGAAAATATTGTTGGTGAACCAGAAATGGCCTGCGGGTCAGCTCTTTGACACCTCTGGTTTAGCATAACTAAACTTCAATGTAGTTATAAGAGCCTAAATCAGTCCTGTTATAAAATGCACATGTACATAATGTTATAATCAGAAAGCAACAGGGTAACAAAAATTTGTGGCTGTTAACAATCCAACATCTGTGACTTGTATCACTAGTGATCATTTATCATTGATCTTATAAGTCCTACTGTAAACCAGTTTCAGAAATTAAGTCCCGAATAAGGCCACTTGTTGACTATTATTTCATAATTTTAATGGAATTTAAGTATTCAAGGCTGGTGAGAACAACACTGAATCAAGATCCTTGTAAACCTGTGCTTGACTAAAATACAGCGGTCTGTACTCTAAACACAACTATATATTTATTTGCAGGCATAAAAACACTAGTTGAAATGAGGATAAAAATTGATGCTTGCATTTTAAACAGCATTATTCATCGCTTATAGTATTGACTTGACATAGTATTTCAAGAATGCAGAAAATAAGAAACACTGACATTAGACAAGTATTGGGTTATAGAAACAACTCTGCTAGACAAGTCTTTCAACGAAGACTCAAGATGGTTTGGACATGTAGAGAGAATGCCAGTTAACCAAATACCATACAATGCACTACATGCAAGACTCAAGGAAAAAGAAACAAAGGCAGAATTGTCCCAGGGGCTGACAATTTATTGAGAAAAACTTTTTAACCAGAAAAACTTTTTTAACCAGAAAAACTTTTTTAACCAGAATGCTTTATAATGCTTAGTTTCATATAAACCAAAGTGAGGTTATGCAGTTAGATAAATAAAGAATATACTTACTTACTTAACTATTATCCTGTTATCCTGCTGTTTTTGACCGTATTTTGATGTTTAATCATAATATTTCATAGAGAAGAAGAAGAGCAGTCCCTTAAGCTAGCCTGAGAGGCAGCCATGGGTATGAAGTTTTATCGACTTCATTTTTATTAGAGGGCACATGCCATTCCTCTCCCTCACGATCTCATCTTCCCTCTGACAGTGAACGGTCAGTGTACTCATTTCGGCTGAGTTGGCACAGGTGGAGCAGACACCTCTGAACAAATCTTCTGCCCTGGCGGGTTTTGAACCTCTAACCTTTTGCTTGACCGTCCAGCACGCTAACCACCAGATTATCGTGCACTCCAAAAAGTCTTTCATAGTCGTGCTGTGAATTCTTTCTCCTGGCACCAATGTCCGTTTATGGTAGAAGTAATGTATTGCCATTTACAACGAACACAAAAACGGGACATAAGGTTATAATAATTGTTAGACATCGTCTGGTGTGAGTTTGCGCTCGGCAATAGGCCAGAGCTTTGCTGACCGCTTTATGAATTCCAGTATGTTCACACTTGTACGAGGTAAGATAAGGGCGACGTCAACGGCCCTTTGCAAGCTGAAGATGTTGTTAGACGATGGAAAGTGGAAACTACCCTAGCCTCTGAAGAAGCAATGAAGGCAGTCTTCTGGCTCAGTCCAGCAAGGTCAGGCTTGGTTCGAAGTCGATATCTAGGTCAGGCAATGAGGTCCAGCAAGGTCAGTTAAGGAGGTCAGGTCAGGCTTGGTTCGAAGTCGAGATGTAGGTCAAGCAATGAGGTCCAGCAAGGTCAGTTAAGGAGGTAAGGTCAGGCTTGGTTCGAAGTCGAGATCTAGGTCAGGCACTGAGGTACAGCAAGGTCAGTTAAAGGAGGTCAGGTCAGGCTTGGTTTGAAGTCGAGATCTAGGTCAGGCACTGAGGTCCAGCAATATCAGTGAATTAGGTAAGGTCAGACTTGGTTCGAAATCTAGGTCAGAGAGGTAGACAGAAGAAGAAACATGTAGTAGCAGTTTGTACTGAACACATTATCTCCTGCAAATGCAAAACAGAATACTTGAAGCTATACAGATATAGGACGTGGCATTAGTTAAAGTGAAAGAATCAAATTGTGATATAAATGGCTGCATAGAGATTGTGGACAAAGAAGTCCTTTGCTCACAATAATTGCCTCACTCCAGGCTCTGATATACTGACACTGAACGCATAATACATGCAATGTGATAGCAACAATAACAATGGTGTCCTTCAAAGCAACAATAACAATGGTGTCCTTCACTTTGCTCTACATTTCTACGGTGACCTAGTTGTCTCACTGGCTTGAAGTTCCACTGTCCATCATCAGAGTAGCTTTGTTGTGGTTGGTTCATCTTTCTGGAATAAGTTCTCCAGTAACACTCCACAAGAGCTCCTTGTCTCTCTCTATGTCTTTACCAAAAGTTCTTGAAAACCATTCTGTTTGAACTTGGCTTTGTGATGTCAGGTCAGGAGAGCCTCTGAGGAGTTTCTGTTGATGGGGTGGGTGCTTTACAAGTGCCTGATTATGAATAGGGTTTCAGGTTGGAAAAGATTGCAGTAGTTATGCTTCCCTTCTTGTTGTGTATTCCTACTACATGATTGTAGTATTGCGTTACTCAGTGCAAATGGCCGAAGCTGAGGTTGTCATGCTTATGCTGGGTTAAAAGATCCAAGAGTACGTCGTCCCCAGGCCTTTGTTCATATTATATTGGCAATTACTGCGTTAGATCCCTGTATAATTAAGCTTGATTATAACCGGAATCTGTGGATTATCTTGGCTATCCGTTATGTACCTGCCATGCCTCGTGATCCTCCTATTGCGTGACACTATGTGTTCAGGTGCCGCTGTTTGCTTTAGACTTTTATGTGCCCTCCACCATTACATCACATGACATTACGAATACTCAAGTAATTAATGCACATTACGTTATAGTCTGAACTGTACCAATCATGGGAAATACAATGGATAATTAATTAGTTACCATAATTATAAGATAGGCTGGGGAAGGCAGTTCACGTGCTATGGCTTCATTCTTTGTTCTGCCTCTGGTAAAGCACTTGACTTGCGGAAATGGTGTTAATGGTTCATGGGGTTCAACGATTCTCATCTGATTTGCATGCCTCATGCACATTTATACATCCATCCATCCTTCCATACATGCATACATAGATGCACGCATACATACATACATGTACATACATACATGCACACAGATGTATACAACTATACATGATCATTGGTACAGCTTCTCATGCCCCAATAAGCTTTAACTATTTGTGTATACATAGATGTTTCTGTTTTGCACATTATCCGTTAATGCCCTATGTATTTATATCATGGTTCAGAATCAGCGTGTACTGTGTACACACAGTGTATCTATAAATATAATATGCATGCCTCTGTGTGTAGATTTCTGTGGTACTGAGGTGTTCAGCAGATGGATTACAGATGTACTGGATGATGTAGACGGAATTGTTGGTATGTTTACTTAGACTTGTAGACCTTATGTTATAGTCATTTGGTGGTCACCAGTTGACTGGGCTTTGGTCAGAGTCACTTAGAGCCATAAGCTTGGTCAGCCCATTTCTTTGTATGATTTATCCTGCATATGTCTTCCGGCCATTCTGGCTTGTTGGGTTGGACCTGGCACCTACTTATGAAACAACAAAATTGCCCTCTTCAAATAGTATGTATGCTTTTCCCACAGAGACAGTAGGCTGCAAGAAACATTTTCAGCCCATGTTAAGTGGCAGGCACCTTTTTGGTTCTGTTAGGTAGCCAAAGTTTAGGACCTTTGTGAGATACTCAAAGGTTGCTGGCCAGATAAACATGTATGTACACAGATACGTCTGACAGCTCTGTGCCTTTGGTGAAGTGATCAATTGGTTGCTCACTGGTCCAGGATTGAAGTCCTGAGGCATAGTCTGGGTTCTTCTGCTGCTCTGCTTAATCACCAGGACTGTGTGTATTTGTGGGTGACTTGACAAATGACCGAAGACAATGGGGGTAATTTATTCGTACCCATCGCCCCCAAATGGCTGACATCAGGAACTGATGATGAGCATTCGAACCTGGCTTCACCCGGTTTTTTCCCCATGAATGACAAATCCGCTTGGTTTGCATATTTAGCCTCGCTGTCGCTAGAGTATTGCATTGGGGAGGCGGGATTTTTCTGGGCTTGCCGTGGTTTTGTTGTAATTGTAATCGAACATTTATATAGTGCCACTAAAATCGCTGTTGACCAGCGTCAGTGCCTGCATCAGCGAACAAGAAGGTCTTAAGGCATCTCCGGAACTGAGAGGGGAGAGGGCTAGTAACTCAAGGCAAAGAGACTAGGAAGACAGTTCCAAGCTGGTGGGCCAACACGGGCAGAGCACCTAGAGTGGGCCCTATAGCAGAGCCCATAAGCAGGACAACCATTAAGCCACAGATGAAGAGAGCAGAGGCCCTTGCAGGTAAGGAGGAGACCAGAGTGCAGAAAGACCTCAGGTAGGACGGGGCCTACAAGGCAATTACGCATGAGGGTAAGGGTTTTGAACTGCACCTGCTGTTGAATAGGGATCCAGTGAAGCAAATCCTGAATGTAGCCTGATATATGACCAAACTTTGGAATGCTCCAAGGCATTCGTGTTTATCTACCCTTCTACATATCATTGCCCTCATCATGTGTTTTATTAAAAGGATCATTTTCAGTCCTTCACCCTGGTTTTGTTCTGAGGCTTTCATGTATTTCTATCTTCTATATTGTTGCACTCATCATGTGTTATTAAAATGACAAATCCACTTGATTTGCTTATTTAGCTCTGCCTTCGGATGACTTGCTTTGGCTTGTCTAGAGAAATGTCAGGCAAATCTACTTGATTAGCATATTTACCCCCCCCCCCCGCCTTCATATCACATGGTGTGTCAAGAGAACTTTCATGAGATTTAATATAAACATCTATGTGAACTTAAAATGCTCATTTCTCAGAATCGAAATGACATTTTGAGCTTAAAATAGTTGTGTTGACCTAGAAATTTGCAGAGGAGAATGTTCTGTAAAAATTTCATATCCCTGCTGTTTTGCATTTGCGACTCTTTAGTCAATTTAGTGGGACAGGCGAATATATATACATACCCACAGACACACATACACATGTGCATGCATGTGTATATATATAATTATATGTAATATATACATATATTTATACATATATTTATATATATATATATATATATATATATATATATATATATATATATATATATATATATATATATATATATATACGAAGGAGAACTTTCAGAAATGTAATTTATATGTGTGTCTCGTGTCTCTATAATGTATCTCTGTGTGTGTGTCTGTGTGTGTGTATGTGTCTTTGTCTGTGGCCAGATCAGTTTCTGATCTGCTAGCTGAGATGTTTTGGCTATTAGATGTAATCCTATGCAAGTGTTCAGGTTTCAGCTCATTGCCAATGAACGTGTAGGCCTTGCTGGCGAAAACACTTGAGTTTTTTTGTAGCGGTATTTTGGGCTGGTATACTCGGGCATGGGTCGTTTCGTTGTTTTGTTGTAGCTGCTAGCATTCGGTGACCTTGGCTTGGCAAGATTTAGAAACTGATTTGACACATGAGACATTTTGACAAATGAAAGCCTCTGGACCATTAGTTAACTTAAAATGAAATCTTGTTTTCAATTTCTTCCACTGCTGCTTTGTGCTGCTGACACAGCTGGGGCTCTGTTTGTGTATGGGTGGTTAGCACTGCGATTTGTCTAGGGGATTGGTCGAGTGACACCTGAAAACAGGGTCTGCCAGTTTGAATCTCTCAGAGACAGCCGGTGTGAAACTCATACAATGCAATGACACACTGCTTAACACATCACATAAATTGATGTCAAACAGTTTCTTAACTGAGACTGATTGTTGTGCCCTGGTTATATTGAGGAGATAAGTGAAAATGCTGTACATGTTAACCATGTGGTTTACTCTTGACAAGGTGTGACATTTTGCTGACATGTTCGAAGTTCGATTCCAAGCATGAAAATGGGGTGAAAGTCTGTGGATATAAAATTGTCATTGTTGTGTTTCTGTCGGTCATTCTTTCTGTCTTTCAGCATGTCGGGTATTTCACATGTTTGTTTATTTCTCTTGTCTGTCTATTTCTCTGGTCTGTTTATTTCTCTTGTCTGTTTATCTTGTCTGTTTATTTCTCTTGTCTGTCTATTTCTCTTGTCTGCTTCTATATCTGTCTCTTCATTCTGCTTTCTTTCAGTGATTGTATCTTTTCTTGTTTCTCTTTATCTCAGTCAGTCTGTATATCTCCTGCTGTCTGCCTTGTCCATGTGTTTGTGACACCCTTTCTTGCTGTGCCTGTCAGACTGAATGGCTGCCAGTGTGTCTGTTTGTATAATCTATCTGTCTGTCTGTCTGTTTGTCTGTCTGCCTGTGCTCAGTTGTCATTGAGTGCATATTGTGCTTTTTTCCTAGTGCAGCTCATTACTCCTCGTTCGGTCGTCCTGTCTTTTCCATCGAAGTGTCCAAATTAGAGAAACCTGATGACGAGAGGATACAGTGCAAAAGAAGCCGACCATAAAACATCGCTCTGTATCCCAGATGCTTCCAGCCTTATACATTAAAGATGTACAGTGAAACCTCATTATTGAACAGACCTCTCTAGCATGGATTCAGTTACGGTGTGGCTGGATGCCAAGTAGGTGGCATGGTGCCTCCTGATCGATCAGTGCTTGCTGTGTATGTGGTTTAGTGTATGTATGTGTGGTATGTATATATCTAGAAGGGCATGTGTGTATGCAGTAGTGTTTTGCAGTGTGGTACATTTAAACTGAGTCACACACACACACACACACACACACACACACACACACACACACACACACACACACACACACACGTGTACACACGAAGATGGGGCACAGGATAGTCTGGTGGGTAACATACTGGAGTGTCAGCTGTGAGACAGAACGATTTTGCAGGATTTATGTGCCACTGGCAAACTCAATTATAAAATGAATACATCAGCCCTGGAGGCTAAAACGTGAGCTAACCATTATCTCCTAGCCTTGGATAAGGGTGGAAGAACGGATCTCTTTTTTAATTCCAATGACCCAATGACAGTGATTTGGGTCAAGCTTTATGTGGTATTGTACAGTGAGTGGCTTAAGGTGTCATTTTTGCTTGACCTACTTATGAGTTGAATCAAGGTCGTTGAGGTAAAAGAATCGCCTTCTCATATCCTGGACAGATGGCTTGGATAAAAAGATCCTGTCATATGAGTAGTCTCATTTTGAGGATGCTGTGTCCCAAAGAAGATGATTAGCAATGACCTCCTCCTTTATCCAAGCGTAAGACTGGCACCACCCAAAAAACGCCAGTGGCAGACATGTTTGATGAGCAGCGGACAAAAGTTCTTGTGCACAGGTCCTAGGAATATGAGTGCAAGGGCTGACCTAAATGTACCTAATCAGGGCTGTTTGAAAGACCATAATGCTTGTTTACGGGTGGAGTGAATGTGTGACTTTGAGTCTAAGATTACAGTTTTGTAATTGTAATTACGACAGTTTGTATAGCATCGTAAGTAGCAAGGTACTTCTAGGATGCTTTACACACATACACACTGTCAACTACTGTCAGTGCAAATGCCAAGAGGTCTGATAGCAAGTACAGTTTTAACTGTTTTTTAAAAACATGAGAAGAAGAAGCCGAGGCTGGGTGTAAACACCTTGTGGTCGAATGTAAATGTGCATGCTTTGATGTTAATGTGTTCTGCTAATTTAGTGTGTTATGCTTGAATGAGAACGACTGGGTATGTATATGGTGTTTAGATGTACAGGCCATTTTTTACATGTGATGGAATTTGGGACTTGAGCCAATGCTGGATAGAGTTTCTGCTCTGCTGGTTTATGAAACATATCCTGCTGTTTTGCACATACCCTGGGGCTCAACTTACATCTATATGCAACTGTTTGGGTTTAAATTAGTGTCCTCTGAGAATAAAAATATCAAATTCATAACTTTATTTAGACCAAACAGATGCAGTAGTTTACAGTTAGATGACAGTTATCCTGATTGGCTTTCACAATATATATAGCATTTTTGTTGTGAGGGTTTTTCTATCAGAGCAATAGCCTAGTAGTTAGTGTGCCGGACTTTCAACCAAGAGATTGGGCTTTCAAAACCCCTCCAGGACAGAACTTAGTTTTGAGATTTCTGTTCCATCAGCGCCCTGTAGTGTACTCGGCTCTAATGAGTACACTGACTGTACACTGTCGGTGGGAAGATGAGATGGCGAGGGAGAGGACTGGCCACCCACCCTCGTATTCTGAGGCTAAGAAAAGTGAAGTTGCTAGCATTTCATCCCCATGGCTGCCTCTCAGACTAGTTAAAGGACTGTTCGTCTTCCAAGATCAGCAAGAAGCTAGATTATTTATGTTTATTAATTGTGCCAAATCCTTTATTATGGTATTCAACTTTAACGGCAGCATTGTCAACTACTGAGTGGTCGAGTGGGTTGGTAGCCTGCTTGTCACGCCGGCGCCCCGGGTTCGCTTCCCGGTCGGGTCGGATTATCAGAGATTAATTTCTCGGATCTTTACTGCGGGTGGCTCGGTCGCATTATAAACGTGGAGTACAATACAACACACAATACAACACATCACAATACAACTGGGGCGCGGTGGTTTAGGGGTATGTTCGGTGCCTTGCAGCTGGAGGGTTGCGGGTTCGAATCCACCTCAAAGTCGCCGCATAGGGACGCTGGGCAAGTCCTTCACTCGCAATTGCTCATGCGCTTCGGCGTGAAACTCCGATTCAGCGTTCGCGCAGTAGTCGGGAGCGCCTCTGAATGGGAAATCTGGTAGGGGCGCTATAACAAGTGTTCAAATACAATACAACAAACATTACACAATTATCACTTCTCAGTCCATCCAGAAAGACTGGTAGTTACCTGCCTTCTCTGTCGCTTGAGAGAAACCCCGGGATTCCAACCTGCTGTGAGGTAAACACCGTCTCACGGAAACAAGTGCAATGCCCTCTTTCTACACCTCAGTAGAACTATCCGGTCTGCAGCTGTTCATTAATTTACATTCGAAATAAACTAGGCACAGCGAGACTGCTCTGTACTCGGAAGTACCTGTTTGCAAGGAGTAGAGGCCTCACTGCTCAGTAAGGGTCCAGCTGCCTATCAAGCACTGTAGGAGCTATTCGTCACACATGGGCCGTGTGACCTTGTACTTGATGTGATGACGTAATGAATTATGACGTATCGAGTCGTCGTCCTTGAAAACGTGCTACTGCTGCAGCGGGTGATATATCCTTGTGTGCGGTTAACAGATGGGAATGGACGGATGAGGAAACGTATGGATGGAGGAGGAGGAGGATGAATGTTGCCGACGGCAGATGGCATGATGGCGGCGGTTGCAGAAGCCGCTGCGGGAGAGGAATGGGCATCTCTGGTCAATATTTATCCAGCGAATGCTGTTCTTGTGCTTATGGTCTGGTGGTGACATATGCATGTCTGGCCTGAATGCTGAGTGGCAGGCAGACGGACAGGCAGACGGACAGGCAGACGGACAGGCAGGCAGGCTCACAGCCTTTTTGGATTTGAGGTCATTCCCTTCTCACCTCCCACGCTATTGCCTTCCTTCCTCTTCTGCGCTCCTCCTCCGCTGCCTCGTCTTCCGTCTCCTCCGCTGCCTCCGTCTCCTCCAGCTGTTGAGCGAGAAAGCTTTCCAGAACAATAATGAGTTTCGCTGGAAATGCACGGAATGATTCTCCAATGCTTCTAGGAAAAGACCTTTCAACTGTAAATGACAAGTGCATAGTAACGAACCCACTAACCGATGGACGGACCGACAAAGGGAAAGACGGACAAAGGGATAGAAGGACAAAGGGATAGAAGGACAAAGAGAGGGACAGGCAGGGCAGTCTGGCGGCCTCTGCAATGAAAGCTGCACTCCGCATGTGCCGTGTAAGACGTGTGTCAAAAGTGCGTCAGAGTAATGTGGAAGTGCAATTGAGATTCACCATCTTTGTGTAGGAATGAATGTGCATATAGCTTGACATTCATGACGTTCATATTGTGCCTTCTAAGAACAGCTCATGGTGCTATATAAATGGCAGTAAGCTACGTAAATCACACACTTGTGTGGTCCTCGACTTGGCTGTAGTGCTTGCTTGACTACAACGGTCCAACATCCACCAGATAAAATATCCTTACAGGCAACGAGTTGTCAGTTTCATGAAGTGTATCACGATTCGAACCCTGGTAACAGAGGAGAAAGGCAAACACGTTTGTAAATGTGCCATCGTGCGACTGGAGTGGTTGGTGGGCGGATGAGTGATCGTTAAGAATGTGTCTGTAGAGGAGCTACGGAATGGCCGTTGTTGTGGCTTTGGTTGAGGTGGTTGTGGTTGAGGGTCAGTTGGTTGGGGTAGATTGGTTGTGTGGGTGTTGGTAAGGATGTCCTGTCCCATTAAATGTTTTTCCTATGACAGATAGGAACACGGTGATAGGGAGAGACAATGATACAGGCCCTGAAAGGTTTAGACAGAGATACAAAGAGACAGATACACAGAGACATAGATACACATTCTGCAACAGAGTATCAGAATACATGATCAGAAGTCGTTTTGGTTCTGGCAGAACCGCAGGCGGCTTCTCTTTCACTGTGTGTCACTGTCTTTGTCTCTCTCTCTCTCTTTGTCTGTCTGTCTGTCTGTCTCTCAGTCCGTGGTATAAATGACATTCAACTCATTCCTCTGGCAGCTCGTTCTTCGCTACAGTCGTCGTTGGTGTATCATCTGTTTTCTGATATACAGACACACACACACACATCTGCCTTCGATGATCACCCAGCCAGAGGCTGAACTAAGCCGGCATGTGAGGAGCATTGCTGGCTGAGGTAAGCTGGTACATTCTGACATTTTTCTCTCGGCAGCAGGTATGCCTGCACTCATGGCACAAACTTCGTCTTTCTGTTTGGCCTATAGGTCTTCGGGTATTTTGGCACCATACACCTCAGAGGATCCGGTGATATTTGCTAAGAGCACTGGCAACTGAGGTACTGGAACACTGCCCTGTTATTGTATTGTATTGTACTTGATCATTTATAAAGCGCTTCTCATATATCATAAGCCTTTCAGAAGCGCTCCCAGTGCGAGGTACTGTTATGTCCACTTGGTCAGCATTTTTATGTCATTTGAGTAGCAGACGCTTAACTGTTGGTCTCTTACGACTTGCTCTGCCACTGTAAGGTGGTGTTCTTGTAGTTAGCTCTTTTTCTCACTTGCAAAGCCAAATATCATGTATTATAATCCCCATTAGGGCTGAAAGATGTGACGAGTTCTGTCATGATAGTGAACTTGGCTACACGTACATTGACTGTACCGTGTTGGTGGGAAGATCAGAGAGAGAGGATTGACCACCTGACCTTGAAGCATGCCGGGCTAGGAAATTTGAAGTTTCCAACACTTAATACCCCAACTGCCATTTAAGGTTACATTACCGTTAGGGACTAATTGTCATCTAGTACTGATTGAAGGAAGGAAAAGCAAAGGAAGACCATGGATAGGACAGCATTTCCCAAAGTGTGTTCCACAGAACCTTAGGATTCCGTGAGGGAAAGAGAAGGTTTCCGTGAGAAAATTGGATAAAAGTGTTGTTTGAATGTGTTGTTACATCATAAATCAGACTCGAAGACAACGTCCCATGGGAGAATTTCATTTTAAATGATTTATGATCTAATTATTGTGGATTAAAACTGTATTTACCTGCATTACTGTTATGAATTAAACCTATATTGGTCTACTTCGCATGTAGGCGCTATGCATACCAGAATACGGTTTGGTTAGGTCTGGGTTCCATGAAAGAATTTCTGATCAAAAGGGTTCTGTGGTCTAAAAAAGATTGGGAAGCACTGGAATAGACAATACAAACGAAGACATGATAAATACAATTGGACTTTAAAAATGGCGGAAGAGATCGTTCATGTGCACCCATCACAGCCAAATGGACAGCCTGATGAAGATGAGGAGGAGAAGAAATGAATGACCTGAATAGGTTACTTTACTGTACACCAAACACGCCTTTTGTTAAATTGAGGTTGATGCACCAAAGTGAATTTTTCCTTAGTGAATGCTTGACTACATTGCCGTATGTTACACGGTGAAAACTATTTCGTGTAAAAATTTATGGTAGTGTCTTTTGCAATAGAAACGAGACAGTCATCTGGTTTTACTGCAAGACCATTACGTTTAGACTTGTAAACCTTGGTTGCCTCTCTTGCCCTGGCTTCTTGCCTTGGTTGCCGGTCTTTACCGTAATTGCCACTCTGGCTTTGGTTGTCTGTCTCGTATCGGTTTCCTGTCTAGCTTTGATTGCCTCCATTGCCTAGGTTGCCTCTGTTGTCACCAATTGCGCTCGCCTCGTAGCGTTCGTAAAAAATCGTTTTTCTTCGTTGGTGTCGTGCAGTGTACAGCGACTGACCGACCGACTGTACAGCGATAAACAACGGCGGATAAGGAAGGCAAATAGCATCGACAATAAGAATAAGAATGATAATAATGGGAAAAGAACAACGCCAGTCGTCGATTATTACCATTCTGACCGATCGTCGGTCGACTGGTCGGACTAAATAACGACAGCTGGCCGCCTTTATATAGCGCATTATCTCGTTCTTCATACGGGCTCTTGTCCTTGTCAGAGGTTGGTCTCGTCGACCCCCCCAACCCTCCCTCTCCCGTCTGATTTAATACCCTGCCTGCCTTTCTGGCCGGGATTTCGATATCAGTATGTAGACGGCGAATGAATCGGTCGGTCGTCTGCTCAGTGGCGGGACAGCTGCTTTTGTGGAGCGAGATTGTAACGGCGGCGGCGGGTAAGGCGAGATGAAAAGATATTGTGTCGGTCCTAATGTACTTCTGCCCCCGTTTATTTATGGCCTGCGCAAGTGGCCTTTGTCGGGGTCCCTACAGCCTCCTCCGTCGTCGTCTCGTCGCTTACCAGCACAGCCATCCCTGCTTTCAACCAGAGCTGCAGTGGTGGACCGCGGTTATGTGGGTGGATGATGGGTGGTTGGGTCGATGGGAGAATGGGTGGGTGTTGGACAGTGCTTCCGTACCAGCGACTGGGACATTCTGGCATGCTTTTAAACCTAGATGCACTGAGTTGATAAGTCAGTGTTGTGCTGTGATTTAATGCTACGGTATGCTGTATATTGTGCCATGAGAAGGCTTGGACAATCATCCTATAGTTGAGCGTAGAAATCAGCAGTTTAACTACAAGATTAAAAAAGAATGTTGTTTATTACAAACCTAGAGAGAGTTCGGGTTAAAATTGTGCATGATATGTAAAGCAGTGTAGTACAACTGTTGGCCTACCTCAGAAGATCATGTAATTTTGGACAGTGTGCCTTTCATCTGTAGGGTTGAAGAGGGTACTCTGCCCAACTGGTTCCCACTGAAAAAGATAAATTTTTTCCCTACATTTCAGTCACCGTCGTAGGTCATTTACCTTACCCAACTGCTGCCAAGTTGTGCTTGATTCTGAATAATAGTATCTGAACTGGCCTTGCTTTAGATGAATGTTGTGTTGATGATTCCCATAAAATGCTTAGGATTCCTGTTTTTCAAAACTAGTCCTCTGGCTGAGCACTGTTGTGCTGACACTTGGCCAAAATAACCTTCAACCAAGCAACCTCCACCCCATACCAACGAGCTTGTTGAAAGAGGCTCTTAATCAAAGAGCGATAACCTTCATCCCTTGTTTGACAACCTTATTCCATGCCTTTCCTTACTTTACCCTTTTCTTCTTGCTCAGCTCGGAATGAGGTTTTGTTTTGCCAAAGGTGGGGCTGGTTAGAAGAGCAGGTATCTTAATGGGGCTCCATATAGATCATTACTACATTATACTATGCACAATGGCAGGAAGCCCTGGACTCATGCCAGATAAGCTTCAAGTAGGTTCTCGGATTCTCCGGAGGGAGGCGGAGGAGGAGGAGGAGGCCATGTGGCTCTCTGGGTCTCTGGGTCTTTTTAGCTGCTGATGCTAATGCTGCTGATGCCTTTGTCCCTAACTTCCTCCGCCCGTCCTCCTCTTCCTCCTCATCTGCTTCAGCTTGTACCTTTCCCTGCCTGTTTATTTTTCCTGTGTGCAGACAATGTTTAGATAAAGTATGTATAATGTATATACTGTACACATATGCATATGGGGATAAGACATGCATACTTATATATATATATATATATATATATATATCATTAGGGGTGTGTGTGTGAGTGTGTGTGTTTGTTTTCGCCCTTAGGGATGGATGTCTTTGACGGTTTTCCTTGTCTTCTTTGTTGCTGTTTAGTTTGACTGTAGACTGGTTGGCTGGCTGGCTGTGCTACTAAATGCTGGAATAAGACTAAATTTTGTCTGACTCTATGTCTGGATAAATGTGGTTGATATATTCAGTGTTCGCTTCTATGTCACTGTCTTTGTGTTCCTCTTTGGATATATTTGGGATATATTTGGGGCTGCGTACATCTGCCAAAACAAGTTGTTCCTTGTACAATCCATGGAGCTATGATGATTGGTAGACAAATGTAAGTGCAGTGCGGTGAGGAGGATCAGGATAGATGGACGGATTGGATGATGGATTGCATGGTGAAGTGAATGATGGATTGGCTGGGGTGGATGGTGGATTGGCTAGGGTGGATGGTGGATTGGCTGGGGTGGATGATGGATTGGCTGGGGTGGATGGTGGATTGGCTGGGGTGGATGGTAAATTGGCTGGGGTGGATGATGGATTGGCTGGGGTGGATGGTGGATTGGCTGGGGTGGATGGTGGATTGGCTGGGGTGGATGATGGATTGGCTGGGGTGGATGGTGGATTGGCTGGGGTGGATGGTGGATTGGCTGGGGTGGATGGTGGATTGGCTGGGGTGGATGGCTAGGGTGGATGGTGGATTGGCTGGGGTGGATGGTGGATTGGCTGGGGTGGATGATGGATTGGCTGGGGTGGATGGTGGATTGGCTGGGGTGGATGGTGGATTGGCTGGGGTGGATGCAAGGCCAAGTCTGAAGAATATCCATGCCAAGTCATGGCAGAATCTGATATCTCTTCCACAGTTTCCACTGAAAAATCAGAAAATCGTCTGGGTCAAGAAGGTCCTGCGTATGTCTTTATGTCTCTGTGCCTGTCTATGTGTTCCTGTGTGTGTGTTTTGCTGTCTGCCATGAGTATCTGTGTCACAGTTGTTTGTTCTCTGTCTCTTGTCTTCTCTTCTGCCCTCAAGACCTGTGTCTGTCTGTCTGCTTATTGTTCTGTCTGCCTGTCTGTCTGTCTGTCTGTTCTGTTCATGCACTTTGCAGCATGCCTGCTCTTCTGTCTGTCGGTCTGTGTGCCCCTGTCTATCTTGCTTCCTCTGTATATCTGCTTACTTGCGTATATCTGTCGGTTCCCTAATCAGTCAGTGGGAGCAACGGTCAGTCAGGAGAAGCATCCGTCCTCCTCTGTGTGTGTGTGTGTGTGTGTGTGTGTGTGTGTTGTGTGTGTGTGTGTGTGTGTGTGTGTGTGTGTGTGTGTGTGTGTGTGTGTGTGTGTGTGTGTGTGTGTGTGTGTGTGTGTGTGTGTGTGTGTGTGTGTGTGTGTGTGTGTGTGTGTGTGTGTGTGTGTGTGTGTCTGACTGTTTGTAAGTCAGTGTTTGTGCGTCACTTGGTGTCCTACATATATATATATATGTATATATGGAGATCGAAATGATTTAATCAGTGCCAGAGTTCTCCTAAATCAGGCAGGTGCGTGTTTGCATTTGTCCGTCTGCTAACATAGGGTGGGGGATAGCAAGTGTTGGAATGCGGCTGATCAGTCATTGAACCTCCCCCCCCCCTCAGAGCAACGGGCCTGTCTCCCTCCACTTCGATTTCCACGGCAGCAGCCGCTGTTGCTGGATCGATGGTTAGAAGAATTAAAAAATGGTTTCCGGTTTCCCGATTAATGACGGCGGCGGCGGCGGCGCTATCCAGGACTGACTCCTCCTCGGGCAACAATAGATTCATCTGGCCAGCAAGGGTGCAAGAAATAGGCGTTTTAGGTAGAAAACTTTCCAGTTTTTTTATAGACTTAAAGAGAAAATGAGATTTCCTATTTTTGTTTGAAAATAAGTTGTAATTACATAATATTGTTGTTATTGCAATGTTTAATTAAGCAGATCCTGCTAGAATGTAGGCCAGTGTGTGCTACTGCACTGAACTCACGGTTAACATTCTATACACCAACTTCATTCTGTTTAAATAAAACCTAAGACCGAATTTTATTGCTCTTTTTAAAAGTAGGTTATGTGCACCTCTCTCGTGCAGAGAAGTCATGGTGGAGTGAGAGAGAGGAGGGACGGTTTTGTTTGGCTGTGTAAAGAGAAATCCTAAGGGCTGTTATGTTTTGTTGCAGCGAAAAAGGTAGAATGCAGAGAGAGAGAAGAGAAGAGATCGTATACTTTGACCGTTTTGTGAGTGGCACAATGACACGCAGTAGACACGAGAGGACCGCTTTGGACTTGACAATGACCAAGAGGGGGAGGTGTAGTGATCACTCACCCCCGCCCCTCCCCCCTTAATAGCAGCACCACAACGACCGAAAGGGGTGGGGTGGAATGTAAACTGCTGGTATTAGGAATTAATGGCAATGACGAAGACAACGACTATGATGTTGATGACTGCACTGAACCCAAACTTTAGTGATCGCTAATGGAAATGGAAGTCATGTGTATTGGTAGACAGAGGACATAAATTGGTGTCAAATGGAAGACACAGACGCACCACATGTTCCAGTAACTGTGTGTTTGACCTGTTTCTATTTTCAAATTTACAAATAATGGCTTCATCAGGTTGGTTAGAAACAGATGCTGTTCTTGATGGTGGTTGGCACCGCTAAACAAAGATCATTTCAGCAAATTAAAAAAAAACTGGGAGAAAACAGCGTCCTTGTGATGAATGAATTCCACTTCGATGACCCTGCAGTCGTTATGTATTTTGGGAACAGTGTCACACAACCTGTTGTGATATGATGTCATTATCAGTATCGCAGAGGAACATTTAGTCTTCACAGAAATAACATACGACCATATTGCTGTGTCAGATGTTATGGAAATCGGTTTGACACCAGTCTACCATTCGTCACAGCCTCACAGGCCATTCTTTTCAAGGTCGTGTTCAGCTTCCAGCTTCCTGTACAGTTTTTCCAACATCAACCTTTTAATCTTTCTGTCATTGTGCATCCACCAATTATTGTGTTCAAAAAGACCCAGTTTTGCCTGTTGATCTACTATATCAGATCTTCTTGAAGACTACAACCTTTCAGATAATCAATCCAGATTGTGATTTTTTGTGGGGGAGGATGCACAGGAGCAAATTCCCCATAACGATGCAGACTATCTACCACTGAAGATTCGATTTCCATACATATTTCACTCCTACCCACAGTCTCCCAGACTGCTACCAACGATAAAGAACGCCATGCTTACCAGTTACCACTATTCATTCATTCATTCATTACGAGAATTTGTATAGCACCTCTTCAAAGGAACTACTCAGAGTCAGAGGCGCTCCCAACCCTAGCGCAGCCAAATAAGACGATCTTAAGACGAGAGAGGAATGCCTGAGAAGGGGTTCTAGGAAGGGAGTGGAGAACTGCTGCCTGATTTACTTTACCAGAGCAGAAGTCGTGCAACAAAGATTATTGACAGCGCAGCCATGAGGAGCTCTACTTTGATGTGTTGTTGTTGGATGGAGGAGTTGCTCTCTCACCCGCCGCTCGCTCGGCAGAATCTCAATCCACAGTCGGTCGCGATTGCAAATAATAAACATTCCGAAATGCTGGCCTGCATTGCCGTTGTTTTTATCTGTGGAAGGGAAAAACTGGTGGCACGGTACTTAGGGAATTCGCAACAGTGGCGTCGGAGCCTGCCGACTATGTGCGCACTATCTATCGCGGTACGCCATGCGTGCTGCTTGGGATATTAATTGCTGTAACTATCCCGGTGTTGCACCTAAGCCGCTGATATGTTATGATTTATGCTGTGCATTGCCTGCTCCTCAGCGAAGAAGCTGTAGCCTCTGAATCGCGAAGCACTTTGTGGCATTTTGACCAACGAGGCAGCAGCGTCTTGCGTAATGCGCAGATAACCAAAGTGCACGCTGCCTCCACAAAGATATTGCAGGTCAATGCAATTACAGACTTATCTGGCGATTTGCAGTTTTGGCAGTCGACGGATTTACAAGAGATCTCTGTACTACTTAGGAACTCAACAACAACATCATGCGGCAAGGTGACGTTTCTCGTATTCTGTAATGTAGGGTAAGGTAATTGCTTGGTTAATACCAGCGGCCTCTGTTGAGATTAGCCTTTTGAGGAATGATTCTGGTGAGGTTGGTCAGCAGACGATATTTCTGGGCTAAAGGATGGTTTGTATGGAGCACAAACACGACCACAATACGGCCTCTGGGAGTCTGGGTGTTGGTCCACGTTCACCTTGCCTAGGTTTCGGCTTTGGCGCAGTTTGACTATTATTCATGGCGGGTGTTGGCCAAATCAGTGAAACTGCTCAGATCTAATTGAGGTCAGAGCTAAATCTTCTCACTGGCCGAACTCCGTATCTATTGTGTTTCGGCTTTAATGGCTGTTTTCGCCCTTTATCCCTCAGGCTCCTAGTCATGAAATTTCGCCTCTTACTTCGGCCTTCCTACCCTCGTATCCACCCACTTTGGGTTCAAAACTCGTGGGCTGCCATAGCCGGTTGTATTATATAGAGGCTGCCTTAGTGGAATGCCTAATGACCTTTGCTCAGATCACCTGGAGGGCAAACACTGCAATAATTGGGACTGCTCTGTTATGTTCCAAGGCTTACATTCACTCACTAAGTATTTACTCTCTGTCAATGACAGGCAGACAAGCACAATGTAGCCAAGTATACCCTACTCATATATATATGTATGTGTATAATTATATGTGGAGGCTAGGCCTGTAGGATAGGCTTTGTAGATGCACCTGGGTTGAAGTGGGTCAAAGTGGCCCAGTGTGTTATTGAAATGCAGGGCTCCAGTTCAGTTAGGAATTGTTCAGATTGAAAGGCTATTGTTGTGGACTGCTGTTCCTCCCTCTCTTCATCACCCTCATTAGCTTCTGCTTCTTGACAATCTGTCCACAACAAAGGGAGCCACCTGACTCTGGTCAAATGAGGGACTGTGCTAATGAGCCTACTCAAAGTTTTGTATCCTGAACTCCAGTCTGTCAGCCAGTCTTTTGTTCAGCTGATTTGCTATTCAGTTGTTAGCTATTCTGCCACCGAGACTACCGAGTTGATCAGCCAGTTGTGAGTGAGTCAAACCAGTCAGTCAGTCAGTAAGTCAGTCACTCTACCAGGCAGTAAGAGTCTTGATCCTAGTGACTTATGTTGTTTCAAGTGACAATGAACGCTTTGATATTTGACTTTAAAAATTGTCGTTCAGCCTTTGGCTGTTAATTTTGAAACATATTTATGACATACCGTGTGTTATTTATTGATCTATCATATTAGTGCATTTATCTTGTATTATTCTTTTTGGATTTTGACCTTATGTCAGTTGTGTGCATCTAACCATTCATTCTTTATGACATACTGAAAAACGTGAGTGTTCATGTGCCTTGACAGCGAGGTATTTCATCATGCACTGGACCTTTTCTTCCAAACTCACATCTTTATTGTCAATATTCTGATCCATAAAGGTTGGGAATAGAGCCCAGTTTAATATAAATTAGCTTTAGAAAAGCATATTATTGTCTAATTTAATCGAATGACTTATATAATGCTGTTATCATCAGGGCCGCTTTATCCCAAATGGTGCCCAGGCTAAGCATACATTTTTTCCGTAAGCAAAAGTTTTGAATTCAAATGAAAATGATCATTGTAATTGAAAAAAATGGCTAGAAAGGTGAAAAACGTAAAACTCTTAAAATACATACCGGCACCCCCTAGATTTTGACACCCCAGGCAACTGCCTGCTTTGCCTGTGCCTAAGACCGGAACTGGTTATCATGATGCACAAAGCATCAGTTGATGGTCATTTCAATCGAAACTCTAGTCAAAAGTTAGAATTCTTTGGAGAAGTCTGGGTGAAATCCAATTGTAACAAAGTTTGGTCATAAAACAAGTCATCAAAAGGCCGATCTGCCAAGAGCTTTAGGCGTTAGGTTTGTACTTGAATGTATATGTTGGACTTCAGAAGGCAGACCATGCCAAAGATGACAACCTTTGAGGTTATGCGCAGTTTGACATTGCCGTCTATGTTGATTTCACGTGATGGGCCAGGATTCAAATCCTGGTTTCAGAAGTTAAAAGCCACCATATACCACCTTACACATATGCATGTAAATATGTGATACCCAGAGATTTCCGTTCTGCTACAGACAAGTCAAGAAATATTTTCAACCTATCTTAAGCCACGCTCATTTAGATTCATTAGACAGCAATGTTTGACCCCCTTGTGAGGTTTTTCGAAGGTGCTATACGAAGAGCCAAATACATGCATACATAATACATAACATAAATAAAAGCTTGTAAAGCATAACTTGAAGAAAAAAACAGCAGTGTACTCAGCCTTGCAAGGATGACCAACACTCATATAGAACTCTGTCAAGCATTCTTGTGGGAAAAGGAAGTTGACAAACTGATCAGCTCACTTCTAATATTTTAACAGGAATGCTACATTCCAGGATATGGGGCTAACCATGGCAAAACTCCTGTGTTGGGTAGTGGATGACCTAGCCCATGGAGTACTAAATATATTTCGGTATCCCCGCCTAGCCCCAGGGACCACAAGGATACCATGTGCAACGGATCAGAGGGACCAGTAACCAGGTATAGATGAAGCAAAGATACACAGAGATCTGAGACAGGATGGGGCAGTTCCCATATGGCAATTCACTCACACAATCACACTTCTATAGCATCTTCTGTAAACCTGTGGAAGGCATTGCACACCAGTCTAAATAACGTTAAAGATATATAATGTTGTTTGTGGTGTTGGGGGAGTGGGGTGTGTTGGGGGGGAGTTGGAGGTACGTAAGAGAAGCACAAGTGATTTTAATAGAATTGTTGTTGACAGCTGTTGAAAAACATTAACGGAAATGATTAGTAATTCTAAATATGAATGACTGATGTAATCGTTGGTGCAAGAGAACGAACACCTGTAGAGCTCTTCAGGTAACAATAAATCTCTGTTGGAGCATGGCAACTGCAGCAACGGGTATTTCTGGTATTATTGGGTATTTCCAGTTGTACAAGCTATTATTTATGTGTTGTACTGAGATTATCTTATGTTAATGAGGGTATATTGTTATTATCTGAAATTAGAAAATATTTTATTGCATTTTTGTGGTGTTATATTGCTGTATGTGTTTTGTAATATGCAATAAAGTTTTCATTATTAATTTTTTTTTTCGAATTTTAGTTGGTATGTTTTGTTGGACTGGGTTAAGTTGAGCCTTATTGAAAGGCTGAGATTGAGATGTGCCTGTCTGTTGGTTCATTTCTGGTCGGGTCATGCAAAGGCATGTTCAGTCAATAGACAGAGCAGGTGGATATTTGTTTTATTGTGACTAAGATGGGTGGTTGGCTGTGGCAGAGAATTTCTCAAAGGTACACACATGCATGCACACATGGACGCACACACGCACACACACGCACACACACACACACACACATGCACGCGCACACACACACACACAACCATGCAGGATATAAAGGTATAGCGGTACACCCAGATGACAAAGCAGAAATAACCAGAGATGGCAACAAAGAAAAACAAAGATATCAAAGCATGCCAGAAGAGCCAACAGAAAAAGGATAAAAATGAAGAACCAGACAGACAGACAGACAGACAGACAGACAGACAGACAGACAGACAGACAGAGACAGGCAGCCGGGCAGGCAGGAGCTGTTTGTTATAGACAGAGGTTTAAAGATTTTTATCCTATTTTTTTCTTTCACGCTTTCTCAAGCAATCCGTTTTTCATTGTTGTGAAACCTTATGCCGTTTCATAATTCTTTTGTTGTCATCACGTTCATACCTGTGTATATTAGTCATTGTGTGTGAATTATACATGTACATATCGACATGTAGACATCTAGTTGAGATATATAACAGAGGAGACACATCTGTATTCGTATTTTCATTGTTATACTTAGTGAATGAATAATACATTCGAGTCCGGTACTCAAGTATAAATATGTTAATTATATATGCTTATGGAAGTACATGAATATGTATGTATGTATGTGTGTGTGCTGGAGTATCTATCTGTAAGTGGGGCAGATGTTTTCAAAAATAAATCTATGCTTCAACAGTGCTTTTTTGGTGATGACAATATTTTGAGCTTACATGTACATACATACATACGTATGTACACACACAAACATATACATACCTGCATACACACTCACACATATACATACATGCACATCTCTACCTCTTTCTCTCACCTTAAAACTTTCCTTTTTCCTCGGAGTACCTCGCACTGGGAGAGCTTATGAAAGGCTTATGCTATGAGAAGCGCTTTATAAATGATCAAATACAATACAATACAATACAATACAATACATACATACATACATGCATACATACATGTAAACATGCATATACACATACATATACACTTTCTTCAGTAATGACCATAAGAGACAACTTTGGTCTATAGTTTTGCGATTCATGAGATGTTTGTTAGTGTGCTTGGTGTATAATCCACTGACTGGAGGTGTGAGCTGACTCCATATAACAACCTTGGGCAAGTCCATGTCACATGTGCCTCTGTCATCACTCAGTTGAATGTGGTAGCACGTAAGAAGTAAATGGCAATGGCGCGTTTCCAGGACCTTGGGATTTGTCCATTACCATCTCAATGGTGTCAGGGAAAAAAGCAGCACCTTATCTACAATGGGGTGTGGCAGACAACTTTTCTGACGGTTGCGTTCTGGACACAACTTTGCGGGAGCATGTTTCCAAATACTAAGGTCGAGAAGTCATGGGCTAGGCTTAAAGTTTAGAGAAACATAGCACATGACTTATCTCATTAATATTCATAACCTTTGACACAGATGTTTATTTGAGGGATCTTGTGTCAGATTCTTTGTTCATGTCAAACACAAGGCATGCAGGAAAGTTTATCCTGTTGATGACTTATAACAACACAGTGACAGAAATAAGAGCATTAAATCAGATAAGATAGTCAGCGATTGATTGAACACCATCATAAGGGAACCAGTTGCATAGAAAGAATCTATGTTAGCATTCACCTTGAGTTCTGCTAACCGAAAGGAAAAATGGAGAAAGCTATGTGAAACAAGGACTGGTCGGTCCCCATGGTGTCACTGGCACCCACAACCATCAAGTTCTTCTGATTTGCCCTGCTTCATTTCCCTATTGGTGCACTAGTTTTAAGAAAATAAATAAAGATTGTTGGGAAGTATAACTGAATGACTTCACCATTAAACTGAATTACTAAAATAATTAAGAATAATATAAAACAAACTGAAGCAGACACAGCAACTTGAATATAAAACGATTATGTGAGTCTTAACATTATGTAAATAAAATTATTTATAAATTAAGTGTATAGACAAGCCTTTATGCCTGTTTGTGTAACGTAGAGCTTTGTTTTGACGTTGCAGTGTTAGCATGAAAACCGACGGCCAAAAATGTTTATGAAGAAAAAACAGTTACTTCGAGAAATTCCAAACAAGGACAGCTGCCCGGTGCCAAACCAGGAAGCGGAGCCGGAAATGACTGCATTGGGAATCAACTTAAACCAACCCTTGACAGACCAGCTGGCCAAACACTGCAAAGTCCTGAAGACACAACACTGGGATGACGAGACCTACTCCTCTTCACGCCCCGCCGAAGACGACGGCATGCGTGTTCACGCCCCGGAAAACATGAAACCCGAGTATCCTGCGAAAGGCACTGATGTCTTGCGTAAGAGTGCCTCTCCAGCGCCCGTGTCCAAGTGGAACGAGATGCCACGAAACGATCCGGACGCCGCGCTGGAGAGGAAGTCGAATCGAAACGACAATTCGTCGTCAAAGGCTGTGGATACGTATTCGAACGCTTCGTCGAATTTGGGAAGTTACTCTAAAAATCTGAATGGCATGGCTCCACCTTCATCATCATCCTCCACTTCTTCAGGCAGCGTTGTGAAGATGCAGCGAAGGTTCGACGAGGTCTACCGACCGAACGGAAAGGAGTTCGACGACAAGAGGGGAAGTCCTTCGTCGTCCGAGAAGTCGTCCAAGCGCTCCGACAAACTGAAGGACCAGGTGGCCTCGTCCTCGGTCAAGTCCGGCCGAACGCCGCAGCCTCCGCCAATATGCAGCACCTTGTTGCCTGGTCCAGTGCCCGACAGAACTTCGACGTTGCCGACGTTGTCTGGTTATCCGCTCTGCTCTCTGCCGTTACAACTTCTTCCAACGCTGCCGAACGCGGCGGCGCTCAACCATCCGTCGTTGCCTCAGCTGTTGCAGATGCAACAACAACAGCAGCATGCCGCTGCACGCCTGCAGCAGTTGCACTTGTTGCAACAACAACAGCAGCAGCAACAGCAGCAACCGACGCGTGCATCCATGTCAACCGGACCGCTCTTGTCCTCCTACTCGTTGCACGCTGCCGACAACCTGCTGACGCATCAGCTCGAGATGCTCTGGCAGCAGAAGTACCCAAACCGTGCCGTTCCACCGGGCTGGATGCTCTACCAGTACCAGGATGAGCTGTTGAGGGACCCACGCATTCCGGCGCACCAGAAGGAGGGTCCGGGCACCGCGAGGGACAAGGACGACCCCGGCCACGAGAGGGAACGAATGCTGCGTGAGATCGTTGAGAAGGAAAAGCTCGACTGGGAACGACAGGAAAGGGAAAATGCGGAGAGGGAACGCATCGAAATAGAACGACACCAGAAGGAGAAAAAAGACAGGTGAGTGTTTTTACCTATGTGCATCATTTATTCAAAACGACAGGTGAGTAAAGGACCAATCTGCATAATTTTAGTCAAATAGAGAGGTGAGTTTTAGAGCCACCTGATTAACTTAAAGGCCTTCTTCAGGGATGGGTGATCACTTGGTGTTTGTGTGTGTAATCGTACCTAAGACTGGATTTTGGTTTTGGAAATGGGTGTATTCCTGTTTAATGTAATTAAAGGCCGGTGTCACGAAATAGAGTATCCCCCGTACATGAGTATTTGGTCATTTTGACTGTTTTCGTCTTGGCTATCATGATGCGTATGACGATGGGGGATAAATGGTTTATCCCCCCGATACTCTACACAGGTTTATTGCATGGGGGATATGCTTTAGGGGGATAAAATATCACGGGACAGCCAAACATATTTGGGGATGAGAGATGCCAGATATGCCTGTCTGGTTTTAAGGAAAAGCCCAACACATTTGCACAAGAGGTGGATTAATATCTGCCCCAGAAAATGAACCACTGAGAGCTCACAGAAGTGATCTTATGCCCTTATGGGGACGTGATATGTGCAGCTGTACCGCAAATACCTAATCCCGTTTGTGCATAGATTTAATTAAGTAGCTAACCCCTATGTTTGACATTTAAATAGCTAACCTCTCGTGTTTCTCAGGATTTTTAATTAAACAGGTAAGGTATAATTGGTATTGTGGAGTAAGATTGGCGAGGTAGAGTACCGTAGGTTCTACAAAACTAATCTAACAGTCAAATTTTACAACACATTATTGGCTTCTCAGTTCTCAGTGGTTTTACAATATAACGGAAAAACCTGTACGTGTTGGTCTGACTCGATTGATTGATCGATTGTTATTGTGATGTTGACTGTTAGTGCTCCTCTGCCCTTCGGCATCGTTCTGTTCAAAGTTCCAATTCCGCTGTGGAATTCCCAATTAAAAGTGATTACAGCCGACGTAACCTTTGCCCCCGGTTGACGCGTACTGGTTATGTTGGCCGTGAGGAGGAGCAGCCCTGGTAATTGTATACAGCAGAGGCTGCTGGCTGACCCAGTTTCAAATGAATCTACATTGTTAGGCTAATTCAACAACCGGAGTAAATCACCAATTAGAACATGATCGTCCTACATGTGGCCTCGGCTTATGCAAGAACCTCTATCTATATAATTAAGGTCGTTGTTGGTTTATGCGAAAGAGCACAGCTCTCGTTATTTAAGCCGGGCTCTACAGCCGCTTCATGACTAATGCTGGTGGTATTGGGGCTTACTGGTACAGTAGTAGTGCTCCTCTGCATCCCTTGCTGTTCCTTCCCTTCTTTGTTGTTTCTTTTCGTCTTTTGCTGTTCCTCTTTGTAATTTTCTGTTCCTGTCTTCCCTTTGCTATTGTTGACCTTTCCTTGCTGCTCCTCTCTTTCCCTTGCTATTTTTCTTTTTCCCTTGCTCTTCGTGTCTTTCCCTTGCTCTTCCTCTCATTCCTTTGCTGTTTCTCTCATTTTTGCTGTTCCTTTCATTCCCTTGCTGTTTGTTTAATTCCTTTGCTGTTTGTTTAATTCCTTTGCTGTTCCTTTAATTCCTTTGCTGTTCCTTTAATTCCTTTGCTGTTCCTTTAATTCCTTTGCTGTTTGTTTAATTCCTTTGCTGTTCCTTTAATTCCTTTGCTGTTCCTTTAATTCCTTTGCTGTTCCTTTCATTCCCTTGCTGTTTGTTTAATTCCTTTGCTGTTCCTTTAATTCCTTTGCTGTTCCTTTAATTCCTTTGCTGTTCCTTTAATTCCCTTGCTGTTTGTTTAATTCCTTTGCTGTTCCTTTAATTCCTTTGCTGTTCCTTTAATTCCTTTGCTGTTTCCTTTCATTCCCTTGCTGTTTGTTTAATTCCTTTGCTGTTCCTTTAATTCCTTTGCTGTTCCTTTAATTCCTTTGCTGTTCCTTTAATTCCTTTGCTGTTCCTTTAATTCCCTTGCTGTTTGTTTAATTCCTTTGCTGTTCCTTTAATTCCTTTGCTGTTCCTTTAATTCCTTTGCTGTTCCTTTCATTCCCTTGCTGTTTGTTTAATTCCTTTGCTGTTCCTTTAATTCCTTTGCTGTTCCTTTAATTCCTTTGCTGTTCCTTTAATTCCTTTGCTGTTCCTTTAATTCCTTTGCTGTTCCTTTAATTCCTTTGCTGTTTGTTTAATTCCTTTGCTGTTCCTTTAATTCCTTTGCTGTTCCTTTAATTCCTTTGCTGTTCCTTTAATTCCTTTGCTGTTCCTTTAATTCCTTTGCTGTTCCTTTCATTCCCTTGCTGTTTGTTTAATTCCTTTGCTGTTCCTTTAATTCCTTTGCTGTTCCTTTCATTCCCTTGCTGTTTGTTTAATTCCTTTGCTGTTCCTTTAATTCCTTTGCTGTTCCTTTCATTCCCTTGCTGTTCCTTTCATTCCCTTGCCATGCCACTCCTTTCTTGGCAGTTTGTTCTACTGCCCTCAGTTACTCTGTCGATCTGTGATCCATATACCTTGTTTCCAGGCCAAATGTTATTGTCCTTTTCTACGAATTTATCTCTGCTGTTTGTCTCGTTTTGTGTGGTATCTTTGTGCAACACTCTGTGACTCTTCTGCCTTCTATTGTGTCACTGTATCTCTGTGACTTAGTGTCTTTCACTGGTCTATTTCTTGCTGTAACTCTGTCTCTGTCTATTTGCCTTTGTTTGTGTTGCCATATCTTTGCCTTAAATTCTCTATCTCAGTGTGTATCTGTCCCGGGCCATTTTTGTAGGTGTCCGTCTCTTTGTCTGTCTAATGTCTGTGTCCCTTTCTGTCTTTCTCTTTGTGCTATATTTGTGGCTGGCTGGCTGGATGGATGGATGGATGGATGGATGGATGGTCATGGGTGTCTTGGCTTGTATGTATTGGCAATGAACCACATGATAAATGAGAATCTTAGCCAATGGTGTACAATTGGAGGGAAAGTAAAAGAAACATGCATTGGGAGAGTGTTTGGATGAAGGGAAGGAATGAGAGATGGAGGGAGGGATGGAAAGATGGATGGATGGATGGATGGATGGATGTAGGGACGTGTTCATTCGGGTGGAAGTGGCCCAAAATAGCCATAACTTCCCCTCGCAACACTGCCATTGCCCAACACGCTTTTGTTCTTTGCCCTACCACAAGCGACTTCGATAACTTACGACCACACTAATGCCTTCAGTTGCATAACCTGCTCACTCGCCCGTGTGCTCAGTTGCTCGCCTGCTTGCTCAATACGCCTTTAGTTTTGTGGAGATTTTTCGTGTGGTTGGTGTGAAAGGGGTGAAAGGTCATTCAGACTGGTGTGCCGCACAGAGCAATAAATTTACTTTTACCCCTCATCCTGTTAAAAAAGAATGACTACCAAGCAACCTTTCGGATAGGGAACTGGGAGCTGTTTGTCCAATTTATCATTGCATTTGTTGATATCATTGCCAAGATCAAGAACTAATTGAAAATAGAAAAATGTTTATGTATTGTATATAAATTTATGGAAATACATGTATATTTATCTGTATATATATATATATATATATAATATAAATTTATATAATCAATGCGTGGACTAACACAAAAGGGAGCAGTGGACTTGACAAATGACCGAGGACAATGGAGATCATTTATTCGTACCCATTGGCACCAAATGACTGGATTCAGGAACTGATGATGATTTGTTATGATGTTCATTTATGACGTGAATGTGTGTTGTATAAATGTGACGTGACGCACAACCTAATATCGACAAAATTGTTTCCTGAAGCAGTGGAATTAATAGTATAGAATTATGCATATATACATGTATAATGTATGTCTATTATGTTTATGTAGTGACTGATATAGATTACTTTTTGTCTGTGTGCTTTATAGGCATATTTACCGTTAATAATTATTCTGTAGACAATTGCATTCAAATTAAGCTCAAACTTATTGTATTTTATATAAATGCATTGTATGATTATTTGTCCATTTATATATAAATATATATATATATATAAATTAAGCTCAAACTTATTGTATTTTATATAAATGCATTGTATCATTATTTGTCCATTTATATATATATATATATAAATATATATATATATAAATTAAGCTCAAACTTATTGTATTTTATATAAATGCATTGTATCATTATTTGTCCATTTATATATATATATATATATAAAATATATATATATATATATATATATATATATATATATATATATAAATTAAGCTCAAACTTATTGTATTTTATATAAATGCATTGTATCATTATTTTTCCATATATATATATATATAATATACATATATATTTTATATTGGTGTGCATTGTTGGGAAAGTGATACATGCTTGCAGGTAATGATACACTGTTCTCTCAATGTGCATGTACACTGTATTAGCTTGTGGTTGCGCACAGACTTCATATATTTTGTTCATATATATATTATATACATGTATATATACATATGTATATATATATATATGTATGTATATATATACATACATATCCATATATATATATGCATTGCAAATACTGTGTGTATGCAATGTTCTCTATATAAGTATATTTCTGTTGATGGAGATATATGTGCTTTATCATTGACCAGACAATTGGGGCCGTTGTTTGGAATTGCATCTGCGGCTGTTATCGATCGCTTTCGTGAAATAATAACGTGAAGGGATTTACGGACTGATCACCAGAGGCAGTCCTCGTTCCATTCGATCCCGGATGATCGTGATTGTGTTCGGCCGTTATTGCTTTCATCCGGGATAAGCCGAGAGGAACGAGGAGCGCCCGTGGTTAAGTAAATTCCTCTTCGGTTGGGATGAACAGCTGGGCCTCGTTTGGAACCACAAGGAGCTGGAGGAGGATTAGGAGGAGCAGTGAGCAGGGAGTGGAACGGATAATGGAACTTGGAGGCCAAGGTTCCTAAGATGTTTTTGTGGGAGGTGGTTTGGGTGTTTGTTGAGCTGCTTGTGGGTCTGTTTGTGTGTTTGCGGTGTAGTCTGTGTGTTTGTGTTGGTGCTTTTGTCTGTTACTGTGCTTGTGTGTATGTATGGCTCTGTAGATGTGGATGTGCACTATTGTGTTGGTAACATTTATATAGCACCCAGTGTGTGTGTGTGTGTGTGTGTGTGTGTGTGTGTGTGTGTGTGTGTGTGTGTGTGTGTGTGTGTATATATATATATATATATATATATATATATATATATATATTTATGTGTGTGCATGTGTTTGAGGTGTGTGTTTGAGGTCCACTTTGTGGGTAGGTAGAGCTGTTGTTGTGGCTTTGGTTTGAGGGGAGAGAACGTGCCTGGCGGCTTCTTTATGCTTGCTCTGAAAATAAAAGCACATGAAGCCAGAGCTATAGGATTTCAAAATATGGCTTCAGGCATCAGCAGTCAGTGAGTTAAAGCAGCTATGTACATAATATTATGTGTGCATGTGCAATGTGCATATCTATGTATCTGGGACTCTTTGTATTGCACTGTTTAGGAACCATTCAATGGTTAAGGCAATGCACTTGTTTACACGTCTCTGTAGAAGTTCATCAGATGGCTTTATTGAAGGTTGAAGATCTTTTGGCTGAAGCGCAAACATGACCACAGCAATTGAGCAAGCAGTCCTATATTATAATCCTGTGTTGGACGCAAGTCAGTGCTGTACCCTAATGCAAAACCAAATTTACATGGCACCTCTTTGGATATCTAGGCATCTGAGGCAGCACTGTCCGTTCATCCATGGGCTCTTATATATTACACGGAGGTCCTGGGTTCATCCACTCTGCCTGTATCCTGGTGCAGCTGAACTGGTGTCTGCTGTTGGTTGGCACCAGATGTTGACTGGAGCATCCGCTGTTGGGGAGAACGCGTCCAATTATTGGGCATGTTTTGGGTCAGATGTGAAAAACGAGCCACATTGTTGGCCGTTGTCAGTCGCTTTGAATTGAAAGTGTTGCCTCGGTTACTTGGTTATTTCGTCCAGGCAATGATAATTAATCCACAGGCTGGGAAGCTGAAACAAAGAGAATCTGCAAAACGTTTTACCCATTATGGGAAGGAGAGAGACAGAGACAGAGAGAGAGAGAGAGAGAAAGAGACAGAGAGGGAAAGACAGAGACAGAAAGTGGGAGGTCATCACCCCTAGCTTAGGCAGGCAGGTAGACAGAGGTGGAGGGTGACAGAACGTTTAGAAATGGAGTTTCTTGGCTTGAAAATTTGATCCCTGCACATTTCCTGCCCCAAGGTGTAATAAGATCCAATGGTGCCAGACTGGAGAGAATGCAAACCACAACGTCCACAAGCTCCTCTTCTGATACTGATACTGGCTTAGAACTCTAAGGGTTCTGTAAACGCTTAGACAGGTCCTTTGAAACTGTTGTTTGCATTGAAGATCGAATTTCCGCCTTCATCCAAGCTGAATTTCTTTGTGATTTTTCTGTGCTCTGCCACCCTGTCAGTTTAAGCTGTACACTTTTTGTACACTTTACTACCTTGATACCACCATTCAACAATGCCTATGGGTGTATTTATAAACTCTGACATTGGCCGCAATTATTCTGCAGTGATGGTGGAGGTGATTTTTGTTGTCGTTTCTCTTTATCCTCCTTTGTATTTCTTCCTTCTGTCCATCCAGTGCTGCTGAAGATTCTGCTCTGTGCATGTTCCCTCTGACCCCTGATATGGCAGTGTATCTGCTTCAGAGGCAGAGCATGTTCAGAACACCTCATTCAGCGCATCCTTTAGTGTTAATCGCATTTGCCAATGTCGGTGTTGCCCAACTGAAGTCTTAATTGTTCACCCATTCTTTAAGGCACCACCTCTTTCTAGATTGATTCAGTTTTTTGCTAATTCTTTTCTGCTTTGTGTATTAATTTCTTCATTCGTTCGTTCGTTTGGTTGGACGTGCGAGAGATGTGTCATTGGACGCCTTTGAGATACAACATGATAGTTCGTCTTTTCATCCCAAGTCCTCGAACAGCGATTAACGCACTCAGGTAGTGAGGAGTGTCATAGCTGCCAACCTCGGCCTCTCCATCCTTTCACCAGTCCCTTCGCAAGTCCTTGATGCCCTTTGCCTGTCGTGACAGTGGTGTTGATGATGGTGGATGGTGGTGAGGCGGTGGTAGGCAGCAGTGGTTGGTGGTGGTGGTGTTAATAGTTGTGATGGTTATAATGGATTCTGTAAAGGATGGCCATGGTATCCATAAGCCTCATCTGAGCTCTCATGTGGCAGGTCTCTGCTTGGAATGTGGGCTGAACAGTCGGCCATTGAGCTGCACCTCTCAGAGTAAAGCACCTGCTAATAGCTAGCGAATGATAGTGCTTATGTTGCTAAAGTATTTGCCTTTCAGCTCTTTGTTGGGGGATCAATTCATGGTGTATCACATTAAATTGGAATTTCTGTGTTGAGCCTTTTAACACATAAGGAAAGATTGTGTCTTTTTTAGGTCTTGCTGACATTGCCAGGTTTGTGCTTCTTTGGCTGGATTACTGCACCTTTGATGAGACTACAGTTGAAGGAGGCATTTAATAAATGAGCATTTGCCTTATCTGACGTTAATGTGGTGCTTGAATGTCAATTATCTTGCAGCACAACACAGATCAATGAAGTTTACATTCATGCAGAGGGCCTACATTCAGATAAGGTAGCCTCGGTTCACACAGGGTGGCCTCCACTCACACAGGGTGGCCTACGTTCTCACAGGGTGTGTGTGGTCTGTGATTAGACATGGTGGCCTCTTCCATAAAGTGGCATCCTTTGGCAGAAGATTGCCTCAAATTCAGACAAGGTAGCAGTTTGTGGCGATGAACATTAGTGTCTGGATGTATGCTACAAAACGATTGTTCATCATTCATTTCAAGACATTTGATGCTTGGTGAGAGCAGGCATTGTTTTTGATGGGACTTTATGGGATAAGGTGGGCAGTTAATAAAAATGTCCTCAGCAGCAACTTTTTTGCTTAAGAGTTACATGGCTTCACAACGGATTTGTTACTCTTGCTTGACAAACGGAGGAGATTAGAAAACAGAATAGTGTAAGAGATGAACGACCGATGCTAACTTGGACTTAATTTCGATGTTACTCATTTATGTGACAGGGAACGGTGGGAACAGGAAAAGCACGACTTGGAGCGTCAGGAGCATATGCGGGCCCTGGAACGGGAGCGAAGGGAGTGGGATCGCCATCAGCAACAGCAGCAGCAGGAAGCCAGGCGTGACCAACAGCAGCAGCAGCAGCAGCAGCAACGTCTTCAGCTGGAGATGCACCAGAGACGGGAGCTGATCGTCGACGAATCGGCCTCATCCGCCAGTGATGCCGTCAATCAGCACTTCCAGGAATCCTTTCTCAGATTAGCCAGTCAAAAGGTAAGTCGCAATTGCATGGGTGAACGAGTCACAAGGCAGGCCAGTACCAAGACGGGCCAGTCACAGGTAGGTCAGTCACAAGACACACCAATCACAGTCACAAGACGGGCCAGTCACAAGGTAGGTCAGTCACAACTCACAAGACACACCAATCACAAGACGGGTCAGTCACAAGACAGGCCAGTCACAAGACAGGTCAGTCACAAGACAGGCCAGTCACAAGGTAGGTCAGTCACAAGACGGGCCAGTCACAATATAGGTCGGTCACAAGACACACCAATCACAAGACGGGTCAGTCACAAGCAATGTTCCTCTAAGCTGTGCGCATGTGCGCGCGCACAGAGGTCGTGAGACGAGCGCACACAAGAAAACATGGAGCGCACACACCAAAAAGTTTGTAAAGGTTAGGCCACATTACAATATATCTGTGAAACACTCATGTTTTACTAATAAATCTATTTTAACATGTAAAACTTGTTAAATTCCTTAACTCCATACTGCGTTATTTTTAAACAAAATTTAATGCTAAAATTTTAAGCAACGTAGGCTACATGTAGGCCTAAAATAGTGAGTTGAAGACACGGTAATGCTGATTATCCGCCGAATCCGCAATGCGCACAAAATTTTACTCTCCTTGTAAAAATGACATAAAATGTTGCACAAAAGAAATTTTATGCGCACACAGACTCCAAGAAATTAGAGGGAACATTGGTCACAAGACTGGCCAGTCACAATGTAGGTCAGTCGCAAGACGGACCAATCACAGGACGGGTCTGAATGGAGTGATAACTGGAGTCATAACATGTGTGCCATTTTTCATGACACTCCCCAGTTTGAATCATAAGGCATTGTTTAAAATATTTGATGTTGTCCTAGTTATTTTCACCTCAGAAATGCTTCAAGTTATGGTTCTTGCCAATGTGTACTAATGTGTGTAGTGTGTACCGGTATGTAACTATGTAGATATCTAGAGACATTTATAGAGCAGCTTCTAGGAGCCTTACAAAGTCGCTCTGAACAGGCCTAAATTATGTTATATATTGTGGCATATTTTGTATCTTATTATATCTTGTGCGACCTCGGTGGTTTTCAATTGTCTATCGTCAAATATCAAGCCAGGGTTTCTTGGATCTTACTTTGCCATTAACACTTTATCGACGAGCTTGTACTAAAAGTGACTGGGAAACCAATGCAGCTTGTCGTTAAAGTGTTAAGTGAGTTTCTGAGGTCTGCAAATGCGTTCAATATTGCTTATCACTGGTGAATGGCGACTGCTTGTGGAAAAGGAGACATTTTAGCTGAGACACATTTATCACGATTGCATTTCTTTGTGTTCGCGGTCAGCCACTGCTGCGTCAATCTCGTTTAAGCATGCTTTTCAATTTGCTTTCGTTATTGAAGCTGTTATGTGCGCGCTCGGCGGTTGTTCGTTCTAGTTTCTGATTGCTGTCTGCTGTTTATGGCACCATTACATGTCTTGGTACTCTTGGGGTTCTTGTTAATGCCTGGCAGTTCTTTATGGTGCTGGCGCCATGTGATTCTTTGTGCGTGTCGTTGCTGTTTCTGTTTTGCTGTTGTTGTTGCTAGAATCTTGTTAGCATAATCTAGCTCTAATTGGCATTTTCTGGGTCTTGTTAACATGCTGTGGCTCACGTTGACATACTGTACAAAATTACAAATGTTATTTAGTTAACATGCACCAGCTCTTGTTAATATTTTCTGTGTCACGTTAACATACTGGGGCTGTTATTGACACACTCTGGAACTTATTAACATCTTTCAGTTCTGGTTAACATCGTCTAGGGCTCTAGGCTGTACTAACATGTATTAAGATTCTCTATCCTGTTGTTTACTTAGAAGCTCTTGTTAACTTCATATCCTGTGAATTTTATTTTAACTTTGTATAATTCTTATTAGTTAATTGCTGGATATCAATGAGACCACTTCAGTTTTCTGCTTTAAAGCAATCCCTGAATGATCTCCAGTGATCTTTTACATCAACATTATAGAAGCTCTTAAGATTAATATTTCGGTTTCGTGTCTGATTTTTGCCAGATTTTCTCCATTCCTTCATTTCATTTTATTGTTTTACCCGATTCTTTGTTATATTAGTTTCTGTCGCTCGCGATGCATATTGCTTTATTGCACCGGTCTGCTTCTGAATGCTTCTAAGAATGGTTTTATGTATATTTTTACCATATCTTGTCCTGTTTACCTGCGTCACAAGCTGCTGGGTGGGGTGGGAGGAGGCTTATGGTGAGTTGGTAGGGGAGTGCTTGGAGTCCTATCGATTGAGTGGACTGTTGTCTTCATCCGGGAATGTTTTGTCAGCTGTAGCAGCAGTTCTCTGGTGAGATGATAGACAATGCAGATTTGCATTAACCAAAGCTCGAGGATACGTACCATACGTATTCTATTTTTGAAAGGTACGTTGCGTTATTTTAACGTACCCTATTTTAGGGTACGTAAACAATACAAAAATACGTTAACCACGTCATTGGTCATCAGATTATACGTAGGCTATGTGTTGCCGAGTAAACCATAAACAAAATTTTCGTGTATGATACGTACCATACGCGTATTCTATTTTTTGAAAGGTACGTACGTATTTTAACGTATTCTATTTTAGGGTACGCGTACCCTCGAGCTCTGGCACTAACGTTATTGAGAAGTTAAGACTATAGCAGAAGGAAACAGAATCAGATACAGACAGACAGACAGACAGACAGACAATAATAATAGTTATAATAAGGACGATTTATATGGCGCCGTAACTCAGCCCTTGTAATGGCATGTTACAAGGGCACCTCACAAACAAAAGTTGATCCACCAGAGTATATGGGGGATCGACTGACTGGCTGGCTGGCTGGCAGACTGACTGACTGACTGATAATGACTGTCTGACTGACTGATAATGACTGTCTGACTGACTGATAATGACTGTCTGACTTACTTTCTGATAATGACTGACTGATAATGACTGACTGTAAATGACTGACTGATAATGTCTGACTGATAATGACTTCCTTGCACCAGGATTGCATGGAGTCTGTTCTGTTTGGTCTTATGTCCTCCCTGCTTTGTCAGAAGCGCTGCTGGTGAGTTTTTCTTAAAGTTCCTCTTCATAAGTTTTCACTGATGTTATGTTATAATGATTGACTGATTGACTGATAATGACTAACAAAAGAGGCGAAGAGAGGGAACGGGAAGGAAAGGAGAGTGATGACCAGGTAAATGACCATGGAACATGGGGTCAGGTAGACAAAGATGGCTGTCAGCTTGACCATGAGGCTGAAATGGCGAGAGTGCGTTTGTCAGATCAGATGAAGCCTTTTAGAGCTCCATGTGAAAGCGCCTTATAGGGAGTAGTTAAAGAGAATGCCTTTAACCTTTTAACCGGTTACTATCCATTGAGTGTGTGGGCGGATTCTGACCTGGCTGCCGGTTAAAGAGATTGAGGTCTTAGACTCCAGAATGGTGTAGGCTGCGTTATGGCTTTAATTTCCGGATTTCATTTCCTGGGTCAAAGCCAAAGAGCCGATTCCCAGAACAGTATAATTCTACTGCTTACTCTATTATGATTGGTTGAGGATTTGCGGATATCTGTTTAATGATAATGGATGTAAAACTGGGCTCTGGAATGGCCTCAGTCCTTGCCCGAATTTCATGTTCTATTTCTGATGAGAAGGGAATCTATAGATGGTTCAAGAGTTTAATGGATCTCGGCTGGCTCAAGTGGTTTTCTTTCTTGTATGTGAGTGTTTTTGAGCATATGTGTGTGTGTGTGTATGCATTTCTGGCCTGGTGTGGTGTGTGTGCAACGTGTCAATATTGCCCTACTTTATGGCCTTTGTCTTTCTTCTGCCCTTCCTTCTGGCTTCCTCCCCCTCCTCCCCTAAACGAAAGGCCAGCATCAGGGCATGAAGGAGGGTAACAGATCTGCTTTTTCCTGCCTAGTCTGTCCTGGTTTCAAATCCCAGTTCTCATCTGGGGGAGGGTTTCATTAGTGAAGTTTGCAAGTGATTGCCCTGGGGAGTGGAGTTTCAGGCTGCTCTTGCAACAGCTGCACGCCAAAAACTCCCTCTGCCTTTGTGGGGACTTGAGAGGCTCTATATGAATGTCCCAAGGGTTGTAGATTGAAGAACTGTGAACTGATGTCTATATATGGGAGGAGCATCTGCCTCATCTGTAATTCTGTTATAGAAATGCATCACTGGCATTATTCAAGAATTATTGCAAGAGATATCTAAGAAAATGGATGATTGATTTTACAGCAATTTTGTAGTTTATAAATACATGTAAGAAATGAATGATTTATCTGTAATGTGTTAATGATTGCCTGTAACTTACCTATAACCAAGTGATTTACCTGTGAATAACCGGTGAGAAATGAGTGATTATCTGTTAAATGAGTGGTTGGACTTGACCTGTTGTGAAATAGTGATTACAGGGAACAAATGAGGTTGTACACATAATAAGAGTGATTGCTGGTAACAAATGAATGTTCATCTCCCTTAATGCTTCCTCTCCTCTAACCAGAACACTGTGTCAGGCTGCAAGACTGTCCTGCTCTTCGTTCTCTACACTGGCTTCCTGTCTAGGAGTGTATCCGCTTCCAGTTGGCACTCCTTATGTACAGAGCACATGCAGATCATCTGCTTTTTCCTACTTATCATCCATGGTCGCACCCTGCAACTCCATTAAAGGCTGCTCCTCTCTTCAATCGGCATCTGCTGGAAAGTATGTTTTCCATGTGCACATCTTGTCTTTGGCCGGGTTTCGTTCACAGTTACCAGTTTTTCCATCTGGAACTGTCTACCTCCTCATGTTAGCAACTCTCTTAGTGAGACTGTCTTTCGCTCTAAACTGAAAACTTTCTAGTCTACTTATGGCTCTGAATGGCTGCGTGGCTTCAATCTGCACTTCTGAACTTTGTAAGGAGGACATTATCAAATTACCACTCTATTGTATTGTCATCTATGGTAAACTGATTTATTTCCATTTATTGTATGCAGATACTAACCTGTACTGAATAAATGGTTATTTGTAGTGAATAAATGGCTGGTTGTAGTGAATAAATGGTTGTTTGTGATTCACAGTAGGGCCTAGTATGTGCACTGAGTACAGAGATGTGGGTTTTGCATTCAATAATAAGATCGTGATTAAAATTCCTGATAATGGTCACGAATTATTTGACTTTGAGCATAACTGACAGGATGTCATCAATGGCAAGAACAGTCGGGATTGGCTGCAGTAAATCTTTAGTGTTTGTTGCTTAAAGCAATCAACTGTGATCGGCCATCTACACGTGTGCAGTTGTGTTGACGATTCCTGTCTGCAAGTTCTTTGAGTTGAGCTGATCAACCATTACCAGAAAGCATTGTGGATGCTAGTGCCAGCTGATGGTATGGCTGCATGTGTTGGACTATATTTTGACTGCAACTATCAGGCATTAGTGTGCCTGTCACTACAAGACCTGTACTATTATGGCATCACGCATCAGAGTGGCTGCAAATATGTAACAGTAGTTTGGTTGTTACTGGATAACACTAATGTAGCTGCTAAGACCAGACACTAATGCACCAAATAGCTTGCAATAGTATGGCTGCTATCAGACACTGTCAGACCATGCCAGACATTTGTGTGGCAATAAGGCTTATACCACTTTGAGCGGTCTAAGCTTGTGAGCTTGACCTTGACCTTGACCATGTCCACGATGTGATGCAGAGCGGTTCTGTCTTTTGTCTTCTTCTTCTATGCTGTATGAAGTCTGACATTTAGGTCTGTTAGATCCCTCCATGACTCGTATAATTACAGTTGTTTTAGGTTGACTGTGTGGTCTTCTACAAGCCTTTGGAGGCTTTTTTGCTGTGGCCATGAGGGCTACGAATTGGCACACAAGTCGATTTGTAGTCTACTACAACTCAGTTCTTATATTGGCATTTTGAAAGCTAATTTGATGAAGCTTCACAGAGTCCAAAATACTTTGGGCTCACTAAAACTCCAAGATATGAACATATATCACCGATACTTAAATCGCTACTTTGGTTGCTCCTAGAAAAGTGAATAACTTTCAAAACTGGGCTAATTGTATAGAAGACTCTGCATTTTAGTCAGCCATGTTACCTTCAGTCTTTGCTGACTCCAATGACCTCTCTGCACTCAACCAGGTCCTCAGACTTTCTCAGTCTGAATACGTGTATTAGCTATTAAGTTTAGTAAAGTAAAAATGCATAGCTGTGCACCACCAAGTTCATAATGAATTGCTGACACTGACATCAAGAAGTGTTGTGACAATAGATAGTGACAGTATTCATTCTGATGTGTAATAAGAGTAGGGAGAAAGACAACTTAGGCCTAAAGCATTTAGCATATTTACCATCATTTACCACGGTTAAATACTAGTAAAAAATCATTTCACATGACTGCTTTCAAGCTTCATCAGTGTCTGATATTAGAAGTCATGATTTTTGAATGCATGTCCTGGCGTGGTTTTGTGGTCCTCTTGACAGATCAATGATCAATATGTTCCGGTGATTAGAATTCTGGTGAGAGTTTACTTAAGAATAAGAACGACTTTGTGCAGCAAGAGGCGATGAGTGTTTTTTTCTCTTTGTCGTCATCTATCTTCTGCTGAAGGTGAATCAGTCTTTTGAAGGGTTTCCTGTGGAGAGGTTCAGAGGTCAGCTGCAGTTCTCTTGATGCACCCGAACTGCAGTGTTTACTTTTAGTAGGCCAAACAACTCGCCTCAAGAGCCACTTGTTGTCGACGCTGGGGAGGAAAAAAATCGGCTTTCGAACTGAAAATTCAGTCTGGCTTGCCGGCGATATTCTCAATGGAGTAGCTTTATTAACCGGCTTGTCATCTCTTGAGAAAGGTCAAGAGTCTTCATCATGTCAGCCAAGCAAACTGTGTTGTCAGCAGTGATTACAACGAGGCTTTCTGCTGTAGATTTGGATGAATAGTAGGCCTAGAGTAGCTGGCAAAGGCTGCCTGTTTCCTGAACTGCTGTTTCAGCATTTGTGCTTTGGCTGAAATATCCTTGCAACTGTAGGACCATGTTTGTCTGAGGACTGCAGCTGTCATCTGAAAAATTGGCAGTTCTCAAGATTTATAAGCATTGGCTGGATTGCTGTTGATTCTTCACTGAAACAGTCCTATTAGCAATGACTATACTTCTAAGGTATAATGTTTATAGAGATAGGTAGTGAATTACCCAGTGACCCACCGACTCTATCATGCGTTTTTATTTGCTATAATGTGCCGTTAAGTGGCCTTGTTAGTTGTTACTCTAGGAATTGGGTTATCAACGCTGAAAGCCCAATTCTGGGATAAACTCACTTATCTCTGTTCCAGCCAAACCCATTTGAAACCTTGCACAGTTGCTAGTTGAGGGAAAGCACTGTGCTCCCCAGACTTCTAGCCTCATGTAATTTTTACAGGATACAAAGATGGACGACCATCCTGACACTCTATGACGATATCAAGTGAATCATCCCTTGAGATGAAGAGGACAATTATACTGTTAAGAAAGCTGCTCAGTGACAATGGTTGAATTCTTCGTAGGCGTGGATATAATAGCTTCAGTAGTCTGATTGAAGACTTGACACACTAACAACATCTCAGTGAAATTTCTTTTGTGAAGCTAATCAGTTTCAGAAGCAGCAGCTTCAGTTCCAGAACCCCTTCCTAATCCCCTGCCACTCCTTCTGCATCAGTGTTCTCTTCTTGTCTGTGGTCCTCTGATTTCCTGTAGGTATTGCTTCCCAAGGCCCTGCCTTCCATGCTTTTGTTAGTGCATAGCTTCGTTATGCTACATTGACAACTTATATACCGTCAACAGACAACATGTTGTTCCCACCTACTACAGCTGAATGACTTGGCCTATCTGTAAAGACTATTGCCTTTTAAAAGTTTGATGTACAAACAAGAAGTTACTGTAACATAGCTTGTTTCCTACCTAGAGGTATACAGTTTTGTTGGGTTTCATACAGTGATTATTTTCATTCATGTGTTTACAGTAAGCAAATGCACAGAGTCGTATAATTATAAGAGGGTTTGTTTACTTCGTATTGATTGTCTCTGCTTGAAATTTCTTCTGTGTTGCACTGTATATGTGTAAGAACAGAGTTTGCTGCCAACTGCATTTTCAGTGGAGCGTTGTCCTGAATTCAGGGTCGTTAACCCACCCACCCCGCTTTCCCGGGTCTGCCCTAATCCCTGCATAATCTCGAGATCAATCCGGAGCGCCTCGGAGGCTGCGTATCGATTGATTCTGTGCGGCTGCATGTGTGTCCGCATCGAAAGCGACTTAGGACGGGCGGCCTTTTACGATGTTGTGGTGGCTTTTATGATGTTTTGGAGGGGACGTGGTACCCGGTCCGGCTATCTATCGCAACCGTGTTTTATGGCGGTCGTAAACTTCCCGATTTCGATGGCTATTCTCTCCGGAGACGGCAGTAATCCGTCGCCAGAGTCCGGTCGGGCGGTTGGTTACCGAGTTACAGCCATTGCCCAAAGAACGGGTCATGCATTGCGTAAAGTATTATGGCCGTTTTAATTCTCAGCACCATTCACTGGGATATGGATTCAAGTCGTGCGTGTCTTGTTAGGGCACCGTGGAATTCTTTCGTACCATTAAATTATAACGAAGTTGCCTTTTGTTGGTCGCTGTCATGGTAGTTTGTCTGTATGACTATTGTAATCTTAATTTCTGATGACCTGCAGCCATTTGGCGCCAATTGGTGCAAGCGATTGATCTCTGGTGGTTTTAGTCATTTTTGCCAATTCTGGTGCTTTCCTTATGTTTAGCCACAAGTCTTGTCAGGTCTTTGGTTTTTATGTCTATCCAGCACAGTCGTGGTCTTCTTTCGTTCTCTTTCCGTCAGTTCTTGCATGTTGTGCCTCTGGAATTCAGTCAAATGGCTTTTTGTTCACTTGTGCACATAAGTAGGAAATAGGACACGGGCCTCTGCTTAATTCAGGGCGTTAGAACAGAGAGGCAAGAGTGGCCCTCCTCTGGATCCGTCCTTGGGTCTGTTTACATGTTTGGAACAACGAATTGCGTCGCACCGATATATATTCGAATAGTTGACGCTGAGCTGACTGGATTACATTGTTTTCGGAAAGGTTACTGCCGTCATCCCTTATGCAAGACCTCCAGCGATTGCTTGCGTGTCCTTAATGGCCGTCTGTGCGTGGTGGGGGATGGGGGTGCAATAGGATGAGAGAACAGCGGCGGTGGCGCCAGAGAGGGATGATAGCAGTTGGGACATGGAATTGCTTCGGCCCGGCCGAGGGATGGAAGTTCAGCCGACTTGATTTTATGTGCCAGAGAGAGAGAGAGATGCTGAGGAGGACGTAAGATGGCTTCGTGAAACTGGGCCACAGTCGAATAACAGTAATAACTGCATTACGACCGACTGGCACGCACGAGTGCACGCACTATGCATGCAAGCAGACGAAAGAGCAGGGAGGTAGGGTTACTGGCCGACCGAAGGGGCCGGGGAGGGTGGCCGACCGAAGGGGGCCTGGAGGGTGGGGGTGGGAGCGGTGGCGGTCAATTGCTGATCGTCGTTGGGATTTGATGGACCCAGTTGTGACGAATGACTTGCTATTCGAACCGAACAACGTCAGTGTCAGCCAAGACAGCCAGACGGACGGACGGACAGCCAGACGGACGGACGGACGAATGTACACAGACTGATTGAGAGGAGGCAGAGACAATTCAGGGATACAAAAAATAAGACAAAGAAAAGTTAGGAATGACTAAGATCGAAAGTGACAGACAGAGACAGTGGAAAAGCCAGAGAGACAGAGGGATGAGGCAGGTGGATCATGGGATTCTGGCCCTGCAAGAGAAGCCCTGTTTATTACGTATTGGACCAGGAAGCATCCATTCTGTTTTATGTGGAGCATAATTAATTTTATGACCGGGTGTGTGTTCGCCATTCGGATGCTTTTATGAAGCAATGAGACGACGGCAGATGCACTGAAACCGCATTTGGTGGTATTACATGGACCGTCCCCCAGTCATGACGCAGGATGCGACAACAGTGCATTCTGTTAACTACCTCTGCGTAACTCGTTATGACAGCATTACAGGTAATTGCGAATATCTGGAATTCGGAAAGGGGCATTTCACGATATTCTTTCCTCTTAGTTTTTGCGCTAGTGGAACGGTAGTATGGTTGTAGTTGCTAGTTAACTGTGCTACATAAACTTTTGTGATCATATTGCATTACTGTGTCATATGTAGCTTGGGCTTGGACATGTGTTTTGGATCTCAATGGTTTGCATGACATTTGGGGGATTTTGTTGTTGAGCTGGTGTTACTAACTGGTTGTTTGCTCAGCGCTGTCTTGTCTTGCAGCCACAAATGTAACAGTTGCTTAACCCAATGCTGAGGAATGACATAGCTCATGGGGCCAAATTTCTCTTAAGTATGAAATAAATATAAATATATTCGTTTATTACATGAAATAGTAGGAAGACATGCCTGTTTATTGCCACTCAACTATGACCCGCCCCATCAGATACCTCAAGTGTTTACGTTCTTCAGATGATGGTTCATTCAGGTATTTGAAAACATCCTCTTTCCTCTCTGCCTTGGTCCATGATGCTTCCTGTTATCAGGCGTCAATGTGCTCATCTGAACTGTTATGCAGAAATGGTGTACTGTTGGATTTGAGTTGCATTTTGATGTATTGTATAAATCCACAAACCAGTTGCTACACTTGCCTGTCATTCTGTGTGACTCATTTACACTTTTAAAGTATGTATTCCATTGTATTGTTTGCATTTTAATGGATGTGCTGCAGAAGTCATTGAGTTGTCTCTGTCACTCTGTGAACCTACTTATTTATGATGTTGTTGTTGCATTTCCTTGAATGACAGGTATCTGACAATAGAGAACTGATTTTGGCTGATGGCTTTCTAATTTACTGTTCGATAGAAGGGATATTCGTTTTTGTATAGATTACTTGGACAAATTCAAAGTCCAGTTTCCCGTTTGTGAAATGTGCCAAAGATTCAGTGTTGCTTATTGTCAGGTAGTGAAAACTATTGCTTTTAGGAGATCCTTAATGTGTGATACACAGTTTGTTCAGTTATATTCATGCATCCAACCAACTCTTTGAAGCTCAGAAAGGCAATTTCACTCTTGAGTCATTTTGTTATTGTTTAGGTATTTATTCTGATTCTGGGCTTGAATTTCGTACTTTTATCGTTATTGCAGATCGAGGGAACAAGAATGGAGGTTGCCAACCCAAGCTATGCCTACATGACTGGACCAAGAAACATTTACCGAGACCGAGTCAAGATCGAGCGACATCAGAATCCTCTGTGCAACAAGATCGATGATGAGGTCAAGTATGGAAAGATGATGTACCCGAGTGATACTAAACATCAAGATATGTCCTCAATCCAGAGAGATCCTGGACAGCATCAGAACCTCCGCCAGGAAACGGCGCAGCACGAAGGTTCTCGCCGCGAGAACACAAAGCACGAAAGCACGAATAATGGCAGTAAACCATCGTCATTAGGTCCTGGACATTTTGCATCCCCTAGCCAAATGAAGTCAGAGATGATGAACTTTAACCTGTATGGGTATCAGCCACCACCACAGCAACCGAAGGACCACCTCTACGGCTCCCCACAAGGCCGCCTTCCAAGCCACGGGATGAAAGAAGAGGCCTCCCCAAAAGCAGAAACCGACACAGGAGCCAAGTACGAACGACATGACCCTTATGTTGCGCTGAAGAACGGCAGTGCGGAGGCAAAGCACGACACCAAACAGACATCAGTGATCATGGAACCGCGCTGTGCCACAGCCAGAGACCCATGTGACATGTATCACCATGGCAGCATAACCCTCGGAACGGCTGGCTCCGGTCTGCACCGTGGACCTGAGGGTCAACCCCCGTTTGGTAACGGCGTTCGTCTATCGAGTTCCGTTGCAGGGAACCTTGGCTCTGTTTCGCAGGCTGGCTCCAAATTGACGCTTGGAAGCCCGGCTTCTGGCAGCGTGGTTAAAGACCTGAAGCAGGGCCGAAACGTTACGAACAGTCCGAGGCCCCTGCCGGCGGTCAGCATGTATAACGTGGAGGCTGGGCCTAGAGACGGTTTCGCCCCATGGCTGGCCGGGAGCAAGGAGCAGTACGAGCAGTGGAGAGACATGGCCGTTGGTGTAATTCCGCAGAAAGGTGGCCCGAATCTTGGCACGCATCCAAAGCTGACCGGTTACCCAGGGCAGAGCATTCCTCCGACCGGACATCTGACCAGTTCCATCATCCCCGGTCATCATCATCTGGTCAGCTTGCCAACCTGTAGCCTTATTCAGCAAGGCCTCGTTCCAAATCCACTCTACATCTCGTCAGTGATTTCATCAACAGGTGCCACCGGTGCCTTAGCGTTGCCAACCAGTTCGGCGCTACATGGTTCTGGTCAAGGTCTTCACATGGCGCTTGGGTCGTCTGAGGATGGGTCTAAGTCCCTCGAGGACCTCAGCTCCTCTATGAAGCGGCGAACGAAGAAGGAGCCGAACAGTGCCACCATGAAGAAGAAATCAAGACTCGAGTCAGAATTGGTCTCTCGGTTTCCAATTCCAAAGACAAGTTCTGCGTCAGTGCCGTCTGTGCATGGAGATTCAATGACGACTGGGTCACATCAGAACGTGCAGCCTGCCTACCTGGACAGTTTCAAGTCATTTGTCGACCATGCTGTCCAGAACGCATTCCTTCAGGACAAGGACGTTGAGGTCGAACAGTCGTCGCCAGTCCGTGAAAAGATGCGACAACTCCTCGATTCCGAGCCAAAACCTGGTGACGATGCCATTCAAGGTCTTGTTGTTGCCTCTCCCATTGCTACGCCCGTTGCCACGGTCTCCAAGACCCCAGAGCCAGACAGACAGACCCCTGCGAAGCAGTTGTCCTCTGACGTCGTCGAGACCGTGCAGCCTCCTGCGTCGACGACCCCGACTGCTCCTCCGGTCGAAACTCCTCCTCCGGTCCGTCCTGCAGATCCAGTGCCACCTCCTCTAGTCCTCACCCAACCACCTCCGGCTCCAGCACCGTCCCCAGGTGGAGCCTCACTGAGCTCGCTGTCCTCTTTGACGGAGAACGTGAACCGCGGACGCAGCGGATGCCTCGACACGGACAGCGACACCCTGAGCGCGCACAGTCCCACGACAACGGCTCCGTCGTCGTCTGCCACCGCCTCCGGGACGCCTCCGCCACCGTCTTTGGGTGGCGTAAATCTCTCCATCCATCATAAGTTCCACCGCAAAGCATGGTTGCACCACTACCTGAACGAGGACAAGAAGAACAACTCCGAATGCAGCAATGAAATGATGTCGTGCGGACTGAAGCCAGTGGCGCCGCCTGGGGAGAAGATGGACGGTAATGGCGGAGTCCGTGGATGCTACATTAATCTGTCGTACATCCCAAAGGAAGCCCAGAATCAGGTCAAGGTCTCCTCAAAGGAACTGAACCACATCAAGCATGAAGACTTGGATGACGTGGACTCTGAAGGGACCCGGGTTAGTCTATATTTTATTAATTCCAATCGTTTACAGTATTATGCATGCAGAGTCTGTGAATTTGATTCAGAGTTGTCACTGAAGGTGTGCTGGGCAAAGGTTGAGTCATGCAAATGGCAGAGTAAATAGTAGGTCTTGACAAGTGATTTAGATGGTGATAGCGAGTTGAGAAGTTTGGCCTTTTGTGGTAGGCCATTGCAAATTAGATGGTAATACTAGCTGAAAGCATGCCAAACCCGCCGATTGTCCTGAACTTGGCTGCAGTGATAGTCAGCATCTGACGAACACAACAGTCTAGGTTGGCGATTTGGAGTTGGCAGTTTATGAAGTTATGATGAAAGACTGGTATTCTGTTCTGGGTTTTAAAGCTTTTGAGGGTAAAACAGTAACATTAAGAAATCCCAAAAACCGCTGTGTCCTAAGAGAAATGCATTATGATTTGGTGATATCTGGTGTTATCATGATGGTGATTATGACGATGCCATTAATGGTGGTGGTGATGATGATGATGATGATGATGATGATGATGATGATGATGATGATGATGATGATGATGATGATGACGTGGACGATGATGATGTCATTGCTGTTGTATCATCAGCTGCTGCTTGATAGGGTGAGATCACAATTGCCCTGAATGTTGTGATTACCAGTGTATCACAGTTTTGCTTGTCGAATTCTCAACACTTGTTAGGGTGTGTATATGATGCATACCATATTGGGCATATATATTATGTATGCGATGTCATTTGAAGTATGAAGCATTTACATAAGCGTATAATTATGTTCATAATTATGTCACACACATACACATAGAGTTCGTCGCCGAGTACTCACCCCGTGGTTCGACGCGGAGTGTCGGTCCTTACGCCGCGAGGCTCGTCGGCTGGAGAGACAGTACAGGCGCACCAGGTCACCTGCGGACCGCGCTACGTGGGTGAAATTTGTCAGAGAGATGCACAGGCGCTACCGCGACAGGGAGCGGGAACATTGGGAGGCCAAGATCACTGCTCACGCCGAGCAGCCCAAGCGGTTATGGGCCACTTTCAACGCCCTCCTTGGCCGCGGACGAGCTGATCGTTCGCCTGATCCTCCATCCTTCACGGCGGAAACCTATCTAGCCTCGTTCACGGCTAAGGTCCAAAAGATCCGGGACGAAACCGCTGACTCTCCTCCGCCGGCATTTCCACCTACGACATGCAGCCTGTCTGTTGTGACAGCCGTCGCCCCTGCTGAGCTACGCCGTATCATCCTCGCCGCCGCTCCGAAATCGTGCGAGCTCGACCCTCTCCCGACGTTCCTGTTACAGGAGTTTGTGGACATACTGCTACCTCTTCTTACCACGCTCTGCAACCGATCCATCTTGGAAGGGGACCTGCCGTCAACTCAGAAAAGATCACTCCTGGTCCCTGTCATCAAACGTGAGGGGCTTGACAAAACTGATCCTAACAACTTCCGACCGATCGCCAACGTCTCCTTCATCTCCAAGGTTATCGAAAAGATCGTCGCCTGCCAGCTAACGTCATATCTCGAGACTAACAACCTGCTGCCTACGATCCAGTCTGGGTTTCGTAAAGGTCATTCTACCGAAACCCTGCTGCTCCGCCTCCTCTCAGACATCTACGGAGCTATTGACAGATCGCAACTCACTTTACTGGCGCTTTTTGACGTTAGCGCGGCATTCGACACTGTGGACCATGAGATACTTTTTGATCGTTTGCAAATATCTTTTGGTCTGTCTGGTGCCTTCCTTTGCTGGTTGGAGTCCTTCCTTGGGGAGCGCTCCCTATGTGTGGTCCATGGGTCAACTAGGTCCCCATGGGTCCCTGCCCCCTATGGGCTACCTCAGGGCTCCGTCTTGGGACCTCTCCTCTACCTTATCTACACTTCTGACCTTGCCTCACTGCTCGCCTCTTATTCTGCTTTGGCCCAGCTATATGCAGACGATGTCCAGGCCTACTTGCATTGCTCTGCCTCTGACGCTATAGCGACCACTCGGGCTATGAGCTCGATCATGGGAGCCCTTGAGACCTGGATGTCGTCCAACCGGCTGCGGCTAAACTCTGCTAAAACCCAGTTCATCTGGCTGGGCACCCGCCAGCAACTGGCTAAGCTAGACATGGTCGCCCTCGCTGCCGCCTTTCCTCTTTTCACCTTCTCCTCTGTTGTGCGCGATCTGGGCGTCACATTGGACCGAGAGCTCTCCTTTGCTCCCCATATCAACCTCCTTAGCCGTGACTGCTTCTACCAATTGCGTCAGCTTCGCACTGTCGCCCGCTCACTCACTGCTACTGCTGCTTCCACTCTTGTCCATGCCTTTGTCACAACCAGACTTGATTACTGTTGTTCACTTTATGCTGGCCTCCCGGCTGTTCGACTGGGGTGCTTGGATCGGATCCTGCGTTCTGCTGCCCGCCTTATTGGCCGCATACCAAAATATGACCATATCTCTGGATACATGCTTGACGTTCTCAATTGGCTCCCCTCTGAGCAGCGGATTGCGTACAGAACAGCTGCCCTAGTCTGGCGCTGCTTACTAGGTTTCGCTCCTGCCTATCTTCGTGAGCTCTGCTGTCCTGTCCTTAGTGCTAGGGGCTCTCGATCCCTCCGCTCATCTGAACAGGCACTCCTACTTGTCCCTTTTGCTCGAACCTCCACTATGCAGAATCGCGCTTTCTCGGTGGGGGCCCCTCGACCTGGAATGGCCTTCCTCTGGAGCTTCGCCTTGTTCCTAGGACCTTCTCTCCCACGTTCTTTTCTCACCTTAAAACCGTTCTTTTTGGCCGTGCTGGAGTCGGGAGCGCCTCTGAGTAGTTTCCTTGAAGGGGCGCTATACAAATGTTCGGTATGAATGAATGAATGAATGAATTCATAGAGCCTTTATTTGGACTGAAATAATGCCAAGTACAGGCCATAATTTATTTAAAGTCTTCATCTGGGTCAACAACAATGCTTAGGCATTGTTGTTGGCCGGTCTTTATTTGGGTTGCATTGTCATTATGATTTACGCATTGTCATTATGATTTACAACAATGCAACCCAAATATAGACCTGCGAAGTAATGATTTACTAACCTTAGTTCATTTAGGGCAGAATTTTGCAGCGATAAGACAATGATCTACTCGCTCATAATTTGTTTTGCTCCTCCTTCTACTTAATCCATTGCATCACAGTCTCCTTCTTAACTTTCTGACTTCTTTTAGGTCACAGTCTCTTTCCATATAATTGATGAAGCCATCATTCCAGTCAAGGTTACATATCTTCTCCTCAGTGTCCATACATTTGAGTTAACTGCATAGACATGCATTGAGGAAAAACATTTGCACTCAGGAGTTGGATCCGTACGTGCAGTTGGTTACAAGGGACATATACGGACATGTGTAAAGTTGGTCGGGTAGGATAGGTGACTGGGTATGGTACGTGGCAAGTTGTTAGAATAGGGTATGATAAGTTATTTGAGCAGGGTCATAGTAAGGTAACGGCTGACGTTTGATGTACATTGATCTGGCGGCAGCACACAGGATCTAGCATCTGCACAAGTTGCCACGTCGGGCTGAGATAAAATAAAAAGTTGTTTATCCCTGTTGAGAATTATTCACTGGACGACGGCTTCTCTTTCATGTCCTCTCGAATTAGCCCCACATTTTGCCCCAATGCCATTCATCTGCGCCTGCTCTTGATGGCCTCCAGCGACCACAGACGGTCGGCCGTGATTTATCTGTGGCAGGGTAGCAGCACCAGTCATAAATTGCGCAAGTAATACGGTTTCTAAATTGTTGGGAGCAACTCAGATTGGACAGTAATTAATGGAGCCGTTTGATGCATGGCTTGCCCGGTCATCTTTTGTGTAACGCAGGACAACGGAAACCATCCATTTCTCAAATCCACTCGCGACATCTAATAACTTATGTGGCGCCAGTGTATGTGTGTGAGTTGAGTAAGTAAGTAGGATTTTGAGTAAGTAAGTAGGATTTTTTGAGTTGAGTAAGTAAGTAGGATTTTATTTGGGTCTGTCGAGCATACGTGGCTAAATGATCCTTCAGAGATGTCAGGATTACACTTTGAAAATGGTTCTACAGAAGCATACATGTTAACAATTATTGTGTTACCTTTGTTACCTTAATTTATCTTTACCATTTACCTACTAAAGAGAGGTAACTTTTGTTAATGCAGGCTAAATTAGTGTTTTAGTAATACAGTAACTGGCAGGCAAAAAAATAAATATGGAGAAATAATTGTATTGGTTGTCAACTGATGGAATCAGTACTTTATTACGCCCGAAGGCAGAAACAAAACATACATGCACAAATCTGAACAAACATAAACAATGAATGCCAACGTTTCAGCGTACATTATTTAGTTGAGTTCTTGAAGGTCCATGTAAAGCACCAGAAATGTTAGAGTTTTATGTTGATATGCTTTAATATGTCAATGTTCTTATTCGTGTACTGGTTTTCGGAGCACTGTTCCGTTGACTGGTGCTATATAAAGTTCACTTCACACTGTGCTGGGCAGTGTTGAAATATTTTATATAAGTTAGACTAGGATTCTGTGATGTTTTTATGCATGAGAATGTTTTTGTAGTAGTTGATGGTTGTTTTGTCTATTTTCTGTTTTATTGTTTTATCCTTTGTGGTTATTTTCCGTTGTTTCGTCTCTTGTGTGTTTTATGTTGTTTCGTTGTCTGCATTTATTTTGTGCGGATTTTGTGCGGATTTGTTGTCGTCTTTTTATGTTTTATGTCTTGATGTCTTTTGTGTTTCTTTTGTGTTGTGTATTTAACTTCATCTTTGTGTTTATTCTGGAGCATTTTCTCTGTTGTGTATTCGCTATTATTGTTTGTTATTGTACGCTGTTATGACTTTATTGTCTGCCTAACACGATGCATCTGTTGTTTACAGTCGACAGATGGTCACAACAACAAGAGAACGCGGAATAAGAAGCCGACGGGGTCGGCCAAGCGAGCAAAGCCATCCGACCCCGAAAGTCCACCAATGCCCGACCTCGTACAGGAGAAGCAGCTCGAAACCGCAGAAAACATTTCCGACCAGTCCCAGGTAAACAACCGCCGCCCCTCCCCCTCCCCGGTCATGGATTGATGGACCAATGCACAGGGATTAGCCATTTGCAGATTTATGACTGCAGCCTTTACAGCTTTATTTGCCTCTTGCTGAGCATCTGTTTACTGCCAGCTGGGGGGGAGGGGGTGTGGCTGTCCCAAAGTTCAGGGGTGTGGAGATAATGTGAACACCATGACCTTTGGTCTTTGTGCATAGCATTCCAATCTGGAATCTGGAATCTAAATGACCTAACCTAGCTGCTATGTACCACCCTACCTTGACCTGAATGGGAAATTGCCTTTGCTGTGTCTTATGTTACATTAACCTATGTAGCTTACCTTACCCAGGTTCCGTATCCAGCTGACCTTAATTCAGTGTTTCCCAAAGTGTCTTCTGCGGAATCCTACGATTCCGTAAGGGGAAGACAAGGGTTCCATAAGGAAATTGAATAAAAGTGTTGTTTGAATGTGTTGTTACATCATAATTCATACTCCGAAGTGAAGACTAGAGTTGCGTTAAAAATATTTCATTTCAAATAATTTCTAATCTATAAAAGAGAATTCAGTTATGCATTACTGTGTCATTAATTCATCTTTTATTGGTCTGCTTTGCAGGCACTATGTATACCAGAATATGTTTTGTATAGGTCGAAGTTCCTTCAACAATTTTTCAAATTAAATGGTTTCCATAGGCAAAAAAGATTGGGTAGCACTGCCTGAATTTAACCTGCATAGCTTATATCACCTTTTCGACTTTATTTTAACTTATATGGTAACTTTGCATACATTCTGTATGCTAGTAGCTAAAGTCACCTTATCTCACTGTAGTTGACCTTACCCTACCTCAGCTGACCTTACACTTCCTTTCCGTACCATCCCTTACCATACCATCCCTTGTATTGTATTCTACCTTTGTGCATCAGATTCATTTCCACCGTGTAGTCTCTTAACACGAGTCATTTAAGAACAATGTGTTTGTCAGGTCACTTAATTGCTGTTGTAGTTTTCGACCCTTGTGAATTCAATGAATCAATTCGTCTGTTTACAATGACCCTATCTAAAGCAATTGCACAGCACTTGTTGGCCAATCGTCTGTTGGCTGATAAATTTATAGATCAACGAACTGAATGATAAATGAATACTGTTTAATTTGTCACTGAGTGGTGTTTATTTATATATATATATATATATATATATGGGTTGGTATATTTCCATATATATACATAATTATATAATGTATATACTAACCCACGTGTATATATATATATATATTTGTATGCTCGTGCGTGTGTGGTGGGTTGAGCCAGAAGTTGGTTGGATGGGTGTCTGTTTTTTTAACTGTCTGGCTGACCAACCGACAGACAAATAAGAGTTGATTGATTGATTGTTTGATTGATGTTGTTGATTTATTTGGGCGCAGGAAGAGGATGATAACATGGATGCTCAGTCTTCCTCGTCATCGAAAATCCAGTCATCAGAAAAATCCAATGAATTGGAGTCGCTGTCATCACAGACGGACTGCGAAACCAAGATGGCCGCTCGACTTCTCGAGTCGAAGGAAAAGGGAAAAGTAAAAGGTTAGCTGTTGATGGCCATTAGCCGCTGATTGCCGATGTAGAGACTGTCTTCAGTTGGCAGTCCGACAGACGCTAGCCAGTTTGATCCATTAGCCATTTACAGCCATCAGTCATTTACAGCCATCAGTCATTTATAGCTTGCAAAGTCATGAATTGGTAAAAGGTTGATGAAAAAGGTGCGAATCATGCTCACAGCCATTTACCAAGACACATGAATGCAGACACACGAACACTTGTATGCATGTAACTAAGAAGAATTTGGGTAGTCCTGTTAAACACAAGCATAAAAGTGCTATTGCTTAAGCTAACAATGCTGTACTTCATCTAATCACTAGCAGCACATGTCTCCATCTCCATTTTTCATCTCGGCATCTGCAAAGGCTGGGTGGCAAGTCCACTTGTTTGTCCTGTAATCTTGCGGCAATTGATGTACTTGCATTATAACTGACTGCTTGTTAGTCGAAGAAAATTGCAGTGACTGCTTTTGTAAGAAGATACAATTTGACCCATGACTGTAAAAGCACTGAAGATCCTGAGTGGCCGAGTGGGTTGGTAGCCCGCTCGCCACGCCGGCGGCCCGGGTTCGATTCCTGGTCGGTCGGTTTATCAGAGGTTAATTTCTCGGATCTTTACTGCGGGTGGCTCGGTCGCAATATAAACGTGGAGTACGAGGTTGCTTTCTGCCTCCGACACTAATCATCTTCGATATGAAAAAGTGTCGTTAAGCCGAAGTACAGAAAAGCATTTTTATGCCTGATTGCGATGCAAGTGAAAGGAGAACACTTCTTATTATGCTCTCATTGTATGAATGAAATACGTTACCTGGTCCTGAAGTTGACGGATCTTCCGGCTGAAGCAGATACAGACACAGTATTGTATCTGTAAATTTATATAGCACCACTCACAGTGCTACGCCAATCAGAGGTGCCCCTGTGGGGGACACCCCGAGAAAATAAGGCTGTCTTTCAGCAGCGAAAGGATGTAGGGAGGCCTCCTGCTTGAAGCAATGAGCGAGTCATGGCAGGAAGTTGGTTCCATAGAGTGGGACCAATAAAAATACAAGATTTGGTCATTACAGTAATCCAGCAACTAGAAACAGTCTGTACAGATTGCAGAAGCATGCAAAGTATATAGTTGTGCATTTATGCATCACCTTGAGAACACAGGTGTGCAACAGCTTGTCATCTGACATGCCATGCTACAGTGGGTGTATGGAGGCATTGCAGTTATATGGCTTTCAGATATATTTGCTGAAGTTTTATATGTGACTCACTTCTTGACCAGTGAATGTCATCTGCATTTCCAGGCAGCCCATCAGCCATTCTCGAAAGCAAGCCCCTGAACCCACTTTCCGAGGCGAAGCGGAAGAAGTCGAAAGAAGCCTTCCTGCAAGACGGCGCCTGCTCGGACGTCACTCCGAAGCTTGTCAAGTGCCGCGAGTGTAAAATGACGAGGACGCAAAGAAATAAGAATCTACCCAACATCTTCTGCCGATTCTACGCCTTCCGGAAGTAAGCCACAATTTTCGGTTAAGTGGTGCTTAACCCTTTAACGACGAGAGGGATTAGTTTTCCATGCATCTTAAGACATGCTCGTCGTTAAAGTGTTAACACAAGATATTGTGGTTGCTGTAGATAATTGCTTTTGAACAGTTATCATGCTTATTTTTCCTAACCTTTCTTTTATGTATAATGTGAGAGACATGCCGTGCTGATAGAAATTATTACCAGTGCCTTGCCTGGATTTATTGCCTATCCCTAACATCACAACAGATGCACCATTATAAAACAAATGCCATTAGAATACGGTTGGGCACCAGGCCTCTTTGTTCGGCACCAAGCCTATTAAAACTGGCTTAAAACTGGCTGTCTTGTTCTGAATCCAAACCAGAAACTGGTGCATGTTGTGACCACCAGGCGTAGCTGTATAAGGAAGCCCTTTTCGAGAGATAACATGCTTTCAAGGGACTATCTTTTCAGATGCGTACATACTTGCCCTGTGTTGCCATGGTGTTTTAGGTTGCGCTACAGTGCCAAGGGTTTCCTGACGGTGGCTGGCTTTTCCAAGCCAACAGATGCGGATGCTGACGACATCCAGCTGTGGATGCCTCTCTGTGCACGGTCAGATCCTCCTCCTCCGCTGACCATCTGCCAGGCCAAGTACATCCTGTCGAACATCAAGGACAGCTTCCTCACGTTGTTCGACCTTGAGAATGAGGCAGCTTCTATGGCACCATTTCAAGGTAGGTTACTATGCTATTTATGGAGCAGTTTGTGGTGCAATCTAATAATTATGATAATGATGATTATAACAATAATTATGATAATGATGATTATAACAATAATTATGATAATGATTATAACAATAATTATGATAATGATGATTATAACAATAATTATGATAATGATGATTATAACAATATTGATGATGATAAAAATAATTTTAAAAGGTCCTTGGTGCTTGCTCACAGCCTTAGACAGATAAAAAGAGCTAAAAAGGAGACTACATTCCTCCACCGATGCTTTCTGGGTCCAATTGCTTCCACTGCACCCTTACCACCAAGTATAACATTGAAAAACACTAGCCATTCCAGGCAGCACTGCCCATAATGTTGGTAAGCTAGAGGGTTTTGTATATAGATGTATCTCAGTTCTACAAAATTATTAATAGATGATGACGGTGATAGTTTATGTGGTAAGGGCAGTGAACCATTAAACAAAAATTATATCCATATGCATATGAAAATACGTACCGTACACCAGAGATTCATTATAACTCGCTTTGTTTTAGCACAAACTGATAAAACATGGTCGGAAAACATGGTCATATACATGAGTCCAATATCAATTCAACTACAGTAATAAGCTCATTATAACATGAACTTGTTTTAAGACAATTAATTGTTTAAACGACAGGCCGTAAAAATGAGTCGCGTAGTGACATAAATGATGATGTGGATAATAATGTTGTGGATGGAGATTGTAATGATGGTGATGGTTGGGAATGAAGATCAGATTTTTTGCTTGCTGTTGTTGTGTAGCCAAAGTGGCTTGGAAGAGACCGATTCAGGGAGTGCGTGAGATGTGCGACGTATGCGATGCGACGCTCTTTGACATTCACTGGGCATGTCAGAAGTGCGGATTTGCCGTCTGCGCCGACTGCTATCGTTCACACAGCTCCACAGATGGCGCCAGTCCAGTTGCAGACGAGAACAAGTGGTTGACATGCAGCGCCAATCGTCAGGAGCATGAACCTGACACCCTCATGATTACGCAGATTGTTCCAAGTGATGGTAAAACCAGACCTCCTCATCCTTCCTATATATTACTTGGTACCTGGTTGCTAACAGGTTGGCCTGGTAACCAATTTTTAGCAACACAATCACCATCAGATTATGGTACCAGCCATGTGTATGTGACGGTTTCATCTTACCGGTATATGATTGAGGAACTGCATTGGCTTCCCGTCGCTACTCGCATTCAATACAAGATTTTGCTTCTGGTTCTAAAACCCAGCAGGGCCGAGTGCTGTGCTGAGTGTCCCTGTGATTTAATGTGTAAACCCACCTCGGCTGTCTCAATCCGTCCCCTCCAATCTGGCAGTCGACGTGTTCTCTTTATCCCTCAGGCAACGACTGCTATCATGCTATGGCACAAGTGCACAACATCGTGCTTTTGCAATTGTGGATCTTGCTTCTGGAATGACCTCCCCTTCTCAATTCGTTCTAAGATTCTGACAGGTGTCTCTTCCACATCTGTCTGCTTCCTGAAGACGTTTTTATTTCCCCAGGGCTCCCACACTGAGTGCGCCTCTGAATAGTTTATACTGTAAGAGGCACTTTACAAATATCCAATTGCAATACAATGCAATGCAATACAATGGTGATGGGTGTGAAAGAATAATCTTAATTTTTGTAGTCATTTGTCAAGTCCAAGGCTTTTATCATGTTTAGTCCAAGCTTTGTTTCATCTTTATGTATACACTCTTTATCCACCTGAGTTGTGGTCTTCCTTGGCTTCACTATAATTCAAATCATGTATGCAGTCCTTTGTTTGAGAACCAGTGAACTCATATTTATTCGAAATGCATCACTATATTATAGTGAATGTCCTCCATTTATTGCAACCTTGTTCCAATATGAGATTTAGAGGTAGTATTACTGTATGAGGAAGTTCCGTTCCAGTATATCTTTGCATTTTGGGTTTCAAATTTCCACTTCTGTGAGACTAAGCGATGCAACCTGAAGAGGAAGGTTGTCTAGTTTTTGGATTTATGTTTATATAATTATGCGTGCTTTAGTCAGAAGATCTTATTGGATTTATATGCTTTGCATTAATCACAGTGCTGGAGTTATGCTGCTTTCTTTTTTGCTTTTGCAGTTCGAATGGTTGTCGGCCGAATGTTGCGGGAGGTTGCTGTGAAATGGAGCATCCAGAGTGTGCTCAGATGCGATCAGGTGACTGAAATGTACTCGTTGACCCGGAAGAATGGCATCTACGGTCCCAACAACCTTTCTTCGTCAAAAACCTTCCTCAATGGAACGAAGCTTGACGAGCGAAATGCGAAAGGACGTCTGGGAAATCGTAAGAAGTCAAACTCCATGACGGGAGTACCACTTCTGCTACCGGTGAAGACAGGACAGGTCGAGCCTGGTGACAAAAAGGAAAATGCCGAGCCAGCTGGCATGACATCGGATCCAGATGGCACCGGGAAGTTGGAGGAGTTAAAGGTCGAGTCCGGCTCAGAGGACGAGATGATGACGAGGAGCATGAAGCACAAAGCATCGAGCACCGGCACCAATGGCGACTGTGCAAGCGCCGACGAGGCCAAGGATTTGGAGGCTGTGGAAGAAGACGATGCATCGCATCTGTGGCTCGATGACGGTCGGTTGCTGCAGCTGCTGGACTCGACGAACCGGAACAATGTGCGACTGTTCCAGCTTGGTTGGCAGCACGGCATTCCTGTTCTCATCTCCAACTGTGATAAGCAGACACGACCGGAACTCTGGAGCCCGTGCTCGTTCGCCAAGGAGTTCGGCCACGTCAAGGTCGATCTCGTCGACTGCTCCAACGGCGTCGTCCTCAAATCGCAGCCGATGGACAAGTTCTGGAACGGCTTCCGGCACTCGAATGCACCGCGCAGCAAGCAGGGCGGTGCGACGGCGTCGTCCATCCTACGACTGAAGGACTGGCCGACGGTGGAGGACTGGGCGGGACCTCTGGCTGCTCGCTGTCAGGACCTCAATCGACTGCTTCCGGTGGCCGACTACTCGCATCCGTCAGGCGCATTCAATCTCATCTCACATCTTCCCGAGTTTTTTGTTCGGCCGGATCTCGCGATGCGTATCCACGCCAGCTACAGCAGCTGTGCCCAGCATCGCGTTCCGTTCTCAAAATTACGGCTGGACCTGGCCGACTCCGTCAACATCATGATGTACGTGGAAGCGGCGACTGCTGAAGACAATCAAAACGCCAGTAAGCATCAGCACCATGACGTGCATCGTCATTGTCTTTAGATTTGTTTATCATCATTTCATTTGATTTATTATTATTATTCAACTGTTATTGTCTTCAAAGTTTTTATGATCATTTTGGTCTATAAATTGTTTTCCTTCAGTTATTTATAATCAATTCACTTTGGTTATTAATTATTATTTCTTTAAGTTATTGATGATAAATTTATTCACTTTAATCAATTATTTTCTAGGGATGCATAATAGTCTAGTGGCTAATGTGCTGGACTGTCAGTTGGAAGTTTATAGGTTCAGATCCCCTACGAGGCCAGACATTTGTTTTGAGATTCAGTTCCACTTGTGCCACAGCCAGCTTTGCCATAATGAGTACACTGTCCATATACTGTGAGTGGGAAGAGGGAAGTGAGCGTTGACCACCCGCCCTTGTAGGCTGAGGCTAGGAAATCTGAAGTTACTAAAACTTCATCTAAAGGGACTGGTCTTCTTCTTGGATCTATTTCTAATTTAGTTGATTTGTCTAAACTGGTGATAAAAAGTTCACCCATCGCGCATAGAAGCCATGGGTGAGGAGATGAAAATCTATCACTGAAGATGCATAGATTCCTATATTTTATTCTGCTGATGGGTCTTTCCCTCAGCCAGACATAGATTGACCCTTTACATGCAGAAAATGGTGCAACACAGTTTATTATATACTAATTAATATGACTTTATTGATTTGTATGAAAACCGCAGTATGAGGTCTGCACCACAGATAAGCTGACCTAAAGTGTCCAGTCTAGTTAATTATGTCCTGCACCGGTCAGTTGGGGGCATTGCTGTGCACTGTGTCAGTGGTAATTGTATTCTGGTCTGACGGCGACCTCGAGAGAAGTAGCCAGGAGCGCACAGCAGTCGGCATTATTCGCTGTTTATTAAGATCTAAGGTGCATTTCAACAGCGACAGCCAGACATTTTATGATTTCAATCTAGCTGTCAGAGTTGATCATGATGTAACCTGGCACACACACATGCGTGTGTGTGTGTGTGCCGATGCTTGTTTGCATGTATGTGTAGTCAGTTTTTATTAGCATTGGGCAATAATCCTCATTCATCATTATGCAGTCGAATCAACTTTGTTGATGTATTGGCATTATGAAATCATCTGACTGTATGCAGAAGCCTCGTTATACACTAATGAAAAATATATATATATATATCTTATTTATGGATTTGTGTGTGCTTCAGTTGATATACTTACGGTATGTGCATATATCGAGAGAGAAGACTGTTTGGCAGTTAGCTGTGTGGATTTATTCTGTGTGCTGATTAGTCAATTGGTGGGAAGTGATCTGTATTCTATGACTTCAGGCAGTCCCTATTACGTGTGCTAATACATGTAGTACTTTTTGCATTATTAAACTGATGCTGGAGGCAACACAGAAATGTAATCTGCTTCGAAGTGTTGCCAATCTATGCGTCTGTCATGTTGAAATGAGATATATCGTGATTGGCAGTGATTATTCTCGATTTAGTTCAATGCCGTGACATTGGTTATACTGTTGTCACAGCTTGTAAGGTTTCTAGACTCTAACCTAATTTTTTCTGTTTGCTTATCTTCTGTAGCTTGAGTTCTTTGACCTCTCTGACCTTTAGGATTGTGACCTAACCTTTTGACAGGGACTATAATTTGTGGTTTCACATTCATGTACGTTGTGATGGAGACATTGTAGAAGTCTCTGTATTAGATCAGATCTATCTTATTTGTGTTAGATAGGATTTTTATTGAGTTATCTTCGAAACAGCCTTCAACTTTTCACCCTGCATTTAATATTAGTGGCACACCAGAAGTCTCTGGATTTGAGAGATTTGATCAGTTCCATATTAGATTATAAGATTAGAAATTGTATCTAAACTTTTATATGAGCATATCGTGTGTGCTTAGAGTGCAAAGGTGCTATCTCCCTTGCTTTAAACATTGGAGATAGCACCGTTGCACTCTAAACACATTATCTTGGTTTTCTTGTGAATTTATGTGGTCTCGCTGTTCTGGTGTTGAACCTGGTAGCCATCCACAGTTTGTCAAAAAAAGCAGCATTTATCAGACACTATCAGTGTAAACTCACCCAATTCCTTTCAGCTCCAAACCCAAGAGTTAATCAGCTGGAAAGATAAGTAATACTGTCAATTCAAAGTGCCGTCAAACCCACAAGACGAGTGCTTCGCACGGTCTAATCCTGAGCAGAACACTCGACCTATCTTAGATGACTGTTTGTCCAAACTGTTCAAACAGAAAAAAGACTGGTGTTGCCATCTGCATGAATAAGTTACCAGAACAGGCAGACAACCAACAACCAATTGGCTGAGGAGGCACCAGCATCTTCATTCGCTCACTTACAACTAATCGCTCGTTCGCTTAACACGCAGCTACCCGAATTTTTACCGCTTTGATGGTTCTAGACGTCGGTGTATGGCACCGGGTGTTTTCATTTTTTGCCACGAGATGGCACGGGGCAGATTAGAGGGGACAAGTGTAACGGCAACATCGAAAGCAGCTGGATTCAGAACATAGATGAACATTTCCAATTGGCTCATCTGTCTGAATTTGAGAAATGGTTCCAAACACGTTGGTGCTTGTGTAGCTGGTGGTGATGTCACCGACTGTTTTCAGTCATATATCATGCACTTTAGTAGCTTCAGAGATTTTGTGGGGTTGAAGAGATTCAGACTGTAGCACAAGCTGACCTATGATAATCAAAGAAGAGGATGTTTCCATTCGTATATCGAGTTTAGCAGCAAACTCCATTTGCCAGAAAACTTTTAAACTTTCACTGTTTCCGAACAGTTGGCTGTGTAAGGGCACAACACTGCATGACATTCCTTCTTTGGATTCTACATGTGTACAATGTAGGGTCTACCAGTGTAACCTGTTCTGACTATTTGAGCATTATTTACTTACAGGTGAATGTATTCCTAAGAAACTTTAATATTATTTGAGCTGGCAAGGAATGTTGTTCAGTGTACTAGTAAGTGCTATAAAATGAAATTTCATATATTATATTGTGGCATTAGCATGCCAATGTTTTTGTTACAATTTGCAATTGGACTTGATGACCAGCCATTGCATGTTGTACTACACTATCTTCATAAGTAATCAGCATATGATGTAATTTTTGTTAAATTTTCTTTTCACAGCGAGGGCATTAAAGGAGGCAGGCTACAACGCCCGTGCCAAATCTGCATACAAGACTTCAAGCAAGGTTGGTGCTGTCTGGCACATCTTCCGACCGCAGGATGCTGACCGAATACGAGAGTTCCTGAAAAAGGTAACAGTAATAATTATGAGGTAACAGTAATAATTATGAGGTATCTCATGATTAAGATTTATATGGTAAGAATTATAAGATATCAGATAATTAATTATACTAATTATAATACTAATTATAATATATCAGATAATTAATGATTAAGGCAGTATTTATGCTCATTGTGATAATTAGCATACATGATAATCATTATGATTAATGAGATAATTAAACATTATGATAGTAATTATGTTAAATATGATAATTAATAATTATGAGAATCATGATATATCAAGTAATTATTAAGGTATTAAATTAGATTTGTGATAATGAAATTTTTTTATGACAATGAAAATTATTAATATAATTAATAATTATGATACATGGGATAATTACTAATTGTGATAATAGTTATGGTACATATGGCCTCTGCTGGTCTTGAACAGGTAGACACTGGCAACTCTTCCCACCGTACAGCTGACCAGGTGACCGATCCGTTGTCAGACAACAGCTCCTACCTGGACAAGGCGCTCAGAGCACGGCTGCTCAACGAGTGTGGCATCCAGAGCACTGTCGTCGTCCAGTGTCTAGGTGATGCGCTCTTCCTACCTGCCATGACGCCTTATCAGGTGAGACAAAGGAACAAATGATCCCGAATTAAAGCCAAAGTAATTAAGCTTTGCTAAGGTTGATGACTACTCAGTTTTGTTGAACACTCGTTTATTTATTTCTCTTATTACCTACCTGGCATGTTGCCTTATGAGGTGAAAATAATAATAAAAAATAGATGATGCAGAGGTGTGCTAAGGTAAGGTTTAGGTTTGGTAAGGTGATCAATCATTTATTGTTGATCATACATTATTCATTTATTTCTTTTTTGTAATTGTAATTACGACAATTTCTGTAGCATTGTCAGTAGCAAGCTACTTCTAGGATGCTTACACACACACTGTCAACTGTCGGCGCAAATGCTCAGAGCTATGTACATTTTTAACTGCTGCGATGACTTATAATGGCTTCTGAGGTGAGACAACGAAACAGTTGAATGATTTAAAGGTAAAGTATGGTCAAGTAAGGTCACATCTCGTCACACAAGGTTAGATAAGGTCAGATAAGGTTATGTAACTTCAGCTAAGATAAGATAAAGTTAGGTTAAGTTAGTTGTGATCACACAAGGTTAGGTACAGTTGGATACGGTTAAGCGGAGTCAGGTAAGGTTTGGCGTGAGTGAATAATCTAACACAGTGTTTCTTAACCAGTGCTCGACCGAACCCCTGGGGTTCGGTGAGCCAGTGCCAGGGGTTCGGCAGAGGTCCTCTGAAATATATGCATATTCAGGGTCAGTGAGTGTGAGTGAAAAATCATTTGCTATTTTATTTTTATTTTTGGACTTTTTTAATAAATTTTGTTTGAAACAGATTGCCTTCCAGGCCCTACCTTATGAAATTTAAAGCTGTTCATCCTGTTAACCTTAGTTATGTTTTACTGGACGATCTTATCGAAATTCAGCAGAGCCACATTCAACAATTGCTCTTTGGTACAACACTTTCAAGATTTTGGTGCCGCCAATGGAAGGATATCCTCGCATTGCCTAAAGCTGCCCTTGAAATCCTCACACCGTTTGTCACGTCATATCTCTGTGAGCAAGGATTCTCAAAATTGGTGGAGATTAAATCCAAGAAAAGGAGCAGACTTGATTGCGAAAATGACATGAGAGTGAGTCTTTCCAAAACAGAGCCACGCATTTCTCACATTGTTTCCAAACGGGACACATTAAGATGCAATTGGTAGTGTTGGTACGGTTAGTTAACTGTTAGTAGTTCATGTATTGAATGTATTAATATTGTATCACATTTTGGTACAATTTTTATTTCCTTTTGTTCCCATTAGTTAAAAAATTAGTGTTCAACTTGAGGGGTTCGGTTAGTGGTCATGGAGTTCTCTTGGGGTTCGGCTCCCTTGAAAAGGTTAAGAACCACTGATCTAACAGATATTGAAGATATGTCCAGGTCTCCCATCATTGTGACATGTGTTCTGTCATTGAATTCAGGTGAAGGTGATTCATAGCTGTGTCATGGTGAGTAAGGAGTTCCTGTCACCAGAGAGCGTCAGGTCTTGCTTTGCCCGAATGCAACAAGCCAGAAAACACAGCTCAACCGACTGCGTCAGTAACTTTGATGACCAGCTGCAGGTAAACTTACATTCACTCTCCTCTAACAGTTGATCATAATCAAAATTTACTGATCAAATCTGTCTAATGTAATCTAATCTGGTTTTTCTATGGAGACATTAATAGTATTGCAATATTTCACAATGCAACAGTTACAGATTTATTCAAATGACAGATGGCAGATATTTCAAATAATTATTTATCTATTTATTTGAATTAATTATTTATTTGAATTAATTATTGTTTCTATTGCTTGTGGCTATTGCTTACCTCATGTAATATAACTAGACATTTATGTAATGCCTTGGGATACCTACCAAAGGCACTGCCACCATTTTGATAAAGGCCAACAATGACAAGTTATGAAAGAAGGCAGGACAAGAGCAGAAAAGAAGGCAGAGTGGAACGTGAAGGATTAATTAAAGTCGTGGATACAGTCACGCCCGACGTGATCCTAATACCTGGGACTAGAATCACACCCGCTACGCTATTTGTCAATGCATGTCACATGATTTTGTGCACGTGGAAGGAGCCAACCGATAAACTCTCCCGAATGCAGTGGAAGATTGTTCACAATGTTTTCTAATGATGAAACTAACCCTAACCCTGACCCTAACTGATCCTCACAACGCCAAACCTGACTCCAACCGACCCTCACTACGCATAATTTGACCCTAACCGACCCTCACGACGCATAATCTGGCCCTAAGCGACCCTCAAGATGTCCTCCATTTCAAATTCCAAGGGAAGTAAGCAAGTTCATGTGACATGCTTTGGCCAATAACGCAACGGGCGTGAATGTAGCACTGGGGTTCCGCTAACGCCCGGGCATGAACGGATCCACTACGTTAATTAAAAGGCAGAACATTTCTTTTATGAAAGGATTCTTTAAAGGATTCTGAGAGATATGCACACCCATTTGATTTATTCTTTCACTCAGAGCATTTCTACAGCAGTTAATGAGAATTTTCAGCCGTATTGTTTTTCGCAAAGTAATTATTTCAGCATAAATTTTGAGCGCGTAGTGATTTGATTCTGAGATAAACAATCAATCATGTTGCAGTCAGATAACTGGTCTGTTAATCTGCTATTGTTGTTTCTTGAGCACAAACATACCCTCCTCTTTCATATAATATATTTATGATATACATTGACATCTTACTTGAAGTGCTGTTATCAATGGTGGTAAGCATTCATTTGTCAAATACAAGTGGGTAGTCCCTGTTCAATGACCTGGTCTAACAAGATGTAATGAAATAGGGCAATCTCAAAGAAGACTTGAGCCCACTTCCCCACACACATAACAAGGCCAATGTACAGATGGTTGTAATTAATGTGCTTGATGGCTCTAATGGTTATTATTAATGAGCATTAAAGGGAATGTGCAGCTGTTCATTGTTTAAGTACATTGCCAGAGGAATGTTCAGTGGGCTTTAATTGCTAACAAAACAGCTGCTGGATATGAATCACTTGTTCAAGAGGTTGTGTATATAAAAGTTACCATGTAAATATCACCAAGTACAATGCGAAATGTGGATTTGGAGGAAAATGCTGAGGGTCCCCTGGACTGAGAAGAGAACAAATGAACATATACTGGAAGAGATAGGACACTTAAGAGGAGAGATGACATTGAGACAAAGAGCGGCGAGACAAAAAGTGATGTATTTTGGCCATGTGATGCGGGCGGACGGCATGGAAAAGGAGATGATGCTGGCGTGTGGGGAGGGAAGACGAGGAAGAGGACGACCAAGAAAGAGATGGATGGATGAGATACACGAGACGATGATGATGAACATTCCGGAGCTGAGAGAGGCGACGAGAGATCGGAACACATGGAGAAGGCTGACTATGACGGTCGCTAGGATTCAGCGAATCGACGGCACAAGGTGACAATGCAAAACAATACAATGGAACATGAGGGAATGGTGAAAGTTTGTTGACAAACTATAATGTAATGACTTGTGTAGTATGCCGTTATCATGATGTGTAAGGCAAGCTATTATGTTACAATGCATTTTCAGTGATTTAAGCATTACATAACGACATCTGTGATCCAATTATTATGCGCGATCAATGGGTGCTTCAAGCAATCAATTTGATAAACTCTTAAATTAAACTCTTGCAATGAAGCACCGCCATATAAAGAATGTTGCCTGTTCTGTTTTTTGCAGATCAAGAACATTATCTACCATTCTGTCAAAGACTCGATAGCTGTTCTACAGGACAACGATCCTTGAGTGATCTCGGCTGAATAATGTTATCGTAGGATTTCCTCGATCCCAGACGAACTTGGATCGTCGTCAGTTTCTCGTCGTCATCAGAGTCAAAGTTTGATTTGCTTTGACATGTCTAGTCCAACATGTCATCGACTTTGGCAGCATGTTGTGTGCAGCAGTTGTCCAATGACCCATAGCGCCAATCAGTCAGTCAGTCAGTCATGCAATGTCTTTGTGACCATAGAGTTATGTCGAATGTAGTTTTTGTTTCAGCCTAAACCAGTGGTTGTCGTCGGCCATTTTATGACCTGGTTTCGGCTGAGGACTTGTTCTCACAACAAGGCACGTGCTGGAAATATGCTATGAGAGTCAAATGAGATTTTGGGTTGTCGATATGGACGATTGCAAATTTAGAATTGGAAAGCCAGGCCGTAAAACGACCACGAGGTCCGATTTATGAGCGTGGAGTTTTGAGAGTATGACCGATGATGGGAAGAGCCCCACTGGGTGACGTGTGCAGCTCGACCGTATGTGTTGTGTGGAGACACCTGGTGTTGAGTGACGACAGCGATGCCAAGTTTTTCAAGAAGAATGTCTTAGTGCAAGTTAGTTGCTGAATCTTCTGATCTCAAAATGTTCTGGCTTGTCGTGTTCCTGTTCAGAGCGTAACAATACAGACAGTATTTTAGACTTTGTTATTTTTAACATCTAATCTTTTTGTTCTTCGTCACTCCGTTGTCTTTTTGCGGAACGGCGGTTCCACGGATGTACGGAACGTATCAAGAACCGACCCGTATGGCGTTCTGTGCCAGACGTGTTCTATCTGTTTCCAAATATTGGCAAAGGAGGCAAAATTTGGACTGATTGGGGCTTTTTTGTTTTCTTGTCGTTTGTGCCTTTTTCTGGTTGTTCGTTTGCATCTGTTTAGTTGAAGCTGTGCAAGCAGGATGTGTCCAGCTTCAATGCATGGAAGAATTCTCGATGTGTTCATTGCTTTGTTGTGTTACAGGAGTTTTCTTTGTGGAAAATTTTGTTTAAATCAGCCGGATTCAATCCAGTTTTCTTAGGCACTGCATTATTTGTTGATAGAATTGGAAAAAGAAATGTAGTCACAATCTGGTTTGTTTTTAAGAGCTTTCGTGTTGAAACTGGTTGGAATAGACTGCAGCATGTTGTTGCAGAAGTACTGGGTTCAAATCACAAAAGACATATGTTTAATTTTTTAGATGTATGAAAATTCACTTTTCTTGTCAAGTGGTGTGAAGCAAATGTCGAATGAAATAAAACTTTACTTTAAAAGTCATCTGTAATAACAGGTTATCTTGCTTCGGGATTCATTTGTGTATTATGCGGAAATAAGTAAGTAAGTAAGGAAGTAAGTATATCGTTTATTGAAAAACCAACTGCTCACCGCATTTTGGTGTACAAAGATCATCAAATATAAAAAAATTAAGTATAAAGCAGCCGTGTGACAAATGTTTTATGAGATAGAGAGTTTGCCTTAGGTATTATTCTATTGTGAAAATGCATTCTGGAATGACTGGCCTCGAATTTGACCAGATTTGGTGCTCGCTCTACTGACCCATTTGAATACTGGTTCCATAATGATTAGGTTGCGATTGGAGTTGCATTTTGGTCATGCGGCAACCAATTGTGTTCTTTTGGCTGGACAGTAACGTAGAGCCTATCACGAACCTCTCAGTCACACAGTGAAACAGCATAAAAAGTCCCATGATACACCAGAGCACTGTAAGTTTGGCCCTTTGTTGGCTGAAGGCTTAGCACAACAATTTGATTGCTGCAAGTTCCTACAACATGGTAAAATGGCTTTACCTTGTGCAATGGTAAATAGAATAAGTTCTTCCCAGCATTGCATATAGCATGGCTGAAGTTCTATTAAGGTCCTTTGTAATTGAATTAAACATGAAATTTTCTGGAATTCTAACTGTAATCTTGGCATTTTTTAATTGCCTTTAAACACAAAATTCTAGCATCATAACTAGATTGGGTTTTACATCAAAATACAAAGGCTATGCTAGTGTACTGAAATGAGTTGGTAGGGCGGAATGGAAAAAATTTCTCTGGCAGTGCATAGAATTTTCTTGGAAAAACTGCTAAATTTGTCTCCATAAACTGTCCTACCATGTTTGTCTATCTCAGTAATCAACTGTGATTACTTGATTAATTTAGCTTAATTCAGTTGATTAATTAATCAGTAAAATTTGAATGATTCATTCGATTGAATAGCTAATTAATCAACTTTGACTAATTAATGATCACTCAGAACAGTAGACCCCCTTTTATTTTGGAGCCATATCGAATATGACATGATAACGATTGCACTGCAACAATTAAGTCACATCATATAAATATGTACCAGAATTTGCATTTTAAGGTTGAATGTTCTATTGGGAGTTTGCAATGTTTGATTAAATGATTGTTTAGTCTGTGGTGTCGTCAGTCAGGTTAGGTTTTTCTACTTTGTACATTTAGCTTGAGGTGATGGAGGTCATTGTATCAAGCATCACAGCTTGTAAGTTTTTCATAGTGAAAAAATTGGTCGGTATTGGTTTTACGTACGTACCCAGGAGTTTAACTGATTTCATGTAAGCGAAAGGTGAAAATTTCATTAAACCTTATCTAATCTTGTCTGATAGTTTCGAATGGGTCAGTGCCATAATCAGTGATTTAGCTGTTTGGGGTTTGGGGGGTTCAACCCCCAGCTCTTCTTCTAACCCCATTAGCTAAGTAACTGATGTTGGGGGGGTCAAGAAAGTAAAACATCTCACAAGTCGTCAGTTGTTTCATGTGCAACATATTAACAGCATTAGATGTTGGCCTGCATTTGTATACTTTGGTAATCTATCGACCCCACCTCTTTTTTGACAGCTAAAACACTGACCGTAATAGTGCAGAGTTCCGAGTCCAGCAGAGCAAACACGACAGCGCTGGCTACAGTCTCGAAATTGTGATCTGGAACGTATGTTTTATTTCTCGTTATAAAAGTCGACGGCCAACTATTTGTCCACCAATTAATAAAGCCAGTTGTTCGTTTACGGTTTTGACCACTTTATACTTTGTGAGGCATGGTTGAAGAATGACTGTTGTGGTTGTAGCTCCAGTTCAATAGTTCTGGTTCTGCTGAACTGTTTTCTTATATTAATAACCACCTTTTGAGGTTTTCTCTTTGTAGGCTGCAGTTTGATTTATTAATGCTTTTGCCTTTGGCTTCATGCTTTCCAGAATTGTTGTAAATGTCATTAATTTTAATTGGTAATAGTTTTGTTATACTTGCACCTGCAGTGAACTCAGCCATAGATGAAGTGCATTGGGTTTATGCTCCATATGGGAGGATAAGAGCGTGATGGAGAGGGTTGGCCGCCAAAGACTGAATGAGAAAATGAAAATGAAATCGCTTAAGTAGGTTTATGTGAGCGATTGGCCTTGTAACTCAGAATGTGCAGCTTCAGGCCTCCTCTCACACAGTTATTGCATTGAGACCTTGAGCAAGTCCTTCACATGCATTTACTCAGTGCCATCGCTCGATAGTTTGTCTTTGATAGTAGCGATTACTAATACATACAGAAGTAATGTTGATAATGAACACATCCTGGAAGGTACGTTGAGTCTCATTATGTCCAGGTTTATTCTTTCAGTCTGTTGGCTTGGCCAGTGTTGTTTAGGTTATCCTGTTGTTGCAACACTGCTGTACGAGGCCAAAAAATTGATTACCTATTAGCACATTAACTGCAGGGTGCTATTTGTGGTTGGAAGAAGTGGGGAAAGACCCTGTGTTTTATGATATAGGTACTATAGAGGGCTCTAGAGTACAAATATTGGAGAGAATGTTATTTCCAAATGCAAGATAACCTGAACCAGTGACGGGAACGTTGCGTCTATCGACAACACACGTTGAACCTTCTTGCCCGTTTTGTAAGCTAAATATCGAAAGTAACGTTTAAACCGAGTTGACAAATCAAAGGAGTAAATATAAATGATCAAATCCACGAATTTCAGGGATTCCAATTGTAACTGTCTTGTGCGAAGTTTTGTTTTGTGATTCGACATTTGTGTGCCACCAGTTTATTAGAAAACCTCTGGGTGTTTTTGTTATTGGCTTTTGTTATCTGAACAGTGTTTCATCTAGTAAGACTGAAATGAAACTGTTCAACGTTTGTTGTGTATTTTGATGGGTCTTCAAAAGACTAGTCAGTCCCAAAAAGTTGAATACGAAATGACAATGGAATTACTTTGTTTTGAGATTTTTAGCGGTTCATTTTAAAAATGAACTAAAGTTGAATATGAAATGACAATGAATTTATACTTTGTTTTAAGGTTTTTAACAGTTCGTTTTAAAAATGAACAAAAATTGAAGTTGAACTGACGATGGAATTACCTTGTTTTAAGATTTTTTAAAGATTCATTTTAAATGAACAAAAGTTGAATTTGAACTGATAATGGAATTGCTTTGCTTTGTACTTTTGAGTGGTTCATTTTAGAAGTGAGCTGAAAGCTGAATCAAAAAGATGGTGACTTTTTTATGGTTCATTTTATACCGACACAAAAACCGTTCAAATTGTCAGTGGATTTGCTCTGCTCTACAGTTACAGGTGGTTCATTATGAAAGCAAATGCAACAGGTATCTTTGCTGCTCTTGTTTTGTCTGGTCTTTCGTGAATACCTTGCAACTGTCGGTTATGAATTGGACCTTGTGGCTTTTCGTTAATCGTTAGTTGTAAAAAGTTTCAGTGTGTAAATAAACTGAATGGATTATTGTTGCTGGTGTCCAGACGTTGAAAAGCGTTGGCGTTTTAAAAAATCTAGTACAAATTAAAGCATCGAGTTGTACTTTCGGAAGCGTAGATATGAAAGTCTAGTATAACGTGCCAGAACGGCCTTACAGCATGCCTCATCACATTGTAATTATTCTGATGTAATATAGTTGGTAAATTGGCTCCCACTTGCAACTCCACCATAGACCAAGTTCTAGTTCCTCTGCCTCAGTTGGATTTTGACAAGGATTCTCTGATGGATTACAAGTTTTGACTACAGGTTAACTTTCAATCATTTCAATGATTGATGTCTGGGTGGCGCATTGTTAAAAAGCCGCTATACAAGTAATTAGATTTGATTAAATTACAACTTTAAATTACAACTTAAAATTCAACTTTAGTAGAAGACTTATTTATAAGACAGCACAATACATGCAGCACAATACATAATATGTTTCTAAGTGTAGTGTGACAATGGTGTTTTAGTGTATTTGAGTACTGATTATAAGCTTGCACACGAGACAGTAATATCTGATCTGAGCAGAGACTGTCCTGTTGAAGGGTTTCAGCATAGAAGGTTGGACGGTACTCGTGGTCTTTTATACAATTCGTACAAATGGCCATTGTAAACATTAATAAAATAAATTCTGGCAGTCCATGTGAGGACCAGGATGCAGTCTGTGATTGACAGAAAGGAAATACCTGTGGCCAGGAACAGAATGTGTTGGGTTAGTTTAGTCTGAGCTAGTGTGAATCAGAGGGAAGTACCCGGTACTTCTATCTTCCCATATAAATCTTTTTAGTGACATCTTGCACTGAAAAGATTATTTTGAAAGCAGTCGTTCATGGGATCTAAAGCCAATAAAAGGCAATCATGAACTCTGAGCATTTTGCATAATAGACCTAGTGCTGCCGATAAAATCGCCTTTCGAAAGTACTGTGGATTGGCATCTTATTCTAGGGTTGTAATGATGCAGGTTGTAAGAAAGGTTCAGGGCAGAAATTTATTTTCAGATTTCTGAGCCCCTAGCCAAATGATTACACTCAATATACACTGTTGGTAGGAAAATCAGACAATGAAGGAAAGGACTTGCCATCTGCCCTCATGCTGAGGCTTGAAACTGAAGTTGCTAACACTGCATACACATGGCTGCCTCTCAGGCTATCTTAAGGGATTGCTCTTTGGTCCATTATTTTGGCTTTTAATGAACCAAAAACCTATACTTAGACTTTCCAGCTGGTTCAAAAAGTTAAAGCTAAAAGGTAAGGTAGTGTAAGGCAAATGTTCTAATGATCGGTTACACACTTCTTTCATAAGTAAGTAAATTAGTTTCTTTAATTAGTAAAATGATCAGCATGATTTTTGTATTACATGAACTAGTAACACTGCAGATACAATGAATACTTGCTTGACAGACAAGTTCTGATGTAATGTATGATCATTTATTTAGCACCCCTATACTTTATTTACATTTAAATCTTGATAGATGTAATGTAACAAAGAAATAACCGAGCAAATTATGAGTGAATTAACATAAAGAACAGAAAAACATATAAGAAAAAGCATGATTATAAAAGTAAAACAGATCAGAAAAAGCATGATTATAAAAGTAAAACAGAAAAACAGATAAGAAAAAGCATGACTATAAAAGTGACTTTATATAACTAATCTTTTGTAATTGTAATTTGTAATTGTTACTGAACATTTATAAAAGCATCACTCAACGATGCAAAGGTGCTCCTGACCCAAGTCAGTGCTGTCACTAGAAATAAAATGGACTTCAGACGTTTCTGGAACAGAGGAAAAGAAAGACTGAAGAGCCGAAGCCACAAATGCTGCGGAAGACAGTTCAAACTAGAGAGGCCAACATAGGCAAAACTTATAGCTTGAGCAGTAGCCTAACACATGCGGGGAGCAACTAGAAGGCCTATGGCGACTGAGTGAAGAGTGGAGCAAAGAGACCGAGATACAGCGCATAACAGTTAGAATTTTGAACTGGATGCGCTGGGGCACAGAATGCCAGTGGAGAGTATTCCGAATGAAGGTAGAAGCCTTGGTGACTTTTGAACGTCATGTGGCTAGCTACAAATACCATGCAAACTCTGGAAATATAGAACACTTGAACGTGTTGTGGAAATGATTTCTATATCTAGTAATAGAATGGAAAAGCCTTAAATTTATTTAATACAATAAATCACACCAACTTGGTAGTTCAGACTGAAGGTGGTAGATTGCATTTGGTTCTCACAGTTGCATCTGGTGTCTCTTGTGAAACTGAAATGCAAGCCACATACCTTGAAAGACTATTCACTTATTGGACTGCTTTTGCCATGTTTGTGCTTCAGCATTAAGTACTTTCATAGGCCTACCTGGAAACATATAAGTTTGATTAGGGATTGTGGTAAGTTAGCGATTACTTTACTTTATACTACTTAATTTACACCTAGCTGACTTAACCTTTACCTTACATTACTTTGCCATACCTTACTTTGGCATAGCTTACCAGGTAATTACTTTACCTTATCATACCAACTGTGGCCTATCATCAGACATTAGTGTAACCATTTATGGTAGCCAGATAGGTGCTTGAGTTTAAGCCACTACCTGTTCGAGATTTTACCACAGAGATCTGCGTCTGTCCATATTCAGGACAGAAATACACTCAGCTCATCATAGCGATCCCTGGCAGCGTACCCATAAACATTTGATGGAATCCATACGAGCCTGCATAGCCTTGAGCACTTCCTTTTCATAGTACTTCATTCGTTGCTTCAATTCCAAATACCAACTCTGCCTGCCAGCCTGACCCTTTGGATCTTGACCTGAAACCGATTTTTACCATGCAGCCTGCCTATCGATTTTTTACTATGCGCCTGTGCGTAAGCTGGTTCCCACGACTTCGCTATTTTGGACACTAGATATCTCGAGATTACGATAGGTCGGGATGAAGGTCTGTGTGCAAATCAAGGGTTCTACCAAAAAGAGTCAGAAACAGAAGCAGTTAATTGTGTTGGTCAAGAACTGCCAACATAGTAACAGAACTTAAGGTAAACCCGTAGTTTAGGTTGCTAAATTATTTTATATCGTCAAATTGAAATGGAAGCTGGATTGAGGGAAAAAATTGTTTCTCTAACTGGAAGTGGGACTGATGAAACCATTTCTATCTTTAAATAGAAGTTGGAGTGATGGAAATAATTTTTACCGTAAATAGAAGCTGGAATGATGAAACTTAGTTTTTGATGCAACAGAAGCTGGAATAATGAAAATAATTGTTTCCGTAAGTCGTAGCTGGACCCATGAGAAAAGTTCTTTGCTTACATAAAAGTTCCATTGATGAAAATATTTTTCTGGTTAAATAGAAGTTTGGTCATTTTTTTCATTAAATGGAAGCTGGATTGATTAAAAAAATCTCGATGAAATGGAAGCGGGATTGATTATAGTTATGATAGACATAGGTAGACATGCTTACTTACCAACGTCAAGTGCGGCATTGAAGACATTAGAATAATTTAGCAACCTAAAGTACGGGATAACCGAACTTAATTAGGCCTACTCCATAAGCAGTGGTTAAATTCAGCCGGATCTGATCGAGATACGGCACAGCAGGTCTTTGAGATCCGCCACCTGAACTATGAGATCCGCTACCTAAACGTGGAGACCGTCACATAAATAGGCTATCTTTGGTTAATCAATTATTATTATGCACCATATTTCATGCATTTATGCAGGCCCTATAGTTTTGTCAGAATAGCGAAAAGCGAATATCCGTTATAGATTCGCTAGAAAGACAGCCATTAGGCCTATAAATGTTGGAGATCCGCCACCTTTAAATGACCAATAGGGCCTATAACCACTGTCCATTAACTAGGCCTATAGCCTAGTGTTAAATGAACATTGAACAACCAACGGCCAGGATTTCCATCGGCATTAGATGGGACCCTTATGGAGTCTGGATACGGGTCCCCATGTGAGAATGCGAGTCCAATATGGGCTTGCAGAGAGTGCTAAATTAATAATCTTGCATTAGCTAGCGTACATCATCAGAACTCGTTTACCAAGCAAAATGTTATGATTCTATCTACACAAATCCTAGCTTTAACTTTTTGAACAAGCTTGAAAATCTAAGTATATAGCTTATTCGTTCATTATCACTTTATAACGACAATTTAAGCTGTCCCATTTACTTTTAGTAGCCTACACTCTCGTCGTTTAAGTTTTTCCTTAACTAAGCTAGTGTGAGAGGCAGCCGTGGCCCGTGGGTAGGCTATATAGGGCCTACATGCAGTGTTATGCCTACTGTGTTATAGCGACTTCATTTTTGAACCTTGGTCACTTTCGTACCTTTGTGTTAATAACGGATCTGAAAATATTTGTGTTTAATACACAGCCACAAACCACTCATATTTTTCATTATCAAAAATTTTTTGTGCTTGCATGCAGTGGAGATGAAGTTGGACATGTAACAAATGTTGTGGTCAACGTTGTTGTTGCTGAAACCACGATTTTCGCAGCTGGCTATATAGAACGAGCTTACAGAACTTCGTGGTATGAAGGGTCATCCAGCTAATTTATTATTTGTTTTGCAAGGAGTCGATTAGAAGCCATGAAACAAAATATTTGGATTCATTTACTTCCAATAAACACAAAAGCTCTGTGCGTCGTTGTCGAGACTACCCGTGGTTAATTTTTCCGCTGTAACCCCGGTCGTAATCGCCTTCTCTCGTATAGTACTTCTTCCAATGATTAATCAAAAGAAAACGATTCATTAATAAATCGACCGATTTTCCGTCTAAATACTCTGTGAGTCCGGCCGCATTATTCATTGGTATGCAATATTTGAAATTTTTTAGTGCTTAATTGCTATGCGATGGATGGTGCTTTGTTTTTTAATGAAATCGGGATTTCGTTTGACGCTATGGCCAGTGCACTGTGGCTGCCAGTCCTTTATTCTCTCGTTGGCTATCATCGTCCAGTATCGCGTACGATTTAAACTGTGATAATTGTTCTGAAACGAGCATCGTACTTAATTGGATTGATTTGGCTTGTCTGAATTGACTTAATACTGAATATCACCGATCGGCAGTTCATAGGATCAGGTTTGTATATGAAAGACGTGTTTTATTCACGCGTGGCGTTTTGTACTTAATGAATTGCATGTTGCCGACTATAGGGAAATGGTAATTTTTTCTTTAAGCGCAAAACTTTATCTGTAATCATTTTATGTGAAATTTTTTGTACATGTCAATTTTTTTATTATATACACTCACCAAACACTGCATTATAATGAAATTGCATTATAACGAGGTCTCATTCTAAAGCAATTTTAACTTGGGATCTTTCTTCTTGACCTCATTATATAAGAAATTCATGATGTGAAGATGGGTATTGTATTTAGGCTGATATGTAAATCCTAGTTTGGTTTTATGTTGTCAATTGCAGTATTGATTGATCTAGTAATGTCGGATTCAGTTTGTGATGTTAAGCCAGCCGAGGCAGATGGCTTTGCAATGCCCGCTGTTCTACTGGAATCTCAGAGGCCAATAATCAGTGGGAGAATCAATCCAACTTCAGTGCTTCCTGGTTCCCTTCCATCGAAGAGACATGAAGCATATCTTTTGGAGGATAATTCTCTATCTGCAGATTCGACCCCACATGCCTGTGGTGAAACAGCAACATTACTTGGCTTGTTGTCGCCCAGCATTGAACGGCCAAAATCTGGACTCACAAAAACAAAAAGAAACCTCAAAAAACAACTTCACCTCAAAATGGCAGCACTCGATGATGGCCGACAGACGCCCAATCTGCCATCGCCAAATCCCTATCCGGAGGATGCCAGAGCAAGCGCGGCCAGTGTAGTCATGGCAACGGCTTCTGCGAAAGAAGTAGGATTAGTCGAGCAGGCAGCCTGCCATGAAGAGAAACCGCCTGAGCCGAGCAGCACAACAGAATGCCCGAATGTGACCATAAAAGTTGAACTGCCTGATGATGATTATCCCAGTTCTTCCCAGCCAGGCATTTCAAGCACCAAGCGGCTTAAATCATTTTGTCCTAATAAAAGGGTATGTAAACATTTTTCTTTGATACTATTCACCAATCTTTTCACAAATCTGACTTACCCTTCCAATGGTGGCAAATTGTTCATGCACCGCAGATTTCATTATCCAGTCAACATGAACTTCCGTGAAACAATTCTTGAGTCCTTTAACTAAACCTCTGAAGACGGTTATTGATGGATGGTTTGTGGAGCTGTTCAAAGCATAATGTTATTTGGTTCTTTCAAAATGTATTTTCTTAGCTTAATGTCAATCCTTTTTTAGGTCTGTTAATCAAGGCATCTCATCGCTTGCGAAAGATCATGAGAAGCACCATAAGAAACAGAACTCATCGAACGCATCCAAAACTCCTTGGCTCGCTGCGTGTTCCACTACGAACAAGTTCCTCAGTTTTACTCCATCAACTCCATTGGCTTCCTGTTAAATTCAGTATAAAATTTAAATTGGCGTGTCTGACCTACAGCACACCTCCCTACCTTCATTTACTACTGACTCCTTATATCCCTCCTCGTTTCCTGCGTTCATCAAGTACTAGTCTTTTAGCTGAGCCTCGATGCAGAACAGTTATGGGCTCGTGTGCATTCCATGCGTCTGCCCCAAGGAATGGAATCGACTGCCACTCTATCTTCGTAGCTCAAATTCACTTCCTTCCTTCAAAAAGTGGCTAAAAGGACTTCACTATTTCTCGTTGGCTTCCAAGCACTTGGATATCTAACTGCATCTTCTCCTGGCGGCTAACGATCCGCGCCTCAGATTCACATTTCGGTGTGACCGTGCACACGTTACAAATTTATTTATAATAATAACAAACTATTCTACAGTCCTATGCTGTTGTGTTTGCACTATACTGCTATCATGCAGTGATGATTTTTCACATGTACAAGTAAAGATTTTGTCTCAGGTATGTTTAATCAATTGTCTAATCATAAATTCAGTATTTGCATTTCTTCCGTTGTATTTTTCTTCTTTATTTTAGAACACAGTTTCCGAGAATGCCGTTCCGTCTCCAGCTGATGCAGTATCTCAGTCGGGTCCAGAGGCTGCTGGGCCAACGAAATGGATTATTGGTGACATGCTCTGGGCTAGGGTGTCCGGCCATCCGTGGTGGCCATGCATGGTTGCTTATGACCCAGCACATACAGCATTCACACGAACTTTGAAGCGTAAGGAAAACTTCTGAAATACTTTGACACATATTGTCATAGTATTTGCCTGTAGCTTTAATAACTTAATTAAGTAAGACTTACGATGTGAAACAGAGCTTTTACTCATTTAAATTCTTTTCTCCCTGTTTTCATTTATTTCATTTTGATGTCTTGTCTCAAGACTTGACTCGTACAGCAAACACATGTGCATCTGTAGGCTGCCTCTTCTTGACCATTTTTAACTGCATCATTTTATGCCACAAAGTTTTTAGATAAGATTGGGTAGATAGTACATCTGACAAAACATCCATGCGTTTCTAGTGAATAATATCATGTAATGCAATGAAAAATTTATACATCATATGATGAACTATCACCATAGAAATGCTCCTTGTGGTATTGTAACAGATCCCTAACTCTGTAGGGAGCTTAGAGTTTGATCTTACTCACGTTACGTTATTTACTCTCTATGGCGAAGGTAGCAATGCATATAAGGCTTATCATTATCATATCATTATAATAGAGTTCAATGATCAGTCTTGAGTTTTTGAATATTATTGAGTTCAACAAGTGTCTTATTAAAATGCAACGCTATATTTATCTAATATAGAGAGATTAGTTATTCATTGATTCATAGGCTTTAATCCTTACCTAGAACCAGCATCATTGACTGTTTAAAATTATGTTTTATGCTGGATAAGATAAATGGAACCTTTGATTTCTAATAGCTGACAGTTATTTTTTTAGATTTTTAAAATACTTTTTATTTATATTTGTTTGTAGTTAGTTTTCAAATTACAGTAATAACTAGTTTGATTAAAATGGTAAAAATAACTGGGCCATCAAGAGAGGTTGTGATTGGGTGAAATATGGATCATAGCTGTGAATACTTGTGTTCATACTTTTTGTTAGTTTGTGTATTGTATAATTTATGTTGTCATTTACTTACACTGTTACATTATTCTGCGTAAGCAAAAACAATTGTTGACACCATTTGTGCTTTAGGGCGCCAAGGAAGTTTGGTACAGTATCATGTTCGGTTCTTTGGTGATGAAAACGAACGTGGCTGGATTAATGAGAGCTCTATCATTCCTTTTGATGGCCTAGAGGCATTCACTAAATTCTGCAATGAAATGATGACACTGCATAAGAAGGATCGCCAGAATTATATCGTGCCTGCTCGACGCCTGAAAGCGTGGAACATTGCCGTTAAATCAGCCCAGGAGGCTTACCCAATGACACGTTCTTTTCGTGTTCATCATTTCGCGTTTGTTTACAATGAGCCAGTAGTTGCAAATGGCACCACAATTGCTCCCGAGCAGCGCTTGGTGAGCACTCCGCTGAGCAAGAAGGGTATCAAGCGAAGCAGAAGCAGTTCTGTTGGAGGCAGTGGAGATTCCCAGCCAAAAAAGCGACAACGAACTAGTGGAGAAAAGACATCGTTGACCGGTGGGAGCATTCCAAGTCAGCTGCCTAAAACAAGTTGCATGTCACCAGGTAGTGGAGCTGGTGATCAGGTGGATCGAGATAACTCGGTTTCATGCGATACAATCTCACAACATGAACCTGGTTCAGCTGTATTTCGAAGTCGTGCTGAAGGTTTGTCTATACTTCGTATAGCTTATTTTGTCAGGGTATTTAGTGGACCCGTGTAACTGCAGTGGAAATTTTCAGTCCATGAGGCAAAATTTTGAATTCTGTGCAGAAAACAACATATACAACCAGGATAGGTAATCGTGATATTAGAATGCTTATGATTTTTAACATTTCCAGGTGGATTCTTCTATTCCAAGTGGAACCTTCTATTCCAAGTTAAGAAGTCAGACATGGAATTTAATTGGTTTAGCTTTTATTTCTTATTTCTTATTGATTTAATTGCCTGGCTGCTCACCAGGCGGAGATTTTGGTGTCATTCATTTCCCCATTGAGTACATGCATCTGGACCAACCCATGATTTGAACTGATGCTTTATATGTAGTATATATGCTAGTGTTTTGGATGTTTGATGCTATTAGTTGATTAGGTTCTTTCTTTTTTCAAACTCATTTTGTTATGTTATTTAATGAAATGCAACTGAAATTTGATTAAGTAGTTCAGGAATGTAATTATATGTAACAATAATTATGTAACTGTATAATATGTAATACTAATACTAGTAATATTTCAATAATTGCATATGTTTGGGTCGCTGTGGTTGGGTATTCAAATTGTGTGTAACTGTGTATCTGGTCTTTTATAGAGTGCATGTCAAGAACCTCTCAAAAACAATTGTAATGTAGGAAATATGAGTTCAAGCATGTGTGCACATGTCTTTAACATCACTATCTTTGTTCATGATCTAAAGTCGACAGGTGTCCAGTGGAATTTAATCTTTCCTGCAAACTCTTCTCTGTTGCATGCTGTCATTAGGACAATAGTTCTGTAGCTCTTCTGTCAAGTATTTATTGTTTACAGTTTTCACTAATATGTACTTGTCCACTCTCCAAGTGATTTTCCTGTTTTTCCATATGGTTGCAGAGCTTATAGTTTTCTGTGTTGCAGTTATTCTTGGTTTTGGGTTCACATGCCTCTATCATCATATATTCGTTTATTGTGTTAACAACAGACATAACGCTGTAGGTGTACATAGAAAAAAATATATCTAGATATTATAGTATGAAGTAATAATCGCTTAGTAAGAGTTGAAGAATAACATACGAGATATAAAATTTTGTGAGTCCTTGTCAGGAAGGTTAAAGTTATGTGGTCTGACCCTAAGAAATAGGGTGTAAAATGTTGGTTAGGAAAAAGGCATCTGAGTGAATGAATGATTCTCATTTAAGAGAACGGCTTTAAAGAGTGAAGTGTCTGCTTTATTAGCAAGAACATTCGTAGAAGGGGAATCTGACTGAATAAAACCAGAGCGTTTTAATCCTGTCAGTTGTATTGGTGCTGAACTGAAAGCCCACCCTCACGTTACCGTAATACACAGCCTAAGAAATCGTAAGATGTTCCTGTGAAGACTATTGTTCATAGACATGATTATTAAATGGCTGATTTTGTTTCCCTACTTTTTTGTTGGGATTTGAGTTTGGTTAGTTAAGTTTTGGTGGAACTGTAATACATTTTTGCAGGAGTCAAGCGTTCAAGTCGTTTTGTCAAACCAACGAATCGAATTATGGAACATCTGGAGGAAGTGCAGCAGCGAAAGCGAACAAAGCTCCGGCCTCATGTAGGTTTCATTTGCTCAGTATAATCGAATACAAGTGGTCACACGAGAATATTTGATGAACAGAATCAGACAGACTTGCTATGTACCATATATTTTGGACTACTAAGACACGGTGTTTTACATACGAGCCGCGGGTGACGTCTTGTATAAAGGAGTGAACTGTTCAATGGGTTTAACAGCTAACTGCAGCTCTATCTGCTAGACTAGACTGCTGCAACTCACTTCTATGGGCCTCCCGAAACAATGTCTTTCCGCCCTTCAATCGGTCTTAAATGCTTCAGCTAGGCTCATAGCCCGACTCCCTCGCTTTGTGCATATCTCTACATATAGGGTTGATGTCTTGCACTGGCTTCCTATCACCTGCACATCCATTATAAGATCCTATTTCTAGTCTCAAAGGTGCAGCTAAGCAGTGCCCCAAAGTATCTTTCTGACTATATGCGAAAGCTGTTATCTGCGACCTCATCTCGTTCCTTGTGCTCTGCTGATTGGCTTGATCTTTTTGTTCCTAGGACTACGACTGCCTTGGCTCAACGCCAGGAATTTGCTGTGGTTGTTCCCTCTACTTGGAATGACCATTTCCCCTTCACTAAGGGCTAAACTGATGACTGGATATACCTTTTTGGTCTCGATTTCTTTAAAGACGGTTTTCCCCCGGAGTTTTCGTGCTGAAAGCGCCTCTGGATAGTTATTCTGAGAGAGGCGCTGTATAAATCTTTAGATACGATACGATATCTGTCAATATATTATCCTTGGATCCTTTCAGCTACGTCCGGTATAGAATGAGGTACTTACCATTTTAAATATCTAAGAAAACGGCCAAGGTTTTAACCTTTAATTCGAAAATTACTAAAACTACTATAAAACCACAACTTACACTAAATGTTGGAAAAAAATTATTTCAAGAGTGCATGATATTTAATTTTAACAAAAATGCTATATTTAGCAAGCATTAGATAATAATAATGGCCGCATATTGCCCGCCGCCGTTGCCGCCAACCAAGGCTTTAATCTTTAATTTCGAAATAACTCAGCCTACTATAAAACCACAACATACACCAAATGTTTACAAAAAATTATTTCAATAGTGCATACAATTTTATTTGAACAAAAAGGTATTTTTTACCAAGTATTTGCTAATATTTGCCGTATATTTACGGCCGCAAACAGCACGTGCTTTATACCGTTTGACTATCTGTGTGGTACCAGCCCGCTATTCCGGGGTCCGCTATTCCGGGGATCCGTCTGACTCCGCGTCGTAAGGGTCGGTTATGGCCGCCTGTGCCACCTGACTCCGCGTCGTGAGGGTCGGTTAGGGGGAACGGACATTATCCCCTCCCCCTGACATAATATCCCGGACAATAACCCCCGGACAAAATCCCCCAAGCTAACATAATCCGGCAAACATTTAGTATCGTGGTGCATGTATTTTCGGACATAATGCTCCGCGGAAGGTACGATGTTTTCCCCGGACAAACGATGCGTTAACTGACCCTAACCAACTCTCACGACCGGGAGGAAAATACCCAAGCTAGGACATAATCCCCCAGGCTACGATATAATCGTATAATATTCTTGATTCCACTGGAAAAGTTTATTATACTAGTCTGCCCAAAATTGTTACCAGCAGCAGCAAAATGATGAAAATAATTGTTGGCCTAAATGGAAGTTTGATTGGTCGATGAAACTAATTCTCACTAACATATAATTATTTCCGAAAATAGAAGCATTGATTAAACTAAGTCCTTGTTTCAATAAAAGCTGGATCTATTAAGTTTTTTGCTTAAATAGAAGTGGATTGACGAAAATAATTCTTGCCTATATACAGCATGGATTGATGACATGGATTGATGAAAAAAAGTGATTCTTGGTTAAATACATTAACAAGTCTTTCAGTTAACAACTGAACGACATTAACATGTCTTATCTTAGATTCTATCTGAAACTAACAAGTCTTCACTTTATAACTGAATAACCGATTGACACTAAAAGTCTTAAATTTCTAACTGAATGACTCTAACAAGTCTTAAGTTTAGGCCTACACCTGAATGACAGTGACAAAATCAGGGCAATTAAGGTTTATCAATGGCATGCAGATATAGGCTAATTGCACAGAGGGGGATTATGTCCGGGGGATTATGTCCTCACATAAAATCTGGGGATTTTGTCCAGGGGGTTATGTCCTACACTCTGGTTAGGGACAGGGTTAGGGTTAGTGTCATCATTAGAAAACATCGTACCTTTCACACAGCATGCCAGCCACATTAGTCAGGAATAGCGGCCCAGAACCATCTGTGTATTGGTTCTCCGCCTACCAGTGCAACGTATATATATTGATTTTACAAAAATGTTGCCTTTTTTGCATCACTGCGACTTACACAAAGGAGCCACGTATCGTCGTATAGTCCAGAAAATCGGTAGAATAAAGTGATGCTAGAAACTGTAGAGAACTTGCTATGTAGAATAAAACGATGCTGGTAACATTACAGCATTTGCTGTATAAGATGCAGATGAACAGATGCAATATTTGCTATTCATGTTTGTCACTTTTTTCTAGCGTAAACTAGTCGCACATGATGACAGTACTAGCCCTGTGCTAACCTCCGAAATGCCAGCAAAGGCCTGGAAACCAGATGGAGAGGAAAATTTGACTTCATCAGATGAGGTTATTAAAGTTGGCTTGCTGTGCTAATTATTAAATTGTTGCAACAGAATTATGTAGAGGCACTCATGTTTTTAGCTGTTAAATTATTTGGTTAGATTATATGAAGAAGTGTTTGCTGTTTTGATGTCTTTAAACTCAAGCTTTCATCTAGCCTATTTAAAAAAATCACTTTAAAGTTTAGTCATGTGTATTAAGGACACAATGCATACTGCATGTCGTGCACATTCGCAAGAACATATCACAGCTAACAGTGTCGCTCTAGTCTAGTCTTCTAGTGAACAGTATGAGCAGAGTCATATGTGTAGTGAGCATTTATTGGAGCTGATCATCTATCTGTGAATTGGAACATGCTGCACTTAATTTGCATTTATTGAAGCATAGCACAGCTAACAGTGTGAAGTGGAACATATTGCAGACATTGCAGAATATGTCTCAAGTGACATGTGATAACAGTGTCAGCAATGCCATGACTTCAGAAACTCCACTAAAGGAGAAGAAACCAGAGCTGCTGGACAATGTGGCTTCCTCGAGCAAGGTCATTCATTCATTTATACCATATTTAAATGTTCTTATTTGACTTTTGTTTAAAACATTGTTACAGAGAAATTCTTATATATGTTAATTGGTTTCTCAGTAATTTTTTAATGAGCTGTCAGGTGATTATGGCAAGGCATATTTGTTTAATGTAGCACTCTTTAAGTATCTCACAAAAAGTGCTGCTTATGTTAGCCTAATTAATGTTAAAGTTCAGTAAGAATGAGTTCATCTGAAAGCAAACATTGCTGAGATTACTGAAAAATTCACCACTAGCAGTGACGTGTATGTGATATATGGCTTTTTATTATATACACTAAATAGAACATGTTACAGCTAACATCTTATGTGTCAGACTTTTATGTTAACCTGAACTTGTAAAAAATTACTTATTTGACTCTGGAACATGTGGCAAATGGAATGTGTCTTGCTTGACAACAGGAGGCGAATGAAACATACAGCCAACCAGCCGAAACATTGGATAACACTGAGTCAACAGACTATAGGGAAACCAATTCTGTGGAAAAGGTGAACCAAAATTTACAGGAAGACCCAGCACGTAATGATCTACCAGACAAAATGGATACAGGTATACTGGAAAAGTCAGCTGAGGTGCATTCACCAGACAAAATTGTCAGTAGTAGTGACTCACCAGAAGATATGACAATAACAGATTCACAAGAAGACATCCCTGCCAAGATGACAAATAGTGATTCACCAGATGAGGTACTAACTGAACCAGCTCAAACGGTGCAAGCCATTTCCATGGTGACAGAGGCTGCTTATACACTGGAGGATGTAGTCAAGGTAATTAAGCTTTTCATTAAGTAAATTTCAAAATAAGCAGGATAAGTATCTTTTCTTACAGTTTTTTTTAACATAAGTTTATACTTTCATTTTTCGTGTGGTAGTTTTGAGTTTTTTGTGTTTACTAGTCAGTAATTTTTATTCTGTGTGTTCAGATATTTTGTTTAAAATTTTTGGACAGTTTTCACCTCTTTGCTGGTTTCTTTTGCATTTCTAGTTTTAGATATTGAATGCTTCCTTTTGTTTTACTAAACTAATGAGCGTCAAATGATTTTTTGACTGTAGGTCAAAGTAGAGCAATCTTTTGATCAATCTTCAAATCAGTGTGAAGCTTTGACGAACTTCTCACCTTGCCATCCACGTGAATCACACGACCTTAAATCTCTAGGGCACAAACATAAATCACCAGAGGAGGCTGCTATGAACAGCAGTTGGCCTGATTGTGAACCAGTGGCGTCCACTCCAATGGCAGTGCCGATCAACGAGGAAGCCCAAGCGAGTCTTCTCCAAAGTGCAGAAGTTATACAAGATCCTACTGTTAAAAAAAGACAGAAGAGAACTTTCAAGAAGAACAAAGACTCAATTGGAAGCAACCTTCGAAGTTTGAGGCACGAAGCAATGGCAAAGATAGCTGAGGCATCGGAAAAATACTCACCGCCAGCTGAGGCATCGGAAAAAGACTCGCTGCCAGCTGAGGAACGAGTTCCTGTTCCAATGAAAGTTTGTTTATCTGCTGCTGAGCTGTCATCTTCCAGCCTCCCTCCTCCTCCGCCTCCTCCTCCTCCTGAGAAACAGAAGAAACCTCCCGGAAGACGAAAACGGAGTGTGAGCACAGCTCAGCTGGTGGAAGGTGATGGAAATGCTATACTGCCAAAAGCTGAGTCAGATATCACAACAGATGGAATTTTCTCATCCAGTCCACCTACTTCACGATTTCGAAGCCAGCCAGAGTTCCAGCGACTAAGCTCCTTGGTGCCACAGAAGGTTGACAAAGTCTGCCACATCTGCGAGCAATCAGGAGATGTGCTGATTGACTGCCAGGGCCCTTGCTATGGTTCCTATCACCTGTCATGTCTGGGACTGGTTGTGTCACCTGTTGGCTCATTCAGGTGTGACGAATGCAGTACAGGTACTGAACTTCTTCTTGTTTATAGTTCCAGTCAGTAGGCTATTTTTTATCTAGTGTGGTCTGTGCAATTTCTTAAGTTTACTTTAGTTTCAAGACATTGTGATTGTGGCTATTCAATAGCAGTCAACCTCTTTCTTAGCTTTGCCGTTTTTATTTGAATCAACGTATGTATGAAAACATTTATAAAGCACCTTTCAAGAACCTCTCAAAGGTGCCTTAACACTAAAGCAATGCAGTTTCACCTGAAATCAAACTCCAGTCTTAGCCATTTGTTCTTTGCGGAGAGATCTTTCAACTGCAAGACCTTGCCTCAGAAGCAATTGCTAAGAGACTGATAATGAACAAACCTGTGATGAGACACCTTAGCTGTATTGTTAGTAAAGTTAGGCAAGATAAGGTAATTGCTCTTTCGAGTCCTAGTGGTTGAAAGGATTTATTGCTGAAACCCAAACTCAATAGCAGCAGCAAGCCAACAACTGGATGCCATTCCTTAGAGATTGCTTGGCTTAACATGTTGTGTCAGCTTTCAGTAGGTCTCTTCAACAGAGGATTATAAACTATGCGATTCATTTTGGTTTCTTCTGATTTTTAGGCAACCATCCGTGTTTCGTGTGCAAACACACGAGTCGTGACACTGTGCCCTGCTGCGCCTCCAAATGTGGCCGATTCTACCATCGTGACTGCATCGGCAAGTTTCCTCTGTGCAAGCTGGACAGCAACTCCGTCACTTGTCCTCATCACACCTGCGCGACCTGTGCTGCAGAGTCTGGCAAAAACGGTCGATCAAGCAAAGGTGAGTTTTGTTTTTTAATGCAAGGAGAGTCTCTGTATTAATTGTATTTTCACAATGTTCAATTGTTCATCTATATTACACTATGCTGGTTAATATTGCACAATGAATAAGGCATGCACTTTAGTTTCTGTCATCAAATGACTAATTATTTTGGGCTACTTTTCTTAAGCATAAATTTAAGTAATGATTATGTTGCTTTACTGTTGCCAGGGTTGATGTACAGATGCATACGTTGTCCAACCGCTTACCATGCCAACGACTTCTGTATAGCTGCTGGAACTGTGCTGATCGCTGGCTACAACATCATCTGCAACAGCCACCTGTTGACTTCTAAGTCACCGAAACGTGCACTGCTCCATGTTAATGCCACATGGTGCTTCACGTGTTCAAAAGGCAAGCTTCTGCAGAAACTGTTTATAGAAACCATTTATAAATTCAAGAAATTTGGGACTTCTATGAACTTGAATTCGTTTATACCGGGGAGCTACAGGTAGCTCTGTTTACATTGATGGAGTCTGTTTATAGACAAGAAAATTTGGGGATTTCATTGTGTAAGGAAGAAATATTGGGTGGCCATTTATGAGCAAGAGGATGTGTGATTATGCTTGTAAGCTAGAAGAAGTTTAGATTCCATTCATAAACAAGAGGTCTTGGTAATTCCATTTATTACAGCAATATTTGGGATTCCATTGACTAGTATATAGGCAACCAAACATGGAGATGGACAGTGGTAGCGACGTCTGAGAATGTTTGAGTTTTTCGTCACCTGATCTGATGTTTATTCAGTTATTCATCTGAAATCCTACCTCTTCTGTGTGGTTGCTGATAGGTGAAGCCTTAAAATCTTTGTGTGTGGGATTCGAATCTTAGTACCTGTCATGAATTACAATTTTTTAAGCTATTAGAAAGGTGTTTAGAATGTTGTACTTGCATATCACCACTAAGATCGTTCAACCATGGGAGGGGTGATTGAGTTGAGTCATATGTGTATGATCATTTATGTTATGTATAATGGCTTTTAAGAAACAGAGAAGTCTGTATGGAGCCATTACCTTTCCTGATTACTTTATCTCATTATAATATATGGATGTGTCAGGGAACTTAATATAGTATCTCTCAAGTACATTTCAAACATGCTGCACTCATAACTATCTAAGTGAACTAAACTAGTGCATTTATTTACATTACTGCTTCGTATCTGATTTTACTTGGCCGTGCATTAACTCACATTGTCATATCATGTTTGGATTGTGAATTTTTTCAGAGGGCTCTCCGATGGTTTTATGTTCAAGCTGTCCAGCCGCTTACCATCCGGCTTGTGCCAAGATTGGTCAAGTGATTGAGCCATGGCAATGCAAGGACTGTTTTGTTGGAAAACGGCCGCTGTATGGAGAGGTCGTCTGGGCCAAGGTCGGCAATTACCGATGGTGGCCGGGTGAGGTGTTACACTCAAAGAATCTCGCAGTCCAGATCCTCAACAAGGTCCACGAACCTGGTAATTTTGTTGTTCGACTGTATGGCACTGGCTTCCACTTCTGGATTCAGCAGGGAAGGTACGTTCAAATTCAGCATTGCTTAACTACATGCTCTGTGTTTATGTCACTACTTTTATCTAAAAATATCTTTAGCATTGCTGCAAAACTGTGTAAGTTATCAGTTGACAGTGGAACTGCAGATATTTTGAATTAGTTGCTCAGGATCTGGCAGATCATTCTGTGGAGGTCGGAAGTTTATAATGGATGCAGTCTGGAAATGATATGGTTGAGACTGAGTTTTGATTGGTTTGGGGCATAGAATAGTCATTGAAGCTTTAGCTTTAGAATGGCTGTTGTTGCTTTGTGGTTAGAATTTTGGTTAGAACATATCTGATTGTTTTGGGGTTAGAGTTCTTTGTAAGAACTTTTAAAGAATTTTTGTATAGAATTGTGGTCCTTTCTGAGCTGTCTAATCATGGCACTAACTGAGTCACAGCGCTAATCTTTTCTGGGTTTAGGGTGTTCCCATTTCACGAAGGAGATCGCCTGAGCCATGAACCTGTTTACCGAAAGATGACGGACATATTTGAAAAGGGTTTGTACATCTATTTGATTAAGTGTTCCATTTTGCTGTTCGAGCTATTTCCTCTTTTACTGCTACACTTAACTTAATTTCTGGCAATGTCTCTAACTGGGAAGTGTAGCTCATTGTATTTCTAATTAGGAAGTGTAGCTTATTGTACATTCTTGTACATTATACAGTGTTCCTTTTATTGTCAATGCTTGCCTTGTACTGACCTTTTATGTCAGTTCTTGCTTTGGATAATGTCCTTGTGGTATGACAGTATCTCTCGGTAGACAGAAGGTGGCTAACACTAGATATGTTATTTTACATCACACAAAAGAACTTGTAACACTTAATTAAGTGGTCTTGAGTCTTGAGACATTCTTAGCAGATGATGTTAAACTGTAGATTCTTCAAGATTTTAGTTTCACGTATGGTTGATCTATCCAACAGGAAATCAGCAAGAGAAAATTGTGCTGCAGGAGATGGTGGCTGTCTTGAAATGGTCCACAGGATTATGTTACTTATTTATATTGGAGCTTAGAAAGGTGCTATAGAAACTGCATAAATAACCAAATGTATTACAGTCCTGGTTCCTCATTCAGTGGAAAGTCTTAGAGGGTAAGAAGAACTATGTCGGTTCATAAGAACCATTTTCCCTTTCATGTGCTTTTTGCCTGTTTATATGTACTGTATGTTTGCAGCTGTTTCTGAGGCAGTTGAGGTTTATCGGTTACGCCTAGCAGCAAGAGAAGCCAAGACAGTCTCTGAACGTGAAAAGAACGACCAAAAACCTGCTTACTACAAGCACATCAAGGTTGATGACATTTTTTTAAATATTTCTTCTTGCCTGAGTGTCCTAGGTTATCTGTGTTAGAGTTATCATTGTTGGCACTTGCATATCATGGTAGTTGTGCGATTGTGGTGCTCAAGTTTTCATGGCAATCAAGTGACTAGTCTGCAGACGCTTTAAAACATAGGTGACATAGACACTGACATTGTAGATTTCATTGACGTAATTTGTGTTTCAATCCTTACCTTATTCTTATATCTGATAGTGCATGTAAGAAGTTGACCTTTACATTACGGAATGTTTCTATACCTCTGGTGCCTGTAATAAGTTGGTTTACATTACCAAATATTACTGTTGTGAATGTAATAACTTAAACATTACTGAATCATGCTTTGCATATTTTGAATGACCTTTATGTTGCTGATTCTTACCTTACCCTACCACTTTGGTTGCAGGTGAACTTACCTCTGGGTGATGTGGAAATCTACAAAGTTGCGCCAAGCGAGATTCCAAGTTGCCACTGTTCACCGATGATGGAGAATCCTTGCGGTCCAGACTCGGACTGTATCAATCGATTGATGATGTACGAATGCAATGCACTTGTCTGTCCAGCTGGAGAGCACTGCCAGAACCAGAGATTCCAGAAGCGAGAGTACGCTGATGCACGACCGTACAAGACGGAGATGCGCGGATGGGGACTCAGAAGCCGGGCTGATATAAGAAAGGTTCAGCGGCTGATCTAGTCTTGCTTACTAAGTGTATTTATTTTTACCTGAGGTAAAATATATTCATGAACAGATTTCATGAATGAAAAATTACATTAGTAGTAGGAAGTTGATCTCTGGAAAATCAGGCCTTGTCCCAGTTTTTGAGACATTCAGAAGTGCGACGCCTCAGATGGAAAAGAAATGAGCTTTGTGTCATTGTCTCGACAACAGGATGCCTCCTCTCGGAGACAGATTGTTTCCTTCGTGACATTTTTTGATAGCATGAAACTCTTGCACACTTAACTCTGGTAAGTTGGAAATAAACAGTTGACCAGAGGAAGGGTTTCGTAAGTTTATCCTGGTAGGATTAATTGAGACTGGAATGCGTGAGTCTGAAAGGTAGTTTAGTGGCAGATCCTGAAGCAAGACAACAACTGTAAAGTGGACCCAGGCTTGAAAAGATAACCAGTGTCATTTTAAAAACATTAAGTCTGTAACTGGAGATCTTGGAGGAAGCAGAAGAACTTGGTGACCAGTTGCACGAAGAGCTGATAAGGAGTTGTTAGGGCAACAGGAAGAAAATTGTGGAATTGCAACAGTCCAGACATGATAAGACAAACGAGTGAACCAGAACATTGGCAGCATCTTGAGTTAGAGACCCGTGGATAGGACAAGGTTGGATCAGGTAAAAGCAACAGCATTGTGCAGTGTTGGTCATTTGAGACATCCAGCATTCAGCCATGTAATGCAGAGAAACACTTAGACATATTTAAAGAGAGTTAAGTTGCTGAGTGAACTGGTCAAGATGAATATATTTTTAAAGTCATCAGCTTGTGTATGACTATGGTGATTAAGTGATTATATCCGAGAAATCACTGGAGGAGAATATAGTACAAAATAGTATAGAACCTAGCCAAGAACCCTGAGGAACACAACATATGAATGGTGTAGGAGAGGATAGGCTATGAAATTTCATTTTGTATGATTGACCTGACAAATCTGTCGTCAACCAGGCATAACCTTTACCAGTTAGTCCGTAGCCAGTGACTAATTTTTCGAAAAGAATACTATGATCATCGCATATTTTTCATTATTTTGTTAAACCAGTGTTAATTGTTGTATGTTTTCATGCAAAAGTTAATATGAATTAGCACCTTTTCACAGGTTCTGAAAAGGCATTTGATAAATAACCAATTCATAATCCCCACCAAGACCAAGAGATATTCAAATTCCTTTTATGTAATGTATGTCATTTCCCTCTTTAAATTTATCAATGGTCCCATGTCTATTAGGGTCAGTTTATTGCCGAGTATGTTGGTGACCTTGTTGACCCGGAGGAATGCAACAGACGTCAGGAATATGCGCAACGAAACAACATAACCAACTTCTACATGTTAACACTCGACAAGAACAGGTCAAAATACTTCCTCAGTTGATATTTGATTTTTTGATTTTTTTGCATTGGGGTAGTCAAGTACAGACACAGAATGAACTTGAATACCCGGGCCATATTTTATCAAAAGTTTTTCACATCTAGAAAAAAACATTACTTGACATCATAATGTCTTGTTATCAAGAAAGTTGTCTATTAATTTGTTATTTGAACGCTTCTAGGTAAATGAAAATAAGCAAGTTAAAAGTTTGTAATGTTTTGCTTTGTTTTTTATGCATTTACAGTCAGTATAAATAGACTCAAATCATTTTGTCATCAGAATAACTTATAATGGAAAGGTCACAGCTCTGCCAGTAGTGTTGTGAGGCGGAAAAATTGTCCGGAAAATTTCATATTTTTCCGGAAAATTTCGGAAAATTTCCAGTGTTTTTTTCCGGAAAATTTTCCGATATTTTTCCATCAATATAATATTACTAAATAACAATTTAATTTATGCATAATAATGTTTAAACATCATTCACTCTATACTATCTTATGTACGGGTAGTTATTCCTGATGTTTATTGAATAGATGTCACCTAGGACTATTATTACTGAAGTGCTTACTGTTCAATGTGTTCACAAGGCCCAACAACCAATCAATCAATCAATCATCATTTATTGTTAACCTTTCGAACAGTGCATTTACAATAAAACAGTTTTCATCGTCAGGGTAACAAGGGACCCTGAAGGGATAAGTATATATATATTTTCGTTTATTGAAAAACAGGTTGTCATACTGCAACGAGGTACAGGCATTGAGAATTTAAGAAATTAAAAGTTTTAAAAGTATCCCGCTAAATTAGGGTCACCCATTACCAGATAGTAAAATCTAGAGGCAGTTGTGATTGCTATCTAGTTCAAGATATCTCGATTATCACTAACAACATATCAAACATATCTCGATTATCAAACATATCAAACTGAACCTCTAATGAACAGTCCTTAATCTTAATTTTAATTCTTTCAAGGTGAACATTGCCTGCATTGACAGAAATACTGTAAATTAAAGGAACTTTAAAAAACAGAAATTTTCTAGTGTCGTCTCATACTGAAATCTGACATTATGAGTTAAATGTATTTTTCCGGTTCTGTGGAAAATTTCCGGAAAATTTCTGGAAAATTTCCGGAAAATTTTCCGCAAAATATTTTTCCGGAAAAGCTACATCACTATCTGCCAGTGATGGTTCTGTTTATCTGTTACCTTGTTACCTTGTGCTGTCAGTTCGTTGAACCCTGGCGACCGTCATGATCAAGTTCCTCCATTTTCTTCTGTCCGCCGTCGCATCTCTCAGTTCTGTCAAATTCATTCTAGTTATTTCATGTATCTCGTCCATCCACTTTATCCTTGGTCGTCCTTGTTTTCTCCTTCCCTCTCCATATGCTAACATCATTTCCTTTTCCAGTCCGTCTGACCGCATGATATGTCCAAAGAACCTCAACTTTGCTCTTAGCACTGTTTGTTGAAGTGTCTCTTCTTTCTCAATTCCTATATCCCTGCGCACCCATTCGTTAGTCTTTTTCTCCGTCCATGAAATTCTCTGCATTTTCCTCCATATCCACATTTCGCATGCGTTAATCTTTTTTCTCGTTTTCTTAGTCAATGTCCATGTCTCACTGCCATATGTTACTGTTGGTATGATTAGAGCTTTCACCAATCTTTTTTTTGTGTCTATACTGACATGTTTGTCCTTCCATATTTTTTCCAGACCATTCATTGCAGCTTTTCCTATCGCCACTCTACGATTTATTTCCATATCACATTTTCCTTCTTTTTCTATTACTGATCCCAGAAATGTAAAGCTTGTTACCGTTTCTATTTCCTCATTGTCTACTACAAAACTATCCTCCTCCTCTGTTGTCATGATCTTTGTTTTCTTTATATTGAAATAGAGTCCTGCTTTCTCACTTTCTCTCTTAAGCCTTCTTATTAATTCTATCAAATCATTTTTATTGCCGGCCAATAGTGTTGTGTCATCAGCGTATCTCAGATTGTTCAATGTTCTTCCCGCTATCTTTATTCCTTCTTCAGCTTCATCCATACCTGCATGCCTCATTATCCTTTCTGCATACAAATTAAATAGAAAAGGAGACAAAATGCAACCTTGCCGTACTCCCTTCTTTATCCTGAATCCGTCAGTATCTCCATATTCTGTTCTTATCACCGCTATCTGATCTTCGTACAATCCCTTAAGAAGTTGTACCAAGTGTTTCGGTATTCCCATTTCTACCAAAGTTTTCCACATCAATTCATGGTTAATACAGTCAAACGCTTTACTATAATCGATGAAGCATATGTATACTTTCTGTCCATATTCCCTTTGTCTCTCCATAATCCATCTCATGTTGGCGATATGATCCCTTGTTCCACGAGATTTCCTAAACCCTGCTTGACTTTCAGGAAGCTCTCTTTCTATTGTACATTCCATTCTTTTATGTATTATTTTAAGTAAAATTTTACTTATGTGTGATATCATTGCTATTGTTCTATAATTTTCACATTCTTTCGCGTCTCCTTTTTTGAATAGCGGAATAAAAACAGAGCTTTTCCAATCTTCTGGCCATTTTCCAGTTGTCCATATGATATTGCAAATTTTTGTTATTGTCTTTGTCATCGCACCATCCCCAGCTTTTATCATTTCTATTGGTATCCCATCTCGACCCGGTGCCTTATTATCTTTCAATTGATTAATAGCCCATTCTACCTCTGCTTCCATGACTTCAGGCTCAATTTCATATTCTGTTACATCAATTTTTTCTACCTTTACTCTTTTATCTTCATTGTACAAATCTTCTGTGTATTCCTTCCATCTGTTCTTCATTCCTTCCTCATCTGCAATTATGTGTCCATCACTTGCTTTCAATGATCCCATTCTTGGTGTGTTTTTCCTCGTTATTTCCCTCACTTTTGAGAACATTGCTTTAGTTCTTCCTTTCCTTCCCTCATCCTCCATTTCCTTGCACATTTCATTTAGATGCTTTTCTTTGTCCATGCGTGCTTGCTTTTGAAATGCACTGTTCAATTTTCTTACTTTGTCCTTGTCTCCTTTCCTTTTTGCATCCCTTCTTTGCATTGCTATGTTGATAGCTTCTTTCGATAGCCATGGTGTTGTTTTGTCTTTTTTTTTCTTCGGAATGTATTTCTCTGCAGTTTCTAAAATCACTTTCTTCGTCTTTTCCCATAAATTGTTCTCAACCTCTTCTGTCTCCGCTTCATCCCTCTCTAATATTTCAAATCTATTCCTTATTTCTACTCTGTATTCCTGTGTTATTTCCTTACAGTCGAATGTGATCAATCTTTCCCCTTTTTTAAGTTTTTTTAATTTTGTTTGCACTGTTGTCACTAGTAATTCATGATCGGTTCCACAATCCGCACCTGGTTTTGTTTTCACATCTCTTATTGTGCTATACCATCTTTTATTTATCAGTATATAATCAATCTGATTCCTATGTTTCCCATCCGGTGACGTCCATGTGTACAACCTTCTTTTTGGCTGTTCAAACCATGTATTCATTATTTTCATGTTGTTACCTTCACAAAACTCCACCAATCTCTCTCCTGCTTCGTTTTGCTTTCCCAGACCATGTCTACCTATCGTGTCTCCCCCTCTTCCTACTCCACTATATTTTCCCACCTTCGCATTGAAGTCACCCATGACCATTCTTACATCACCTTTAGGAGTTTTGTCCATTATACCTTGCAGCTCGTTGTAAAAGCTTTCATGCTCTTCCTCAGTCGCTATTGATGTCGGTGCATATACTTGTATGATTGTTATATTAACTTTCTTTCCTCGAAATCTTACACTCAAGATTCTATCACTTACTGTGTCATAACCCATTATCGCATTCGCGCTTGTCCTATCGCACATAATTGCCACCCCATTTCTTCCTTTCTCTTTTTGTCCTGACATTATTATCTTAAAACCATTCCAGTTGAAATGACCCTGCCCTTTCCATCTTGTTTCACTTAACCCTATTACAGATATTTCAAGACGTTCCATCTCTCTTTGAATGACATCCATCTTTCCGCTCTGCATACTACGTACATTCCATGTACCTATCTTCATCCTCTTTTTGCAGCTCAGGTTGAGTCTTTGCTCTCTAGTACGATCCACCGCAGGACTTCCTTTCGGCTTTATTCCTGTTGCTTCATTAGACCAGATTGCTTTACACTCCCCATCTTGCTCTTTCCCAGTAGCTATTGAGTCGCACTCCGGCCTGGGAGGCTCACCATCTGCGACTACTTCTTTGTTATTTGAATTTACTTGATCCATACGGTTTTCTTGGCATATTAACAGGGGTGGTTTGCCATTGCCTTCCCCTGGTTTTGCCTGCCGTGCCCGTTCGTTCTCCTACCAAAATTTGGGAGGATACTAACAGTCTGCACCACATGAAGGTGGGCACGGAGGACTTTGATTCATCAGCCCAGGTCGGTTCCGAGTCTACGATCCAAGGATACGTCGACCGGATCTCCTCCCTGTGTTACTCTAGACAAGCTAGGCAAGCCTAAAGTGACTAATGAACCTTTGCAGACTTTGTTTATCTGTAGGGTTGTCTTTTCACAATAGCAAAAGATGACTTCAGGTTGTTATTATTATTATTATTGCACTATAGTTTTAAGTTGTTGGTAACTCAACAAATGGCTTCACGCAATTCACTCAAGTTCACTTATTCACTGACTTTCAGGATCATTGATGCAGGACCAAAGGGCAACTATTCACGTTTTATGAACCACAGCTGTGAGCCAAACTGCGAGACACAGAAGTGGACGGTCAATGGAGACATTCGTGTTGGACTGTTTGCTCTTCATGACGTCCCAGCTGGTTAGTGCTTCATATCTGTGCAGTTGCATATTTGAACAAGTTTAATTAAATTTTACTTACCCGTAATATTGGTGGATTTAAGCAATTTCTTGTTCAAGACTTTCTCAGTCCCTTAATCCTTTAACGACCAGAGTGTACGGATAGTGACTGGGAAACCAATGCAGCTCGTCGTTAATGGTGACTGTCTCAATGCAGAAATTTTGATTCTGCAATCTCCTTGTGTAAAGGCAAACTCTGAGCCAGTCAGCTACTGTGTAAAATTTTCTAATAGTACGCGCGGAATCTGTGTGAAAATGGTTGAACACAGCATTACAACGTAAAACCGATGAAATGTAATCTGTTGTAATGAAATCACATTTTGTTATGTGTGTGTGTATATATTATGTATAAGCACATATGTGATCTCAGCCAAGACAAGGGATCACTTGTCGGGAATGGACAGTATCCATAGGCTTATACCATGGTATAAGAGCAAATCAGGCTAAAATTTGTTTGATAGCATGTAACTCTTGCACACTTACTCTGGTAAGTTGAAATAAACAGTTACCAGAGGAAATCTTGTCTATAAAATCTTTACCTCAAGCTCTTCTACCTATCTTCAAACTCTAGTCTCTCTTTACATCCTTCTTTCCCGCAGTCTGCAATCTTCAAATATGAGTCATTTGGCTGAGCCATGATACAAAACTGTCTCGTTTATTCCATGTTGATGCCCCAAGGAATGGAACTGACTACCAATGTTTCTCTGATGCTTGAACTCTTTCTCTTCCGTAAAGAAATGCCTTAAAACTCACAATTTCTCACTGGTTTTAAAAAGCAAACATCTGGTTGTCTAACTGCTGTAAAACCTGGCAACTGACTGACAGTGCCTCAAATTCACATTTCTGTGTGACTGCACATGTTAAACATATTGTGTCCAAGTACAATACAATTTTTCTAATAGCTATAGCAATATGATGTGTAGAAAAACTTTGCACATACACTAAGGAGTGTCCACTAGGAGAGTTGGGTTTGTTTGTCATTTTAAGTTTGTTCTGGTTTCTTGCAGGAACTGAGCTAATGTTTAATTACAATCTGGATTGCTATGGAAACCAAAAAACAGTCTGCAAGTGTGGATCTTCAATCTGCAGTGGATTCCTTGGCGTGCGTCCAAAGGTTGGTTTATTTAATTCAAAGATTTATATTCGACCTCAGTTTTGTTTGGTTCACAAAGGGAGCTGAGGTTTATTTCATCTTCTCTGACTGGTTTTCTGAATGGAGCATCTACTATCAATGAAAGAAAGTTCGAAGAGATAAGTGCTTGAATGATACTGTGCCTTATTGTGGTTGCTTACAGCTCTAGGTCTGATACCCGTGATTTCATGGATCAAATGGTGACCTTACATCGTAAAGTGCACCTGGTATTGCTTTGGTATTTACTGTGCCTGTGGAAATTGTTTTCTTTGTGAACAATCATTAAACAGTTGACTAAATGAGATGGGCTGATTGGTTAAATGACTGACCGACCCATTGATTGATTGATTGTGAGCAGACGGCAGCAGCTATGAATGTTGAGAGAAAATCGAGAGAAGCGAAGCTGAAGAAACAGCTGAAAGAGATGAAAAGCAAGGACAGGCCAGATGTCTGCTATTCATGCAAGAAGAAAGGTGGCGAGCTGGTCATCTGCGAAAACCCAAAATGCCTGAAAGCTTATCATCCACGATGTGTCAAACTGTCCAACAACACTGACGGTAGGTAGTTCACTACTATTTAATCCTTAACGACAAGCTGCACTGGCTTCCCAGTCATTTGTCGTTAAAGGGTTAATCAATGATGTAGCAGTTATTAATTATATTCTGTTGACGGAACGAGGGAATGGCATGTCGGTCTGTTTAATAGTGCTCTGGGTCTGTTCACACCTGCTGAGCTGATTCAGTATAATGACCCTGGTCAGGTTGTTTGCATACAGACGACGTCTTGCACCTCAGATTCAGGTTCATTGACCTTGCTTATGTATTAAGTACAATGAACACAATTCCATTTTCAGTACGATTTGTCACATTGTGCTATTCATTTTGGGGATTCTATTATTTTGTATTATTGCATATTGTGTTGTGCGTTGTATTTTGTTGTGTTTCATTTGTATGGTACATATCTTAAACTGCGATACATTTAATTGAAGTGGATTGTGTTGTCTTGTGTAACCGATAAGTTACATTATGTTGATCTAAGGTTGTCTATGTAACACAATATCGTAATCGAACATTTCAAAATCGGCAGCGCTCTCGACCTGCAAAAACCAATTGGTTTGTGTTAACCTTGTGAACAGAATGTTGGGCTTCCCTCTCTTTTTTGAGACAGTTACTGTATAGGGACCTTGAGCAAATGCTTGCATACATTCGCTTGGCATCATTGACTGATGCTTAGTTATTTGATAGCGGCCGTTAATAAATACAGAAATAATAGTAATATTGTAACGTATGTTGTTGAAATCTTTTGTCTGTAGGGAAATTCATTTGTCCGTGGCATAAATGTGAGGTTTGCAGTCAGGATGCTTCCAAGCTGTGTTCCGTCTGCCCGCGGTCATTTTGCTTAGTCCATCTGACCAGCAATATCTTTGAGATTTCCGATGGGAGCCTCGTCTGTTCGAAGCACCAGAACGTTCTCGTTTCCTGTCTCCAGGATGGCTGGAACAGCTCTGCAGTCGATGGACTGAGCCCTGGAGCTAATGGATTCTCTCCAGCATCAGTTGGAAACCACAGCAACATAGTGGAGGCAAGCTCACAGAAGTGTGCAAAACCAGCTCGAAAGCAGACTGCAGGTAATGACAATACTCCAGCACCCGTAAAACGTCGGAAGGTCAAGGTGGCGACCGAAGAAGAAGCAACCGCCAACGATTTTCCGCAGACTGAAGTGAAGAAAAGAGGTCGCCCAATGAAAAACGTTCAAAATGGAGCCCTTGAAGAAGCCCCTGAGCAAAATAGGGTTGACAGTAGTACTGGTAGTGTAGGTGATGAAAAACTAAAGACCGCACCAACGCGCAGGTCTCGGAGTTCAGCTAAAGCTACTGATAAGGACAACCCGGCCGAGGTGCTCGCTGGAAGGCAGAAAAATGTTCGTGACGGACAGCGGCTAGAAGAGAAGGCTAAGAAGGCTAAATTGGCAGCACTGGACATGTCGATTCATCTAAAGAACGAGATTCCACTATCCTCTGGGAGGCTGGGTACTGCCGCCGAAGACCCTACGACAGCCAACGTAGAAAAGTTGAGAACGAATGGTCCGGACAACAGACCAGTCACTTTGGGCAGAAACACTGGACTTGGTGTCGGGGAAGTACAAGAGGACGAGTTTCCTCGGCTGGTCATTGACGAGTCCTTCTAGGATCTTAACTCTCTCTGTCTCTCTCTCACTCTCACCCTCTCTGTCTGTCTGTCTCTCTCTGTCAGAATTGACTCGGCTTTACAAGACTTGGTGTACGTACTTAGAAGTAGTCATAAACTTTAGCACTGTGCATGTCACACGGGTTGCAAGTCAGCAAATGCCTGTTGCATGTTGCAAAAAATCTACATATGATGAATTTTCTTGCTGATGTTTATATTGAAATGTTGCACTGTTTTACGCAGATTATGTCGTGTTTTGATGAAATTACTTTGATCTTTTGAATTGAAGGCATTTAAATGATGAAATAGCTATTATATTGCAAGTGGTGTGTGTATATCACTGCCTGCTTCTTTCTATGTTGCTTTTGTATACAAGGTAGACTGAGCTTTTTATTTTGTCGGATATCCAACATTGAAAATATGTTGGAGGTTGCATGTGCCATAATTGACTGTGCCTCTTGAGGAGTTGTTCTATGGGAGTGGCACTGTATTTGTGGTGGTAGTGAACGAAATGGACTAAGAAATAAATGTTCTGTTTGATATAGCGAGACTCAAATCCCAGGCGATTGTGAAACAATTAAGTGTACCACTAATGAACTGATTTAGTTTTATTCTGGTAAATTATTATCTGTTCTTCTTAGTGTTGACCTAGTAATAGGACATTGTAAGCAGGATGAAATACCCAGTACGCTGTGGAATTGGCCACTTGTTTGACGTCTGGCTCTTTACTGAAGTGTTGGAGATTCGAATTCATGTGTGTCATGTGGTAATCTTCCAGCACATAGGGAAAGACTACAGCAAATGTATTGCTGTGGTCTCAGCCGGTACTAGAGCCAAAGAATCAACCCACAATTGTACTTCTGTGGCAGCCTGTCAAAAAGGTTCTTGTGAATGTGTGTGAATTAATTTACGTATATTTAAATGGGTCTGCACCGTAAAATTTGTTGTTACATTACCTTTCTAATGTGCTACTGCAATTGTGCAGTTACAGTAGTTACATTGGCGGCAGAGTTCTAATGTTTTTCCATTTTGCCCCTGCATCTAGGGTTCAGAACCTGGTGGACTTTGGGAAAATGAGAGTTTGTTGTTGAGCAACATAATATTATGCTACCCACAAGGATGGGTAATTTTACTAGATCGTGTATGCAATTACGTGAACAAATCCTTCAACCCCAGGACTATGCATCTGAGGAATATAATTGTTTAAATAAGAAAGTTATAGTTACTTTACCTTATTTACCATTGCTTAAGTTTCCAGTTACATTACCAGAAGTTTATGACTTGGTGCATTGTCTCTACCCCACATGTATACCTTAACCCTGCAAATAACTATTTTGAGCTGGTGTTTGTAGTTCAAGAAGTGCTGTTTAATTCTTTGATGTATAATGTGAATAAGAAGTACACTAATGCACACCAGCCTGTCATTCTTAGTGACAAACTTTAACATGATTTATGCTGGCTTACATTATAGATTGTGTTTCGTTGTGTTACACAAGTTAACAACAAACATCAACATCATTTAGGCTGGCTCGGAGTCTTTTAACAGTGTAACAGAGGTGCTATATAAATTTCTGGTAACATAGCATACATATATATATATCTACATGTATGTGTACACACACACTCAGGATTGAGTTTGTGTAAGTAAAGAGTTGGTGAAAATTGGATAAATTATGGGATTCAAAGAGGGGAATTTTTTCATTGAATATATTTAGGGGTATATGTATTTACAGTGGAAGCGTATATATGCTGTCTGCCGATCCTTTTAACTGTTTTGGCCGAGATATTGAATCACGTTCAGTTCATATATGGACCATTTCTCGTCAAGTCTGTATCGTCGTTTTACCATTTGGTTGTTTTAGTGCATTGATGAAATCTGTGAAAAACTTCAGCAAACAGAGTTATGTCATGTGGATGGTTTTTTCTTTTTTCAATTCACTATATAGTTAACTTAATATATATCCAGGACCATCTTCCATCCATGTTTAAACCGCCTTAAGCCCTGGCCAAATTTGAAGGCAGTTTGCCTCTTTTGACTCAAATGCAATGTGAAATGTACTTTAATCAATATCAATATGTATGTATCAATACACTTAATAAAGATAATATAGTGCTCTTTAAATATGACATTGTGTTAAAATTGGCATTTCCAAGAGGTTGCATTTTGGTTTATAAACATTGATGGATTCATATGAAAATTAGAATGCGGGTTTTGTTGATGTTTTCTGATGATTAGCAAACAAACTACAGAAGAATAAGAATTAATTATAGGCCCACTATCACTCCAGTGCCACCTGTTCAAGGTGACATATCCAACTGGAGAGACATTGGCTTATTGCTGCTGTGTCTTGAAAAACATGAAGTTGTTGTGAAGAGTTGGTGACAGTGAGGGTTTAGGCTATAAAATGAATATTAACTTTGTATTTGCTCTTCATACAATCTAGGCCAACTTGAACTTGGAGTTAAAACCGTTCACCGGTATTGCGTAGTCAGTTGTTTACTATTGTGCCGAGTTGACTTTAGATTCATGAACTGTTACTGGTCTTGACCAGCTTTGTCTTGAAGTCGCAGAGTTTTAACAGCTGTGACTTGGTTGAGCTTTGTGACCTGTTCAAGTGAACTTGTTTTGTCCTGAAATTGGAATTTGTGTGTTGGTGCCCTGTTCAAGGTGGCGTTGGAATTGGGACCTGTTCATAGTAGACCCACGGAAGCATTAACTCTTTGTAAACGTCCTGATGAGATTCTGAATGTCGCAGATGTTTGCTGCATTCGTTCGTTTGTGCGTAATAATCCTGAAGTAGTTGGATGCCCAGCTGACAGACAGACGATTGTGAACACACTGAGGAATATTTCCTAACTTTGGGATTCATGCTGGGACTTCTTCTGGTAGAGGCCATTCGCCAGTTCCTCTTCCTACTGTAATTCTAGTAGTTCCATTGTCATTCGTATCCTTCCTTATCTGTGCGTTGGTCTCTGCTTCTATTCTTCTCTTACCTTGCTTTTCTGTTCCTGGGTTCAGTGTCTCTCTGTCTTTGTTTACCTTTTGTCTTCAGTTGTCCCTCTGGTTGGCTTTTGCCTTCCTGCTCCTTTCAATCGTTCCTGCCTCTCTCTTTTCGTTCAGCGTCTGGTCTGCCTAGTCGCTGTCGCTTGTTGCCTTAGTTTCAGCACCAGTGGCGTCTCTACCATCCTCATCAACTGTTAGACGGCTCTCGCACTTTCCATGCAGCGGATGTCAGCAGGTTCTGTAAATAGACCTAACAATCGGTTCGTCATGTTTTGTACTGTGGTAAACCCTCGCCGTCTTTGATCCTTCGTTCGGCATTACCTTTCATCTGTCTGTCGGCATTTCCGTGTTTCTTCCGGTTGGCACTGCCCTTCATCTTTTCTTCTTCGGCTACTTTCAGCCTTCCTCCGCCGGAACCTTTGATCTTTACTTCGGCGGTTTCCTTGATCTTTTGTTCGGGTCTTAAGATCTTCTTCTTGAGAAACTTGCGACACTTGATTGCTTTCTGTTTGACTTCATCCGTCTTCCAGTGACTTCCCCGCAGGGCAGAGCCTCGCCGCCCGAAACCAAGGTACCAGGAAGTGTTGTACGTTGACTGAAATTCCGTGAAGAAGTCGGCTGTAATCGTCTCCTTGAAGTAACACCTGACGTCTGCTCCGTGAGCCTAGCAAAGACAATGTAGGCTAATTAGTTCAATTTAATACAAATGTGATGCAGTCAAATATGTAGATCTAATGCAATTTCACGATGATCCGTTCGAGGAGTCCTGCATTAATTTCCATTCTCAGATTTCGCGATAATTAGCCTAGGCCCTAGATAAACACAAAATTGTGCCTGATTTTGGAATATCTTTTCTTTGTTATATGTGTATTGAAATTTGAAACCATAAGCAAAACCTATTTAATTATAAGATTTGCAGTCAGTCATAAATGGTCAACAAATGCAGGCCCAAAAGAGATAATCCCGCTACTAGGGACGCCTATACAACAAATATAGGCTAAGTAGATCGAGATGGCAACACGGGCTACGCCTTGAAACACTGAGCTAAATTATAGAAAAAAATAGACAAACATAATTATGGCCAAGTGTTGAATGTTCACTTGATGTTATCTAATGGGTTTTGAAACAAGGGAAAATCGACTTAAGTAAACCGAAGAAACAGACTAAGCAGACTCACTAAAGGTTAGCTGATTGAACTACCATTTAGTAGGAGGTTGCACAGTAAGTTTTTCAGCAATTGCAGGTTGCATGGGCTTATTTAGGGAGTCGGTTTACGGAAATTACGGGTTCAAACCCCCTCCCCGAAATGAATGCATCACTGTTATTAAAAACTAAAAATGTTGAAAAATGAAAAAATTTCCAATGGAAAGCCCAAAAACTTAACCTCCCCCTACGAATTTTTCCTGTCTATGCCTATGGCAGGTTGGGAGCCTATTCGGAGGAACGTTGTTCCAGGTTTTAGAGCCGGTAAATTTTATTGAGAATCTACTATTGTATTGTATTGTATTTGAACACTTGTTATAGCGCCCCAACCAGATTTCCCATTCAGAGGCGCTCCCGACTACTGCGCGAACGCTGAATCGGAGTTTCACGCCGAAGCGCATGAGCAATTGCAGTGAAGGACTTGCCCAGGGTCCCTACGCGGCGACTTTGAGGTGGATCCGAACCCGCAACCCTCCAGCTGCAAGGCACCGAACATACCCCTACACCACCGCGCCCCAGTTGTATTGTGATGTGTTGTATTGTGTGTTGTATTGTACTCCACGTTTATAATGCGACCGAGCCACCCGCAGTAAAGATCCGAGAAATTAATCTCTGATAAACCGACCCGAACCCGGGGCGCCGGGGCGGCGAGCGGGCACCAACCCACTCGGCCACTCAGGATCCTTAAAAATATTACCGGCACCTTATGGCTGCCAGAGCCTTTGACGTTGAACCTCCTTCTCCCTTATCTGGAGAGTTTGGGTAAATTCTACTAGTGTTGGAGTGGGCAAACGCCAAACGGCGATAGCATTTGGAGCTCCTGGTGAAATGCGAGTGAATGTCTATACATAGGCCTACATAAATACACGCACACATACATAGGTTACACTTACACATAAATAAAGTCATACACACATAGGTAGGACTACATGCATATTATATAATAACACATACATAAATACATACGTCCATGCATACAACTATAGGCCTACACTCACGTATAGATAGGCTTAAACCCCCTACGAATTTTTGCATATTTGTATGTATATATATATATAAATTACACTGGACAACAAATTTTAACTTTTTTTTTGTTGCCTAAAAAACTTTAGCTGTTCTATATAGATTTTGGCACGCTGAATCCAGTGGTGTTCTCAGAATTTTTGTATCACGTCAGGTTTTTGAGAAAAATGGTTTGCAAGATTTTAAAAGAAATGCCCAGAAATTTACTTAGTGCATAGATTTACAATGTACTGTTATTTACTTTTTGGACATTTTAAAACTGAACAACCGCTGATTTGCGTTTGTATTCAATATCAGAGGCCTCTCTGATCAATGTCAGTCATCAGCTAGCATTCTAATGCTCCACACACCTTGGAGTCGTTTCTCCATTGTGGCAATGTCCTGATGTTCGCCATGTTAATCGCTGACATCACAAGGATTTGCTGGAAAATCCAGATGGGAATTAAAGAATTGTATTTTAGTAACAACCTTCAGATGCAATGCGTGAAGTATCTTTTCAAAAAACTGAATATAATTTGCTGATCTGTTATTGCCGAGAAAGTTAACGTCCTTCAAAGACTGCCACTCAATTAACTCAATTTTATTCAGAAGTTCGTCAAAGCGACTGTCAGTTCTCTTAGAGAACTGACAGTCGCTTTTCTCAAAAACCTGACGTGATACAAAAATTCTGAGAACACCACTGGATTCAGCGTGCCAAAATCTATATAGAACAGCTAAAGTTTGTTGGGAAGCAAAGAAGTTGAAATTTGTTGTCCAGTGAAATCTATGCACTAAGTAAATTTTTGGGCATTTCTTTTAGAATCTTGAAAACCATTTTTCTCAAAAACCTTACGTGATACACAAATTCCGAGAACACCACTGGATTCAGCGTGCCAACATCTATATACAACAGCTAAAGTGTTTTAGGAAGCAAAAAAGTTAAAATTTGTTGTCCAGTGAAACCTATGCACTAAAAGTAAATTTCTGGGCATTTCTTTTAAAATCTTGCAAACTATTTTTCTCAAAAACCTTACGTGGTACAAATATTCCGAGAACACCACTGGATTCAGCGTGCCAAAATCTATATAGAACAGCTAAAGTTTTTAGGAAGTAAAAAAAGTTAAAATTTGTTGTCCATAGTGAAATCTATGCACTAAGTAAATTTCTGGGCATTTCTTTTAAAATCTTGCAAACCATTTTTCTCAAAAACCTGACGTGATACAAAAATTCTGAGAACACCACTGGATTCAGCGTGCCAAAATCTATATAGAACAGCTAAAGTTTTTTAGGCAACAAAAAAAAGTTAAAATTTGTTGTCAGTGTTATATATATATATATATATATATATATATATATATATATATATATATATATATATTGCATGTAGTAGGGCAGACGGACCGAGTACTCTGGTTAAGAGATGGTGTGCCGGCGGGAAAACTATGCCTAGCTATATAATTATACATGTATAGTTCCTAAACGCGGTTAGGGCCGTTTAGGCCATGTATTAGGGAGTGACTTAGGCCTATTTAGCTTGTCTACCGGTACGGTCTTGGTGTAGGGTTAAGGCGTCTCTCAAGTCTCAACGTTGTCTCCGTCTGGAGAACGTTCGTGTTTTTTCGAATCAGGCGCGTTTAGTCTCTGAGAATGGCTGGTTCTTTGGGTGCTATGTTGACGGACAAGTGTCATTCTGCAGTGGCGTTTTCGTCGCCTGCTAGGCTGACACTTATAAAGATATATATTATATATACATAATATATATATATATACATACATATATATATACATGCATATATATACATGCATATATATACATGCATATATATACATGCATATATATACATGCATATATATAATGACTTACTTACATACCTGCATGTATGTATAGGCTACATCATGATGTTATTGACCTGTTGGTCGTTAGTTATTTATTGTCAATCGAGCGGTCTGTTGTTCACGAGCGTCTCTAATTGACGCGTTTGTACTGTATCGAGTTCAAAAAGTCTGATCGGAGGGGGGGTCTCTGCATGCGAAGAAGATACGCGCGACAGCCTGTTTCGAACCTTTGGTCTGAGACGTCGTCGACGTCGTCGCATTATTCACAGCCGTTGGTCGAACAATATAATCAAGAATGAAGAGACGACGACTCAACACGGCTTAAAAACGAGTCTTTTGACGGCTGCACATGTGTCAGAAATAGCACACTTGAATAATGACACGACAGAAGTTAACACCAACGATGACGCCTCTCAAGCATTCCTCTTCGCAGGAGTCAGCATTACGTTCGACTCTGCGTTTTGTACGTTGCGTAACCAGAGGCGAAAATCTATACATTACTTTGGGGGGACAGACTCTACGAGGTCCGGATTTTTTTGAGGGGGGCAGAACGGCTTAAGTCACAACTTTGGGGACAGTCCCCATCTGTCCCCATGATTTACGCCACTGTGTGTAACGTTACATTACAGAGGAGCGGTTCTTTGAAAAACGCTATATAAATTCATATGCCTGCATACACAGACATACATAAATGCACGCATACATATATGCACACAGTCATGCATTGATAAATACAAACCTACATAGACTAGCTACAAACGTGCATGATAAATACATACATAATATATATACACTGTAATTCACATATAAATGCAAGCAGTGGCGTAAATCATGGGGGGGACAGAGGGGACAGTCCCCCAAAGTTTTGACTTAAGCCCTGCTGTCCCCCCCAAAATCCGGCCCTCGTAGGTACTCTGTCCCCCCAAAGTTATGTATAGATTTTCGCCTCTGAATGCAAGCATACAATCATAAGCTTACACGTATAAATATATACATAAATTATAAAAAATAAATTTTATTCAATATAATAAAATAAGCGTATACATACCCTAACGACGAGCCTTGCGCGTCTGTTGAAGCAGACAAAGCCACCGGTCATGACGCTTTGGATTCTGATGCGGTCAAAGGAATCGGTCGTTGCCTTCAGCTGAACTGGAAAACGAGAACAAGGACAACACTATACAATACAGTAGGCTACATATGAATACAATGCAATCAGGGCCGCATTAATACACTGCCTTATTCTGACGCGACTTGACTACTGCAACTCGGTACTCTATGGTCTCCCTGAATGCACACTGCTTCCTCTAACCAGAATATTGCATCAGGCTGCAAGACTGTGTCTTGGACTCTCTTACCGAGACCATATCACACCTGCTCTTCGTTCTCTACACTGGCTTCCTGTCTGTGAGCGTATCCGCTTCAAGATGGCACTCCTCATGTACAGAGCATGCACAGATCATCTCCTTTCCTACTTGTCTTCCATGGTCACACCTTTGCAACTCTGTTAAAGGTCGCTCCTCTCTTCGATCAGCATCTGCTGGAAAGTATGTTGTTCCTGGTACGCGTCTTGTTTTTGGCCGTCGCTCATTCACAGTTGCCGGTCCTTCCATCTGGAACTCTCTACCTCCTCATGTTCGCAACTCTCTTAGCGAGACTGTCTTTCGCTCCAAACTTAAAACCTATCTCTTTCAGTCTATGGCTCTTAATAGTTGCCCAGCTTCAATGTGCACTTCTGAACTTTGTAAGGAGGGCATTATCAAATTACAGTTGTATTGTATTGTATTGTATTGACGACCACCGGTCCACCAGGCACATTTATAAATTGCATTCAGGCCCAAATTAAAGGGCGGACCCCTCAAAACTGCGGGCCCGAGTGCTGCAGCACCCTTAGCACCCCCTTTAATTTGGGCCTGAATGCAATGCACCACACCATACTGTACTATTGCTATGCTATATTATAATGCACCGTAGGCTTACTGGACTGCACGTACTGTACTACATTACAATTTATAACACAACGCAGCACCTACAACACATGGATTTAATGTAATGTAAATCTTCTAAAATTTCTCAGCACCCACAGCGGACCAGCTTAATTACCCGCGCTATATCAAATCAAGTCCGCAATAGCCAGGCTGCTCTGTTCATTCCGATGCCAGGTCAAAATCCGGGAGGTCAAACCGAGGATAAAGCATGGCGCTACGGTGGCAATCGGTGATGATGGTGGTCGTGTGGTGGCGCAGAAGTAGATTCAGGATGGGATAACTTAAAGAGTTCGGTTTTCAGTCGTGAGTGGAAAGTAGAAGAGAAGAGTGCAAGCGGAGAAGTGAAATAGGAGGATGAGCAAACTGGCGGAAGTCTTTTGAGAGTCCTTTCCAAAAAGCTGGTGCAGCATATAGACTAAGGAGCGGTTGCAGAATTTCATAGATTAAGATAGCATAGGGTAGGGTGCACATTTAGCATATAGCACCTTTGCAAGAAAACAACTCATAATGATAAGTGCTCTCGAGTCTCGACCATGCAGATAACATGGCCACGATTAAATATAATGGTCTTCAATCACTGGCGAAATAAAGAAAGCGAAAGGGCAAAGACGCTTTCATCGCAGAGGTTGCATGGCAGTCTGTTCGAAAGTCATGGCTATACCGTGTTGAATTGCGGAGGTACAGAACGAACTATCAACTAGAACACCTTGTGCTGCAGAGTGAAGAGGTCTGTGACCAGGTGTACTACTATGGTTGTCCGGCAGATTGCGTACTTCTACGGCCCAGTCTAGGAGTTTCGCTATTGTTGGTCCCAATAGCTGGAACCAGTTACCTCAGTCCTCAGGACTGACCTTTCCCTCTATTTCTTTTGACCAGTTCCGTCAGCGCCTGAAAACCTTCTCTTTACCAGTGAAGACACTGGCCCGGTCGGGAGCGCCTCTTTTTGAGTGGCGCTACATGCTCGATTACGATTACGATTATAGATGATACTGACATAAGATCAGATGCTACACAACAGACAATAGAACGCATCAGCAACAGCAGCTTAAACTCAATGCGCCTTCGCATGAGCAACAATGCAGTACATCCCGTATATACATAAGTAGAAATATGACCCAACTTTGGAATCCCACCGATTAACCGAGCAGCAGCGTTTAAAACAGACTGGAGTTGGCTAATGCAGAAAAGAGAGAGATCGGCAAAGATGACATTAACAGATTCGATCCTGTTATTAGTAGGCCTACGAATGCGTGCATCGGGGCAGAAGTAGACTTAGGCGAGTTAGGCCTAAGACTGTAGGACAGAACGAGTGGCTTTTGGTGCGGATCGGGCACATATGATAAAATTATGTTCGGCATACTGTTTTCACGTGCTTAGAGAAGGGCAACTCCTAGTCCAAGGCCACTTCCAGGTCACGCACAGAAGTAGAAAGAAGGCATTGGGAAAATGGAGCTACAAAATGGAGCTGCAAATCTATCATTTGGAGCAGACACAAAGCCATGGAATGGCCCATGGATAAGTTATAGGCTCTTATAAGAGGGATTAAGTCGAGGGGACATATGATTGTATTGATTGAATAGAATGGAACAGAATGAGAATTGAATTAGATTAGATTAAGTGAGATTAAATCATCAATGAAATCAGACACTTTGCTCTACTTACTGTATATATTGTCCTGTTTTCCTGTGGCGTTTATTTTCCTGCCATGTATTCGAACGAAACTTCTGGAGCAGGCGTGGTAGAGAATGTAGTGCTGCGTAATCGGATCCCCCGCCTCCTCATGCGCCGTCCTCCGCACCTCACCGGAAAGACGGGGTCCGCCCGTGGCCCTTCGACGATGCGTCGGAGGATGTCGGAGGGACAGATCGGCGTCGACTGGAAAAGTCGCCTGGAAAAATCACGAATACATCCGTCATCAGTTAAGAACCTCTTCCAAGTGGGTTGGAGCAGGGAGCGATCTGTAGCTGGAAGCAGCGTGGGAAGCTGGGACACTGGCTATTGCAAAGGAATAATGGGTTTCATTGGCAACAGAGGTACTTCTTCCTCGCTGGTCTTCCTCAAAATCGCTGCCTGTTCACGAGGCCGCTATATAAATGCCCAGATCGTCGTCGTCATTATCATAATCGTAATTATCATCATCAGTTCCAGTAAGATCAAGCGAATGACTCTGATAGAAGAATATCATCGTCTGAGGACAATCAGTGGCGGCGCCAGAGGGGAGATAGGGGGGCTTAGCCCCCTAACTGCGGCTCAGCCCCCCCCCAGAAGAGTTGGAAATCACTGCAAATCAAGGGAGGAGGGGACAAAAGGGAAGGGCGCCTCCACTGAGGACAACCAAAGTCAATGTATTTGAAGGTTATATATACGACCAATCTCTGCACAGCCAGGCCAAAAAATATCTAATTAATAGTCTTGAAAGGAAGGACGATAGAGATCGGTTGGCCTGCTATACAGGTTGGCCTATCTACAGGGCTACTCCGTCGTATTAAGATGAGTCTGGCCTGCACGTGGTTTCACTTGGAGAGATCGTCAATGGGTAGGCCTAATGATGCCCCCTGCACTATATGGTTACGGTTATGTAGAAGACATTAGATTAGCTGAGATCAGATTAGATTAGATTAGTGGCTGGCTTGAGACAGAGGCCTACTTGTTGGCCTCTACTGGCCTTTACATATCAAGGGCAAGTCAGATGCCAGAAACAAGTCTCTGGTGAGATCGATAAATTGGTTTAACCTCTGCGGGAGGTAAGATTTGAAGTACCTTCACAGCCACGGTACATATCCCTGGACGATATCGCTAATAGACCCTATATAGTCAAGAATGTCTTCTATTTATGCATTCACGTACAAGTATGTATGTATACGTATATATAAATAATATATACATATAATATTATATACAGTCTATATTTCTCAAAGTGTTGAATAAACAGCCAGTCGATCTCTAACAGTATATATAAATAAATATATGCGTGTATATATATATATATATATACATAGGCCTATTATACAGAGACATGTGTACATTACATGCATATGTATACATGTGCATATATAAATATATACATGTAGGCCTATGTGTGCATTATGTTCTTTTATTTGTGTATAGCCTACATGTATGTATATGTGTGTATATACATGCATGCATATGGATAGTCATATAGCGCCTTCAACTCATCTTATAAAGGCGCTATAGTAGCTCACATATGTATATGTATATTTATAAATTGTTGCCGATATCTGCACTGCAGTTTTCATAATCAGCTGCAATGCTAATTTATCAATTAAAGGGCGCAATTGTTTGGAACCAGTCGAGCGTTCCAGAACAATTAGGAGATCAATTAAACTTCTATTGATTGCAAGAGACACCGACAGACATTGTTCGCATTCCATTCTAAATATAAACATACATTTTTACCTAAATCATGCATGTGCAACTATATACATATACATATACATATATATATATATATATATATATATATATATATATATATATATATATATATATATGTATCTGTACCTGTACATGTATACATATATATATATCTAAGATATACTGATTAGCTTCTTATTCAATCGACCTAAGGTCTCGTCCAATCAGATTGAACTAATCGATCCGTCGCTGATGATATATTGATCTGCAAGCGGTTCGCAGTATATGGTTATGTGATCGATCGTAATCATAGTGTCGAGGGTGGGGAGGGGTTGGGGGGAATCAGACCCCCTTCGTTCAGTCGTTGACTTCTCAAGGGCCCATAATCAGCGATAAGACTGAGCTTTGATAGGATGCGCACTATGGTCTGTGTTCCGGTTTCGAAGTCAGATGGAGGGGTCAATCCGAGACCAGTTTTCCAAGTTTTTTTTCTAAAAATGTTAACTTTCTTGTCGTTTAATTCAATTCAATTTTTCATGTAGTCTTTATTTAAACTACCATCCGCTGTAAAATAAGTAATTGTAAGTAATAGAACGCAGACACTTCTTTTAGATCAGTCATAATTGCTAAGACTGTAGGACTTTCCAACGTGCGAAAATCTACGAGAGCAAGTGTTTCACACGTTATCTATTGAGTAGTAAGGAAGACAAAAAGCGTCCGTCCGTACTGCACAATAAGACTGATACAGTAAACTCGGCTTACTAAAGACTTCGTGCGCTGCGTTGCACTTAGAGTGGCGATGCGTATAGTCTACATAATTATTAGTGACTTCGTGCGTTAAGTGATTATAATTACAATACATTCGTGTGCTGCTGGTCGAGCAAATCGTATATAAATCAACGTCCAGGTTCAAACGACTTAGGCTACAAGGGCGTTCATAGACAATAACAAGTGCGCTTCCGAGAAAGAATAGAATCAACAACTGTCTGGTTCAGGGCTGTCTGACAGGAGTAGGGCCCACCCGGTTGTTAGATCGCAAGACATTTTCAGTCACGGGTTAAATGACTCGTTCTAAATTAATTAATTAGTGCCAAATTCAAACAACTGTGGATGGTTTGCAATCAATCTGCAACAAGTTAAGATAGTTAATTCAAACATGTAGGCCATAAAGACTACTAGGCTAAGTGACTAACAAAAAAAATCCAGATTTGGAGAGTTAGCATGCTGTAGGCTAACTAAGTATCCAATTTTATAAATGACACCGCATCAATTAATTATATTATTTGTTCGTAATTGAAACGATGTCAAGAATCATAAGATAAAGGTGAATTTAATTACTTCTCGATAAAGAGTAAAGCAGCATGCGCCGTGTCGGATCACTACCGTGTTTGAATTTATCAACATTCAACAATTATACTGTTGAGACTATCACTCTTCATCAAATCTCGCTCGATGGAGATTAAAGCGAGAGACGTGAGACATTCGTGTTCCATGGTGCTGCGCAAATCATTTTTCAAGTTCTTCAAGCACGAAAATGATCGCTCACAAGACGCTGTTGAAACAGGAAACGTCATACTTATCTACCATGCAGCCACATCCCAAAATGTAATGCACTCAGTAAGTAAGTAGGCCTAATTAACAAGAATTTAAATAGCATCAAACTCAAAATTAAAATTTCTCGATTCCGGGCTTGTGAGTATTGCTTGCACAACCAGGGTAAAATTAAATGCAACCAGGGCAGTGCCCGTAATTTCCCGGGCTTGGTTAGGCCACTGATTTTAAGTTCTAATAATTTCTGCACATGAAATACTTGAAATCCCTTGACAGATATAACCATAAAGCCGTAGTGGAATACGTGGCGTTGACTCGTGGGTATCCAAGGCTAGCATAGCATCCAGGTTGTAGCTATAATTTTGTCTGAAAGTATTTATTTTTGCTTTATTACGGGGGGAGGGTTGTTCCTTTCATATGAAAATAGCTAAAGTCATATAGTCTAACCTATCTGTTTAAATCAGGCGATAAAAATAAAACAAATGACTCTAGATTCATTTCTATTCTTCCATATTTTTCTAAGATAGTATTAAAATTGATGAGCTATAGACTAATGAAATATCTAACGTAGGTGTATTTCTTGTCACATATATCCAGACTCGCTTCCGTATACAGAACTTCACTTAGGGCCTACATGACTATTTTGCATGCAAGTACAAATCTCAGAATCCATTAAAAACAACGAATATTCGAGAGGAATTTTTCTTGACATTTCAAAGGCAGTAAGTTGACACCGTCAATCATCAGATTTCCCGCAAGAAACTTGAACGCATGATTATTGGAGGTGTACTGCAATGATGGGTTTGAGACTATCTACTAAACATCTAATTCTAATGGCTGATCATTGCTAAGAAGTGCAGAGGCAGCTGAAAATGAAATATATTGCTGCTTGCATTTATACCCAATAAAAAAATTAGGAAACTCTCGAATTACTCTAAACTTTATATAACACATCATGGAAAGATAATTTACGCTACTTGGTAGTTACTAACCTAAACCTACCAAATGAAGCTGATGCAGTGAGCTGAAGAAGAGCACAATAACAGTCAAACAGATGGTATTGAACTTGATTCGTTTTGTATAATCATGATGTCTTGGTAGATCTATAATTTAAATATTGGAAATCACTGCTGCCAGTCATAAGTGAATCAGTAAATAGTAAATTCATTCGATGCCATCAGTGAGTTCTTGCTTTTTCATGGCCTTAATTTGCCATTTGCTTTTGTCCAGCAACTCCGTTTCCATCTTACAGTACGTGTAAAATTCGTTACAAACAAGATATAGCCTAGTGCAACTTGTTTACTACTTCAAAAGTAGTTGAAAGCCTCCGCCGAGACGGTTACTGTGTAAAGACCTTGAACAAATCGTTCATGTAGCCTATTATTATAATTGCTCAACGCCATCAACGGTCTGTCGTATTTTGGCCTAATCGTCTGTGTACTTCTGAACTTTGGAAGGAGGGAGGGCAGTAGCATAGACAGTGCTGTATTGTTGTAATAGAGTGTCAGATCGAGCGAAATTTACGAAGGTCACTGAGACTGGCGCAAAGTATAGCTTTCATGTACGGATCGTATACGATGTAACGTAATTTCATACTATATATTGTATTGTATTGTATTTGAACACTTGTTATAGCGCCCCAACCAGATTTCCCATTCAGAGGCGCTCCCGACTACTGCGCGAACGCTGAGTCGGAGTTTCACGCCGAAGCGCATGAGCAATTGCGAGTGAAGGACTTGCGCAACCCTCCAGCTGCAAGGCACCGAACATACCCCTACACCACCGCGCCCCAGTTGTATTGTGATGTGTTGTATTGTGTGTTGTATTGTACTCCACGTTTATAATGCGACCGAGCCACCCGCAGTAAAGATCCGAGAAATTAATCTCTGATAATCCGACCCGACCGAACCCGGCGCGAGGAGCGGGCACCAACCCACTCGGCCACTCAGGATCCTTGCATTACATCCAATGTAATGCACTTGGATGTAATGCAAGTATACTCTTATTCACTTAAATGCATCACTCGATTAATTAATTATTGAAAAATTAGCTGCATGGGTCTTGAGGCCGATCGCTATAAAAAAAACCTAAACACATTTGCATTTATCGTTTTACAGCTACATGAAGACATAAGAGAGATTCAGTCGATTGCCTATCGATGAACGTGGCGCCTTGACTTCTGTTTTGGCGCCGCGTTAAGTTGCAAGATCTGACGATTTGACAACTTGAGGACATTACAGATAGCAAGACGATGACGACGAAGTTACATCCGTATCTGAAAGCAATGAATTGAAGCAGTTCTCTTCGAGCCAGACGAAGATTTACTTCGACGATAAATACACTGCAGCGAACGGTAGGAATCACAAGGACCTAACTGAAGAGCTCATTCGCCAGCATAACAAGGCGATTTCCAAGAAGAAGAAAGTGAATGACACTCGCAAACAGGTGGCCGACACACACACACATATATATAATATATATATATATATATATATTTGTTTCGTGTGATATACTTTCCGTGTATATGCACTGCATATTATGATGCACTTAGTATAGGCCTATATAGGTGTGCATTGTGTGTGTATACATGTATATATATGCACATAATTATATAAGTGGCGTCAACATAATTGTTATTACCCACTCGTCACTTGCGCAGTGGCAAAACAGACCACTTTTCGAATCAGCAGGTGTTGAAGAAATTAAGAGCAAGGTGTCATGAAGTTAAGAAAGACAATGCAAGGTAAAGAAGGCTATAGGTAAGCTAAAGTATAATGGGAGGAGGGTAAGGTGGGTCAGAAGAGAGGCTGCCAGAAAGATAAGACAAGAGTTTGATCTGTACAAAAACAAGAATAGGCCTATTTATTGTAATGCAGTGTAATTTGATTGGTCAGTAGACCAGTTTCTTGTATTCCATTGCAATGCTATTCTTTTGAATTGTATTTTCAATTTAACGGTCAGACGCTCAAATTCCCCCGTATTAGACAGTATATTTTATTTCAAGAATCATGCTTCATCAGCATCCTCTTCTTTTCCTCTTCTTTCCTTCTTCTTTCCCTCTTCTCCTCTCCATTTCTACTCGTTCTTGTTCTTGTTCCAGTTCTTATTCTCGTCTTGTCTACTAAATACCTTATCTCCAGTCTATACCCGATTGGTCACCTCGTTCGTTGCTCAAACGTACATTGTACTACATTTCCACTAGCCTTCTTCTCATTTGGTAACTTATAACTCTCAGAGCTGAGACAATTTTTGCTATCTCAACCCATTTAATAAATAACTGTCAGAGATGAGACAATTTTCCTACTTGTTACAAGTTGCGACCTGTCAGCTCGATGTCAAGAATAAACGAAATTGATTGATTGATTTTATTCTTGTTCTTCTACTTATTATCAACTTTCATGTGGGCCGCCAGGTCGGCCTCTGTTCCTGTAGTACCGGCGGTATGAGGTAGATGTGACTCAACCAGATTGTCTAACAATGTCTGCAACAGTCCCATCCCAGGTGAAACTCGTGCCCTCCTCCTACCATCTGGGAGCTTGCCGTCAGATGATATAGATCTCACGAGTCCAACTGGTTCCTTAGAAGGGTGGACAGAGGCACAGCAGATTAGATCATTATATCTAGCAGTCCTATCGACGGGCCAAGACGGCAGACCATTCCGTGGGACCCATCGGCCAAAACACTTATTATTACACTTAATTTACTCTAAGCAGTAGATTTATATGAAACTCCAGAATTTGCACTGTCACTGTGGACTCCAGATTGCGAACTAAGAATCCTTCAGCTTTTCCAGTGCCCTCGGCCAAGCTACCCCAATAAATAAGTAACCCCATCCCACCCAGTTAAGGTCGTCCCTGTGTTGAAGATCTATGTGCTTTCGACCACAATAACGATTTCTTAGAAGCCTTATCGACCTACATGTAAGATGTTGGATTAGAGAAGACATACCTTGACCGATTGCAGTTGGCAGGTTATTATTACCATCATCGTCATCATCAACACAAACGCAAGGCATACCCTGTGAATTGACAAGACAGACCATCATCTCAGTCTCACGTTTTATTAATGCACTTGGCAATGATAGGAGATTTCGGAAAGTATGCAGAGTAACAGTAATTTAACAGAATTATACCTTACTTAACATTGCGTTCTGATTGCGCAATAGTGTATATTATGTATATGCTCATACATACATACATATACATATATACGTATACATATAATGGCTAGCATGCTGGGATGTCAACCGAGGGGTCAGTGTTCAAACACCCGCCAAGGCAGAAATCTGTTTCAAGAGTTAGACTCCACCTGCGCCACTTAGCGAACTGAGCTGTATTGTGTACACTGGTCGTACAGGCGTACACTAACCGAGGAAAGATCATTCAGCAAGGGAGACGATGGGCCACTGGCTCTCTTATGCAGAGGTTAAGGTAATAAATTATTGAAGTCGCTAACCAAGGGCGTATACCTTTGTCCTACAAAATGGTCATGTGCAATTCCCTCCTCCCTCTCCTTCCCTACTTCCATTCTCCTTCCCCTTTCCCTCCTGACATTTTTTAAAATCTTAGCATGATACTATCAAGCACTGTATACGATGAATTACATCTCCAATTTATGCAATATAGAACAGCAAGTAGGATAAAGTAAGCCACCGTGAAGGCGTCCGTCAGCATTGCGATAGTTAACTATACAATAAAACATCACTGTTCATTGTCGTTGCGTGAATTTGCTTCAAACCAGAATAACGCTGTCATGTCGCAAAACATGTTTCAGCTGAGGGTAAAAAATTGGCTGTGACTGTCACCATCACTTTTAATGTGGTGGTGACCGGACACCCCATCGCAATAAAAAAAGTTAACATATTTCGGTAACACATTAGGGGCCGTCCATAAAGTACGTCACGCTATTTTTGACCATTTTACCCCCCTCCCCCTGTCACAAACTGTCACAAAACTCGGACCCTCCCCTAAAGTAATCACACTTTCCGAAAGCAAGGCTAATACATAAACAAGGCTTCGCAACAGCATTATTACTAGCGCTCCTAGCGAGAGGAATCGTGAAAACACATTCAGGAGATATGCATTTCATGCTATTTTGACATAAACTAATTAAAATGTTTCAGAAAATTTTTGAAAATTATTTTTAAAGCTATGAAATTCTACTAAAAAATAAAAATAAATTATAAATAAAATATAAAAAAAAATGTGTGACGTCACACATGGCCTGACCCCCTCCCCTGTCACAAACTGTCACACTTTCTTAAACCCCCTCCCCCTGGAGCGTGACGTTCCATTTACTGGACGGCCCCTTAGAGCTTTTGTTTGTAGCACTATGGATGTTATTTATAAATGCGCGCAATAAATGAACAATTAAGTTACTGTATTAGCGATAGATTAGAATCTAGACGTAACTTAATTATCTCGCTGTGGCATTCTGATTTGTAGATAAGCATTTGGAGCGCCACAGACTAAGGCTTTATGCATTGGGTTTCAGGGGATTGAATTACAGTGTGATTCTCGTTAACGATAACGATAACGAAAATGTTCGTTAACGAAAATAAAATGATTTCGTTAACGATAACTATAACTATAACTAAAAAATATCATTAACTATAACTATAACTATAACGAAAATAACACTAACGAAAATTCATCTTTATTTTCGTTAATGCAAAAAATAAAAATAGGAAGTGCAACATGGACGATTCGACATAAGAAAAAAAATGCGAAATTTTTATTATGCAATTTGTCAGTTACTTTGGAAACTCGCGTATTCAGGAAGCTGAATGCACCCATGCTTCAACGGTTTTCAAAGCTGTGAGCAAATTGTGAAACAGCGTGTTAATACGCACAATTTTGCTTATAACCTTAATTATTGTAACTAAGTAGTAACTAAAAGTAACTACAATAAAAATCCATTAACTATAACTATAACTATAACTAAAAATTACACTAACTATAACTATAACTATAACTAAAATAAAAATCATTAACTATAACTATAACTATAACTAAAATAAAATCTGTAAGGAGAATCACACTGTTGAATTACAGAGCTCAATTAGATTAACATTACAGAAGCCCTTCGGCGACGCTACAGAATTCATCATATGATTATAATTAGGCCTACATGAGACCGTGGAAGCCATAAGATAAAATGACAGAAGCTGTTAGATAATTATCAGCCATAGAATGAATCCTTTGAATTATACTCTTAAATCCATCATTATAGGTTAAGTCATACACCTATATATATACTATGCAATTCAACGTTGAATGAAGTTACATTAGATCCGAAATCAATTATAGAATCGATCATCACATTGGATAATTTGTGGGGCGCGTGGTGGAGGGGCATGTTCGGTGCCTTGCAGCCGGCGGGTTGCGGGTTCGAATCCACCTCAAGCCGCCGCGTAGGGACCCTGGGCAAGTCCTTCACTCGCAATTGCTCATGCGCTTCGGCGTGAAACTCCGATTCAGTGTCCGCGCTGTGGTCGGGAGCGCCTCTGAGTCGAAATCTTTAAGGGGCGCTATAACAATTAAGTGCTCATACAATACAATAAAAATAATAAACTCACGGTTCAGATGCATTTGGCATCGTCATTCGGGACTGATGTCGGCATTAGCGATTTTTCTCTAATAGTCCTTATTTTGTGTGAATTCCGATCAGTTGCTGCCCCAAGCGGACCCTCGCCTTCGATTTCGCCGCCTCCTGTTTAAATCGCCATCGTCAGAGAGGAAGAGCGATGGCATCCGAAGAAACTTGAATCTCCTCGAAGTCACCGAAGTCAGCTTCACGTATAATATCTGGTAGGCTACTATTCCTTTGGTGTTCCAAACTGCCAACTGCAGGCTGCACTATCTGTGAACGGTCCACGTTCACAAAGCCTTTCAGGAGCAAACACTTTGGTGCTAGAATCAGTCATACAAGGAACACCGACAACTATTATATAGCATCGTTTTAGTCCTTTATCACCGTCAACACAAGCACTTCTGACTTCCTGCGAGTCAGGCTACTTGTACTCTGTGACCAATCTTTAAAGTTGTTCTGATCACGTTTTTCTGACCAATTATTGACAGTGATTAACTACTTCCTTCTGTGTGGTTGTAAATGTCATAATTAACGAATTAATTAAGACCCACGTCTGGAATGTAGAAAATGTCGAAATCGATCAATTCTACCCGGAAGAAGACAAAACACTCTTATGTCTTCAGCAGCCTCTGGTTTAGTGCGGCTTTTCCGAACGGCGATCTAACTAACGGCAGTATGAAGCCGTGGCCTATAGAGTCTTCTGTCCTGAAGATGAGTTACGGCCAAGGGCCTCGTCGTCGCTGTCGTATCTTGCAAGTTTAAGGACCAACGCGTGGTTAATTGAGCGGTTGGCGTGAGAAGCGCAAAGATCGAAAGCTCTCTATCGTAACTCATTTACACTCCACAATCGATCGCTCGCTCAGTCGTTCGGTCTGTTGATCGGTCTATCGATCTGTCGGTCGTTTGGTCGGTCGTTCGGTCGGTCCTTCGGTCGGTGCGTTGATCGGTCGATCGATTGGTAGGTCTATCGATCTGTCGGTCGTTCGGTCGGTCGGTCGGTCCTTCGGTCGGTCCTTCGGTCGTTCGGTCGGTGAGTTGATCGGTCGATCGATTGGTAGGACTATCGATCTGTCGGTCATTCGTTCGGTCTGTCTATTAGTCAGCGATCGTTGGGTCGTTAGTCGTTCGTTGTGTGATGAATCAACGAATCGAGAAAAACGGCGTAGGCGAATACAGGAAGCAATCAATTATTGCAGTCTTTTTAAATGTAGACGTCTAAGAGAGAGAGAAAGAGAGAGAGAGAGAGACAGAGAGAGAGAGAGAGAGAGAGAGAGAGAGAGAGAGAGAGAGAGAGAGAGAGAGAGAGAGAGAGAGAGAGAGAGAGAGAGAGAGAGAGAGAGAGAAGAGAGAGAGAGAGAGAGAGAGAGAGAGAGAGGGAGAGGGAGAGAGAGACACACACACAGAGAAAGAGACAGAAAGAGAGAGAGAGAGACACACACAGAGAAAGAGACAGAAAGAGAGAGAGAGAGAGAGAGAGAGAGAGAGAGAGAGAGAGAGAGAGAGAGAGAGAGAGAGAGAGATAGAGAAAGAGAAAGAGAAAGAGAAAGAGAAAGAGAAAGAGAAAGAGAAAGAGAAAGAGAAAGAGAAAGAGAAAGAGAAAGAGACAGACGTGAGAGACAAAGACACAGAGAAGAAAAGACAGGAAGAAGACAGAAATTAAAGAAATAGAACTCAAGACGAAAAGTAAAGAGGAAAGAAAGGAAAAGATGAAGGAAAGAAGAAAGAAAGAAAGAAAGATAAGGACATGTCGAGGTTAATCGATACTATGATAAGCAGAGATTGTCAGAGGAAAGGAAAGCAAACCTGAGATGGGAAAGAGTCAGAAACTGAGATAGGAGAAAGACATGAACTAGAATATGTACGAGTCAGGGTCAAAGGTTAAGAAAAAAGGGAAGAGTGAGGTACAGATACATAGGAAAGACAGGCAGACAGAGATGAAGAAAAAGATAAAGCAAAAGATGCAAAGACAGAGAAAGAGGCCAACCAGGAAGAGGTGGTGCACTGCATTAGTGTCATTGAACCAAATAACCTGATGACTTGAGAGCTGCAGTCGTCAGAGGCGTCAGCTCTGTGTCCTTCCCGGTTCAGGTGTCTCTTGGTATGCGCTTGACAAAAAAAAGATCAAAGCTCTGTCTAGAAGAAGCCACGACTCAATCACGACTCTAACCGACCACCCACCAACCATACCATCATCAGCCCCTCCCTCCCTCCCTCCCTACCTCCCACCCACTGACCCTCCCTCCCAGCGACTCTCTGCAATCTCCGTCCGCCTACTTTCTTTCTTTCTTTCGTCAGGGCCTCAACTGGAGACACATGACAGCAACAAATTCATTTCAGATTTTCTATTCGATCAATTGAAACGCATAGGCATATAATTTATGACAAGAATATTGAAGACTTTTCTCTATGATTAGGCCTGGCTTTGGAGTGCCTCTGAGTAGAGCCCTTGAAGAGGCGCTATATAAATTCTATGATTGATTGATTGAAGAAGAACATCCAATTGCGTCGGTGCATGGGGACCAGAGGGGTCGTAGCCCGTCAACTAAAAAATGTTGTGCTCAGAGCTGCATCCACTTCTAAGCCTACAGGTAGACAATTTTGGTATCTATTCTTCTCCGGATGGACTAGAAACCTGAAAGATCTCCTGGGAAGGAAAAGAGAAATGTAATTCACTCAATTTGTGTGGGTCCTGCGTATACTGATGGGCTTCTTCCAGTCTCTTCGCCTTGAGTTACTAGCCCTCTCTCCTTCCCAGTTCCGTAGACGTCTTAAGACTTTGTTGTTCCCTGATGCAGGCACTGACGGAGGTCGAGAGCGCTGCTGATTTTGAGCGGCGCTATATAAATGCTCGATTACAATTAGGGGATTACAATTACTGAATGATTCGGTGTGTGGGAGGAGTGATTGAATTTATCACGACGACCGAAAAATCCTGAGAACTATCGGGGACCTGGCAACAGGCGTCTTAGTCTCGAAAGAGCAAAAATAGTCGTTAAGATATCAATGCCACATGTTCTTTATTACTTGTCTCAAGAGAGTTTCTTAGATCACCACATGGTCTCCACTTGGATGGATGGATGCCCTGGATGGATGGATGGATGGATGATGGATGGATGGGTGGGTGGATGGTGGATGATTGGATGGATGGATGGATGGATGGGTGGACGGATGGACTAATGGATGGATGGATGGATGGATGGATGGACTGGATTTGATGGATGGATGGATGGATGGATGGATGGATGGATGGATGGATGGATGGATGGATGGATGGATGGATGGATGGATGGATGGATGGATGGATGGATGGATGGATGGATGGATGGATGGATGGATGGATGGATGGATGGATGGATGGATGGATGGATGGATGGATGGATGGATGGATGGATGGATGGACGGATGGATTGGATGGATGTGGATGATGGATGGATGGATGGATGGATGGATGGATGGATGGATGGATGGATGGATGGATGGATGGATGGATGGATGGATGGATGGATGGATGGATGGATGGATGGATGGATGGATGGATGGATGGATGGATGGATGGATGGATGGATGGATGGATGGATGGGATGGATGGATGGATGGATGGATGGATGGATGGATGGATGGATGGATTGATGTATGCATTAAGTCCGTAGGTGGGTTAGTGAGTAAGCATCCAATGAATATCCATCGATCAACCAATCCCATCAATCATCATTAGCCTATCACGCATGCTTCGATCACCCATGGGTGACGTGGATTGATGCACGGCTGAATATTTGCACAAATTACAATGTAATCGTTCCGTAGGTGAATCTATAGAAAGATGAACAAGAGTGTAACTTTGCCCCAGAATGTGATGTGGTAGTGACCATTTCGCTCCTCCCTTTCCTCCCTTCTCTCCACTCCATCCATTCTCTCTCAAACTTGACCTGATACTGTAAACCACATTAAGATGGATGACGTCACCAAATATTGCAACATAAAGCAATAATTAAGTAATTAGGCAATTAAGGCTAAGCTACCTTGGATGTATCGATCAACATTGCAATAGTTAAGTTAAGTATGCAAGAAAATACCGCCGTTTATTATAATGTCGCTCCTTGAACTTGTTTTAAACCGAATTACGCTATCATGTCGCAAAACATATTTCAGGTCAGGGTCGAAAAGTGGTGGTGAGTTTTCAATAAGAGGCGAGAGAATCTCAAACTTCTTGTTTTCCGTTAAGATTGTCCATACATTAGTAGTACTAGTAGAAGCTGGTGTACAAATTGTGTCCAGATATTCAACAACAGTGGAATTTAATGACACCATCAAAGGCGAAACTGTCAGAAGTTTGCGCGAGAACTATATGGAGACCGCTTCGTAAACAAGAGAACAAGACTTTCGCTTCGAGACAGTTTAAAAAAGTCAAGAAATGACCACGAGACCGAGACCGAGACAATAGGTTCCGAGATCGAGACTGAGACATCAAAAATCCTATCTCGAGACGTCTCGATACCGAGGCAGAGTTTCGAAACCATACAACTTGCCTCACCAGTTTGATTGTCTTCACCGAGTTCCCTTCTACACACCTCTTTCTATCACTCCCTGCAGACTTCGTTGTATCTATAGGTAGATGGTGATACTTGAGGTGATTGTGTAGAGTAGTTGTGTTTTTACCAGCTATGAGCCGGCCACATGAACTCACCAAAACCTCTCCTCTTGCTATCTCTCTCCACAGGTCTTCCACTCAAAACTGAAAACACTGCTTTTTCACAAATCCTATCCTGATTCCTTCTCTTACCCTCACCTTCCTCGCCATTTCAACTCTAAGCATCATCCATCTTAGCCGTCTGACTGTCTGCCTGCCTGACTCTCTGGATTTTGACCCCCTGCCTATCGAATCTGTTTTGGTTAAGCGCCTGTGAATAAGCAGGGTCAAAAAGGTTCCCGCGACTTCGCTTTTGTGGGCGCTGTAGAAATATCGAGTTTACGATTACGATTACGATTACGATCACATAACTTCCCCTCATCAACGCCAACACTGCTGGTGATACATGAACTTTATTTGTTACTGATTCGTGCTTGAAATGACTCCAGGCAGCATTCCAATACTTGCGACACTCAAGATCTTTACAGACATGTTGACTACAAGATTACTATATACGACTACTAATTTTGCGATGTTGCGCTAGTCAACTTGGGTCACAATCGCTATAGAAACGTTAACAAAATAATTAAATTTAATAAATGCGCCAATACTACTGGGTTAATTCACAAATCCAAAATCCGGGGCGAACATAGGCTATTAGTTGTGGCTCATTCTAACGTTGTTTTGTCGATATTGTACTTTTTATTTTTATATTTTGCTAATGTTATTATAGCTATAGTTATAATAGTTAATGATATTTTATAGTAACAGTAAAAGTTATCGTTAACAAAATCATTTTAGTTTCGATGCCGTTATCGTTAACGAGAATCGCACTGCTTGAACTTGCTTCAAACTAAAATAACGCTGTCATGTCGTCAAAAGTAGGCTATTTCAGGACAGGGTCATAAAGTGATGGTGACTGTCACCACCAGTTTTAAAAGTGATGGCGACCGGTCACCATCATCACTGTACAAAGTGACACCTAAGGATTTATAATACAAAATTTTAATTGTAGTCGTATATATATATATAGTATATACAGTATACGTATATATATATATGTGTATAAACTGAATATATATAGGTAATATAACAACAAAGAATACTAAGCTCCATTGATTTTAACGCCAGGTTCGATGAAATTTGTTCTAACCTGCCTTCTTGCTGATATGCATAGGCTAATCGATGAGTAGGTAAACGCATGGATGAAGTTATGCAATGAATCAAACCAAATAGCTAAGCTCATGAATGATTGAACAAATGAACGAACGGACCCCTAAACGAGCATAGTTCACACAAGACTTAGGCTGAGTTATACAAACAGATTTTGAGCTGCCAATGAACCGTTTAGGTCAGTTACCTGGACTGCTGGCTCTTTCTCTTGCTCGGTCCTAGGCCTACAATATATCTATAAAAATTACACATATATTATACAAACATGCATGCATAGCAGAAAATTAAAATATATTTTCATGTCTATAAATACATATGAAACAATAAATATTACATATAAATACCATACAGCTATGTATTTGAATATTTGCATAGCGCCTTAGCATCTTAATATAAAATTATGCATTATATATATATATGATATGTATATCTAAAAGCTCGTTTGAGAGCCTGTATTATCCATGCCATGCATATATTATATGCAATTATGCATGCATATATACAACTCTGCACATATATATAAGAATGTCTCAACAAATTCATATCATGTGTGTGTGTGTGTGTGTGCGTGTGAGTGTGTGAGTGTGTGTGTGTGTGTGTGTGTGTGTGTGTGTAGGTGTGTGTAGGTGTGTGTGTCGGTGTATGTGTGCGTGTGTGTGTACATTTTGAATTTGTCAATCACATCACGTGTGAAGCACTGGTTTGCCCTAGCATGCGAAGAATAAAAACATTGGCCTAAAAATAGTCCCGTTTTAGGCGTGATTATTATTCATGCGCGTCTCAACAAACAAACAGACAGCCGCAGCGGAGGTCTCGAGCGGCCTAGTCTCGAGTCGTCGCCTGGAATTTGCGTGCCAGCGGCTGTCACGAAACGTGCCAAACTATGCACGACTCTATCAAACGCATAACACGCGTTTCACTTAGGCCTATATTCCTCTGTAGGCTAAGAGTGTATAAAGTGCCATCGACTGTCACTGTATAAGTTGCATGTATATATCAAGTGGTCAACATCTTGTGGTTCTATATAAATTTAAGAGCTCATAAATACGTTCCGTAACTCCGTGTGCGATGTCGGTATACTCTAGGTCGACAGCGGTTTAGGTATGCAGTCGTATCAAAGGCAAGGTCATAGTTCATCAATTGAACACGTGTAGATTAGGCCTATGCAACATAAAGAAAGGCCCTTTTTATTTTTTATTTTTTTTAAATATTTTTTACCATCAGAGATTGTGGTGTAAGCAGCTTACGTCATCGAGCGTTTGCTCTCGCTGGCTACCGGATTTTAATTTAGAGGGATGCCCATCTAATTGCCCAAACCACAAAGAGTTTGTACCAACTCCGCCACTACCCTACCTGTGGTAGTGCCAGTCCCAAGCCTGGAGAAAGGAGGAGGACGACACTAATCATCTTTGTTATGACACAGTGTCGTTAAACAGCAACCAAGCAAGAGTTTGTACCTTCCTATCAGCATTCTTTACGACTTTACTGAGGGAAGGCACGCAGCTGGTAGCCCGTTTTATGCAGCCCGGACGAGCTGACCCAGGGCAGCGGCACCTTCGATTTGGCCAGCAATCGAGACCAGGGACTCCCTCGCGTAATGCCACCTAACGGGCCGACTGCATTAGACGGACCTCTGTACTTGGTCCGAGATGGGTAGGCTCATTAGATGGGCCCTATTTTCGCTCTATAAACGATCACATTGTTCCGATACATACATAAAAACAAACAAAGCCAAGCAGGTATGCATGCATAGGTACATAGGTAGCCTACATACGCACATGCATTCATTCTACATAGTACAGTTGTTCAGCTTATGTACTATAGACCTATAATCACTAAAAATCACCATATATTAGATATAGCGATTGATATATTATATCGATCGCTATAATATACAATGATTTTGTCACGGCACGCGCAGGTACGGAATGCGCACACACCTATTTTCAATGATACGATGGATATTTATTATATAGGCAGGTTAATTCGACGATTTAATTTATTCGATTTAATATGGACGATTTAATTTATTCGATTTAATATGGACGATTTAATTTATTCGATTTAATATGGACCATTTCAAATGCTGATTTATTGGGAAATGCATACATATTGATAATAATTTTATAAACAACTGCGATGTGTGAGAATGCGTTTAGATCGCGGTTTGCCTCCAGATGGTGGCTGTTTCAGAGATTTTAATTTCGGGCTATAGTACGACGCGTTCACAAGGACCGTGCTAGCGTGGCTCCCTTTCAAATGGGCTCCGGGTCGAGGTCATACTGCAGGCGCTATTTAAAACGTATAATGTATGTTATTACACGTGAAAGTTTTTATGTAGGCCCTAAGTCTGAATATGTGTACATGTAGACTTTATCTGTAAATCTAAGTGATATGTGATAAAATTCCCTAAGATCTTGATAGAGCCAATACGCACTTTGCGGTCATGTTGTGAGCATACAAGGCACGTTTATTGCACTGTTTTTAAAACAATATAAAAACGTTTAATGTAGGCCCTATGATATTACACGTGAAGGTCTTTACGTATAGGCCTAATAATAATTATGTGTATTATTATGTGCGTAGGCCTACATATCAACTTTATCTGTAAGTCTATGTGATATGTGATAAAATTTCCTATGATCGTAATAGCGGCAATACGTACTTTGCAGTCATGTTGTAAGCATATAAGGCACGTTTATTGCATTGTTTCTAAAACAATATAAACGTTTAATGTATGAAATTAGACGTGAAGGTCTTTACGTATAATTATCTGTAGCCTACATGTGCATACATAATAAACTTGATCTGTAGCCAAGCATAGGCGGAGACTTGGTCTTGGGTTTGGGGGGAACTGGTGAAGGAGCGGCTGAAGGACGATCGGCGAGGCGCGCAGCGCCGAGCAGGGGAGGGGTTTGGGGAGGGGATGTGCCCCCTCCCCATCTAAAATTTTTTTAATTTCCACAATGTATAGGTAGCATTTTAAGCTGTCATCTCAACAAAATTGCTCTATAATTTAAGTGCTGATAGAAACCAGCTGTCACTCGTAGCTTACATGTAGTTTGAGTCGTGTTTGAGTTTGGGGAGGGGTTTGGGAGGGGATGTGACCCCTCCCCATATAAAAATTTTTTTAAATTTCCACACTGTAATGGTAGCATTTTAAGATGTCATCTGAACAAAATTGCTCTATTATTTGAGTGCTGATAAGAACCAGCTGTCACTCGTAGCTATTATTATTATATTCATGAAATATTTCAGAAACATTGGGGGATATAAGCAGCTCCGTCCCCCCCACCTCAAGTTGGGGGGGGCGTCCCCTCTGTCCCCCCTAAGTCTCCGCCCCTGTAGCCAAGTCTAAGTGATATGTGATATGTGATAAAATTTCCATGATCGCGATAGAGCCAATACGTACTTGGCAGTCATGTTGTAAGCATACGAGGCACGTTTATTGCATTGTTTTAAATTTATTTCTTTGACTTCCTTGTTCTTTTTATTTGTTTCTAGGACTGTTTGTTACTAAAAAAAGCCCGACTGTCTGCCATTTGGATGATTCTTCGACTCACAATTTCATTAGTTTACACGGGCTTTCAATATTAAGAGTTTACCGTAGGAGGTCGCCAAAACAGGTTACTATTTTTTTATTAATGAAAAACGGAATTGTTTTGGGTCAAAATATTACTTTTTTGTTAATCGGTTTCTCAAGGCCTGGGATCGCCGATTCAGATTAATACCGATTCGTGCAAAATCTGGCCCGAACCGATTACCGAACGGATAATCGGTTCGTCCCAACTCTGCATACTGACAGTCTGATACTTTGCAGATGCAGTTCTTTTCTACTCAGACTTATATAGCGCCAATGTCATAGTGCTCAAGGCATCATGAGTCGATGGTCGCTACTATGCAAAATAGCAGGCCCCTATGCAAAAATGCAGATCTATAAGCTTTTAACAGTGGTTGTAAAAGAGTTGATTAATTAAACTTAGGTCAGGTCGGATGATTGGGTCAAGTCAGACGATCTACCGGATTCAGGTCAGATACATTAACCAGCTTAATTAAGGGTCGGATAGGACGCCATTGGTGGCTGGATTCATTGAGGGGAAGAATCGATGGGCATAGAGGCACAATGCTTAGGGAAATCGCATCTCAGTAGGGGATAGCTGGAAAAATTGAAGTGGACGTTTCTCCTTTGCCCTACAAATCGTGCCCCACTGGGTCACTCCACCAACAGACTGAACAGAGACGCCATTCTGCAATGACCATTAAATGGCGATATCCAGTTTTGAGAGTATTTATTTATTTGTGGAGGTCATGTAGCGAACGATACGTTTTTGACGAACATTATTACAATTTACACAGGAAGTTCATCAAATAGAATATTAAATAGATGGATTTCAACGAATAGCGACTAGCTTCCCCAGATGGCAGCAGAGAAACTTATCATTTATTCACCAGCTGGCGCTACTAGAACTAGTTCGCCGGTCATTCACTGGATGCGCCACTTGTAATCATGCTCTGTTGAGTTAGTTTTTGCTGCAAACTGGGATCAGCAGAGCAACCATTGTAAGGTCAAGTGAGGTCAGAACAGGTCAGTCATTAAACTGCGGAAAGGTAACTAATGTCTCAAAGACAAGAGAAAGCGCGACAAGGTATGCTATGACAGAGAAAGCAAGGCAATGTAAGGTAGAGTAAGGTAAAGCGTTGGTAAAGTATCGTTGAGGAGGTGGCCCAGAATTTTAGGACGTTTAGACTGACAGCTGGACAAGCACGTGTCTTTATCCCTCATCCGCCGATGCATGGGAAAGAAGGGCGCAGAAAAGAAGGCAGGACTGGACGTGGTAAATAGGCAAGAGAGGAGGGATGGAATAGGGAAAGCAAGGAATGAGTGAGGGAGGTAGAGAGGGCGAGAGAAGAGAGGTATGGGAAAGGCGGAGTGATTTTATGTGTACAATAAATCCAAACACTATAGTCTACGACTGAATACACTTAGAAACCGCCAAAAATCCAAACTAAACAGAATACTCCATTTCGCTAAGGGGGATACTCATGTATGGGGATACTCTATGTTGTGACACCGGCTTTAGGTATAGGCGATATAGGCGGCTGCCTAGAGCGGCATTTTTCAAGGGGGCGGAAAATTCCGACGAAATACATGATGGTCACTTTCGTTAAAAAGATGTCATTTATGATTAAGAGCGGCATTTTTGTCCTCGCCTATAGCACAAAAGTTTAAAGACTGTCAAAGGCCGCCTGATCCAGACTTATGAATAAACTGTTACGTTTGCCGTTTGGGATGATGAATACAAACTTACTACTACTAAATCACGACTTCATGGTGTCGATGATGATGACGACTACGACGACTATGATGATGATAATGATGATGATAATGATGAACGTACGCTATACATGACTAACTGACCTATAAACAGATGCATTTTAAGTAGAGTGTGAGTCTGTGACCGATTGGCATCTTTTGGCGATTTCCAAATTCGGATATTATCTGGATATTTGGCCTGCTTTTTTCCGAATCCGGATTAGATCCGATTAATCGGCAATATATTGTTTGTTCTAGGCATGGTTTGTTACTCCGTGATCGCATTTTGTTGATGCGTCGACTCATATTTTCATTAGTTCACACGGACTTTCAATGATAAAGAGTAAAGATTAGCGCAGGAGGTCGCCAAAATAGGTTACTATTGTTGTATTAATGAAAAAGAAATTGTTTTTGGACAAAATATTACGTCTTTTGGTATTTGGATCGGTAGTCGTGGGATGCGCCGATTCCGATTTATCGGTCTAGGGCAAAATCCGACGCAAACCGATTTCCGGATCAAGATTCGGTCACACCCTAATTTTAAGACAGTTTGAAAATGCTGCTGAACGGATATAAGTTCCACAATACATAGAGTAGGTATAGGCTATGTGTAGTGGAAAACTGTTGCAAGAGGAAGGTGAAGCCCAAAATGAGGCATTGTGGAGTGTGGACTGCATATCTCCACAGGCAGCAGAGACCAACGATTGTGACCTACTTGCAGTAATGCGAGGAGATGGATCACTGTGCTCACTGACAATGTTCGCCCGTCTCATTGCTGCAGTCATTGATGGTAATTATGATGATGATGGTGATTAAAATTAAGACAAAGACACTAATTGATAATGAATAAAAAGGCTGATGTGAGAAGTATTGAAAGGTCGATGGAAAACACCAAATAACACACCCAGACAAACAGACAGCCAGGTAAAGAAGATTTAACTTTGACCAGTCCCACTTATCTCTTGATAAGTGTTGTCCCTCCGGAAAGAAATAATTGAAAAAATAAACCTATTTATTTATTTAAGAAACTGAGTCAAGTGTGAAGATGGAAGCAGGCACAGATAAACCGAAAGGTAGAGCCAAAGACAAACGCAGGCAGACGGACAGACAGACAGAAGGACAGACAGACAGACAGACAGACGGGACGGACAGACAGACATGCCGACGGGCTTAGCGTAGTCGATGGCGCGTACATGATGTGGCGCCCTCTGCGCATCGTCGCTCAGTCAAACATCTCCATCTCCTCTAATTCCCGGACAATTAGGTCGAGCGTTAAGTGTTTCCACTGGAAATTCTCCTCTTCCCTCCCTTCCCTCTTCCCTCTTCCCCTCTCCCCTTTCCCTCTCTTCCGTCCATTGCACCATCTATCGACTGGAGCGATGCCTTCCTGGCTGCCTGCCTGCTTTCCAGGCGCCTCTGCGACGGTCGCCTCCGCCGTCTATATATAGCCGTGGCTGCTGTCAGCTCTGATTCGTCGGATGTCTGCCTATGGCGGCTGAGCAGGCTGCATCCGGGGGACAGCGCCGACCCGGATTGGCCGGATCGGTCCGGCCTTCCCCGCCGGGTCCCGAGGGAATTGGTTAATCTAACTCCCGCTGCCCGAACGTCGTCAATTCGTCGTAGGCCGTGTGACCGAGCGAAGGAAGGGGAGAAGCCATACTCCGCTGCTGCTTCTGCTGCTGCTGCTGCTGCTGCTGATCATTCTGCTGATGCTGGACTTGATCCTTACTCGTCCGTGGCGTATATGATCCGGATTCTATACGGACAGCCCGGGATTCGGGCCGGGAATTCGACAGCAACCGACGACGACTGAAGAGCCTCCTCATTCGGTGGCGACGTCTGCAACGGTGTCGAAGGGAAACTGGTTGTGGGAACGAGGAAGAAGGCAACCGGCGTGCGTTCGTGTGTCCGTCTACACTCGGGAATCTGCTTCGGGAATCGACGGGAATCTACGGCTCCGTCGAGACGGGAAACAGCTGCGATCAGCTGCCAGGAAGAACCGGTTGTGTGGCACACGCAGCCAGACGAACAGACGAATGTACGGACGGACGAATGAGGTATATATGCCACCGCATAGTCATCATCGACTAATGTAAACATTGAGGAGACTTCAACTTCTGGTCATTCATCGGACTCACCCCTCGTTTCAGACGTCAAGGACTATTCTGATCTTCCTGCTATCTTCTCCGCTGTTTGGCCTTGACCTATGAAAAGCTGAGGACTCTGGAATGGTGTCTCGCGAATCGACTTCCACACCAAAGCATTCATCTCAAGTGTTAGAGCATCATCTGGATTTTGGAGTGTCATCGATGAATAGATGTCGCTGTGAAAAATCATCGCTTGAGTAGCGTATACATCTGTGCAATCGTCGGTACTACAGGGTTCCTTTGCAGTAAGTCCTCGATAGGGACATTGGTTTTCGTTCCGAGAGGAACCTCTTGGGTTTAGAGTAAGATATCAACCTCAACATTTTTGTGGGGTCAGGTTGCTGAGTTATCTGGCAGCCGAGGTTCTCCATTTGGGTAAAGTCCTCAGGGTAACTTCCGTTGTTTTCCTTTCCAACAGACTCCTTTTGGGTGTCCAGGCTCAATAAGAAGGTTCTCTTTCACTTCGGTGCTGGGTCGTCTTGCAGGTCAGTGGCAACTCTTTCGGGGTCTGAATATCCGAGAGGCTCTGTTTGGATATAGTTCTCGAGGCTCCTTTTGGGTTCCGAGAATCAATCGGAAGGTTATTAACAACACTTAACAGCACTCAGACAACAACCGAGGTTCCATTAGGGTGCCGCCTAAGAGACCCGTGTGTGGCATCGTTCGAGGGAGTTGGCTCCGTTAGGGGGTGCAGTCGTGTCGTCAGTGAGTGAACGGGAGCGGCCTCAGTCTGTATACGACGGACTCTTTCTGGGCGCCATCTTCGGGCGTCGTTGCGCCGAAGATGTTCGGCCTTCATGACACGATGCAGGCGAGGGCGGCCGCCGCAGCCGCCGCTGTGACGAGCCTCAAGGAGGAACCGCCGACCATATCCAACCACCTGATGGGCAGCGTCCGCAACTGGATGCAGCCGTCCGTAGTCGATCAGGCAGCCGCCGTCGCCAGGTGAGTCCCAGTGTCCCACCGTCCGTCAGTCGCCAGGTGTGGATCAAGTACGTTAGGTCTTTGCGTTCGGGGTTCGAATCCCGGTGCGTCTTGTTCGCTTTTGAGACGTGTAGGCCTAACACCACCACAATGATCACGACCGTCACCACCTCTATAGCTCCACCTATACCTCCACCACCACTATCTCCATGAGATAACAACGAAATGCTGCATTAACATGATCATCATGATCATCATCATCATCATCATCATCATCATCATCATCATCATCATCATCATCATCATCATCATCATCATCATCATCATCATCATCATCATCATCGTCATCATCATCATCATCTGTCATCGTCGTCATTATTACCAGCACCCGTGCACCAACATCGCCACGTATACTCGCGAACACCACCATAACCAACACCACCCACATGACACCAACATGAACACACCTATCACCAGTCATTCGAACGGGTATATTACAGCATGTACTATAGTTTCAGCTTCCACAGCATCTATACGCACAGTTAAGCAAACATTTTGTTTGTAACTTCGTTTGTATGTCTACCTGTCTGTCTACGTGTCTGTTGTCGTCTGTTGTCAGCCTTGGCATCGGTCGAGCGCACTACGAGAAACAACCACCGAGCAACCTACGCAAAAGCAACTTCTTCCATTTTGTACTGGCGCTATATGATCGCCAGAGTCAGCCAATAGAAGTCGAACGAACGGCTTTCATAGACTTCGTCGAAAAAGACAGAGTAAGATCATCCATATATATGTATACGACTGAATAATTAGACCAATTTAATATGAAATAAATAAGTACATTAGTAGCACATGTATTAAGTCAGTTAGAGAGCCGTTATTGAGCGCGTTTTGTGAGGAAAAAACCGCTGCAGAAATATCTAGATGCATGCGGTCGGACTTACACACATACATGTATACTCTATACCAGTGGCGTCATTGGAAGTTGGAACTTGGAACCTGCCGAAGGGCAGAGAACTTAAAGAAGACACAAAGCTATACTCTACAATGTCTATATACATACACATATATAGTCTGTGTTTTCATTACTGTATACACACAATGCATCCTACACGTCTACCACCTCCTTCACCACCACCATGCACCTCCACCACTATCTCTACCATCACACCACCTCCATCTTCTCCTGCATCTTCTGTTCCTCCACCACCCCACCTACCAGTATACCATACCTCACCTCCACCACCACCACCACCACCTCCATGCGGATGCCTCGCAACTACACCTCCACCTTCTCTTCCACCTTCTCTTCCTTTACTCCACCTCCACCTCCACCTTCACCTTCACCACCACCGCCTCCATCTTCTCTTCCTCCACCTTTACCACCAACACCTCCACCTTCACCACTGTCACCTCCAATTCTCCACCTTTACCACCACCCCATTAAAGGAAGTTGGAAGGTCAATGGTGCCTTGTCACTGGTTAGCTCTCCGTAGGCTATTAGTTGTGAGTCATGCGCCTCAGCCGAAAGATCTTTCGACCGCTTCTGATGATGAGTTTCTGGTACTGCATATGTTAACCTGACCTTCAGCTCCTGCAGACCCCTTCTCATCACTATACGACGTCGACAAACAACGACCATTATCACGGTCATCGTTTATACAACAACAACAACAAATGTCACCCGTGCTCACAATAAATCACCAGACAATGCGCTCTCTAGGTCAATTATCTACTCTCAATGGCAATCCAACTATTTTCATTCACTACATTCGAACGAACCAGCAAATCAACGAATGGATGGAATGCCTTTCGCCCATAATACAACAATCCACTTCGACACTAGTTTCTAATCTGTGATATTGCTACACACTCAACACTATGTATAATTGTGTGCCTATGTATATATAGGCATGCATGCATTGCATACATGAAAATTAGGCATGTACGGCTTGTACGCATGTATACATCTAGATGCATGCAAATAATATAGGGCATGCGCACAGTAACAGTAAGTTAAGTTTGCTCTAGCAGATACTAATGGGGTTCTAAACCTGGTATACTGAAGCGTATTCTGGCTGTGATCTACTGTCAGACAGCTAATGTCACCTTTCGTTGCTATATATAGATGCCAGGGAGCTGCTTGCTTGGCCACACTCAATGAACGTGGCCTATTAACAGACAATAATGTGCACTCTGCGTTTGCTGCATAGTGACGTTTTTGCCTGACGGTAGAAGACACTCAGTATATAGTTCGTAGTTTCGTGGCTATTTTCGTCCCTTCGTCTCTCTCTGTATGTGCCTCTCTCCGTCCGTCCGTCTGTCTGTCTCTGTCTGTCTGTCTCTGTCTGTCTCTGTCTGTCTCTTTCTGTCTGTCTCTTTCTGTCTGTTTGTCTGTTTGTCTGTCTGTCTCTTTCTGTATGTCTGTCTGTCTCTCCGTCTGTCTGTCTCTTTCTGTCTGTCTGTCTGTCTCTGTCTGTGAGGTCGTCGTATGCAGTCGATCGGTGCTTGTTGCAATTGTGTTGATGCTTTTCACCCGACGCAGGGCAGCAATCATCTGAGTGATCATGAATATTTAACGACGCCATAGAAGCCCTCTCTCTCTGTCTACGTCTGCCTCTGCATCTATCTCCCTGTCTATGTCTCTGTCTGTCTGTCTGTCTCATCCTTCATCTCTTTACGTATACTCGCTATATCCTTCGTCCCTTTCTGCATGCCTCCCTCCCTCTGGTTTGTCCCTTCCTGTCATCCACGCGCCCTTATAACCTCTCCCTCGTTTGCTTTCGTCTTCTCATCTTCCCAGCATCCTTTTCCCGTCATATCTCTCTTCCTCAGCCATTTATATACATGCACGCATACACAAACAGTCGTATATTCATGTAAATATATTTATGCCAAAGTTTATACATATTCATGTAAATATATTTATGCTATAGTTTATACATATATGTCATCGTGTGTACATATATATGTATTTCACATATCTGAGTTTGTGTGCACAAGCTTACAATCACACGTGTATATGTAAGTTTGTGTATTATTGTTTCTGTGTGAGTGTGTATATGGGTGTGCGTATGTTTACATATGCATTCGTTTGGCGCGTATATTTTGGCGCCAGAACGAATTAACTATGCGACGATCTCAAGTCCGCGAAGTCTACCTGTCAATCAACACTAGGCTACATACACCAGCCAACTGAGCCAAGCATACACCTAAGCATACACCCATATACTCAAGCATGCACGCGTACGCACGTCTACAGACGTACACCCATACATTCAAGCACATACACTCATGCGCTATATAAATGCTCAGCTATATGTAAATACTGGACAACATATTGACTTTGACTAGACAATGACAAATGCCGATTCGAACTGGGAATCGAAGGCCAGCCATTGCAGTCATAGACAGGCGCCTTATACCACTAGGCCGCTTATCGAGCTCCCACCGGTTGATAATCAAGTGTTTGTGTTGTTTTTATTTGTTGCCTAGGAAACCGATGCTCAGAAAACAAACAATGGAATACATTACAGACTACAATTACTTTACGCCAACGGTGAGTCCCGCATAAAATATCACGCATTAAAAACGTACAGGAATGTTCAATCATATCATTGTTTAAACTGCGTTGGATCCATTTATGAATGCATGCATGAATGCACTTAAAATTTATATAACGCCTTTTCAGTACTCACAGAGGCACTGTGAAACTCACGGAAATTCTAGATTTCCACTGTATAAACGAATGTTATATATCGAGTCTATATCGGCATATCAAGAGAAACTATAGCCTGCAGAGGCGATATTTACACGAGGTCAAATGCTGCTGAAGTTAATTAAGAACAATGTTCATCAGTATACAGAATACATTGACTCAGATAAATGAAAACATACAAGCACAGCTGGCGGGCGTTTGCACACTCAGTTTCCTATCCATAGGTTATAGGGATGACAGCAAAGTCAGAGTTCTTATAACTCGGTTAATTGTATGAACAATGAGAAACTATGATCATGAAGTGCGCAACACCCGTTTGTCTTGCCGTCCAACAGATGAAAGAGACCATGCAGATATCCATCGAGCCGTGCACCAAGTCTGTGTACAGTGTGTATACATGTATACATGGGACAGGTATTCGGCGCATGCAACCTGACCTAATGGTCGTAAAATATCTCCGTGATGAATTGTTGATGCCATGCAAGAGACTCTATTTCTACTCCTCTTTCGTCTTTCACCGAATCCAAGAATCCCACAGCATAGTATACGATAGATCTGAGGCTCGACAATGTTGACGGTGGAATCTGTCATCCCTGTATATAAGTGAACGAATCCAAATTGACGATCGATCACAGACGACCAAACGCCGTCAATAACACATGAAATTTACGGTAGAATCTGTAGAAATATATCTCTCTCCGGAATTCAGACCCGGTTACAGGAGAAGTCCGAATATACAAGCTATAGTCGAGCGTAAGACGGACTAAATTGTATGATAGACTAAACGACAGTCATGGACATGAATAAAAGACCAACGGTGGTATTATATTTAGGTGGTATTACTTTAAAAGTGGTATTACTTTCATAAATTGTTATTATTTTTAAATTTTGCACGCATACAATTTTCAGAGGCTAATTTTTGTCGCCTGTCGCTATGGACGCCCGCAAAACACGTTACCACCAATTCACAAGTTCGGTGTATCTCATGAGCATTTTCACGAATCTGAATATTATTAAGCACCTTCACAGAACCAGGGCCGGATTAAGACTTTCGGGGGCCCTAAGCCAAGGGCCGGGTTAACACATCCGGGGGCCTTAACCGGAAAGCCATGCAAATTTTTTTCCCAGATTTGCAGAAAACCCATTGTTTATTGAAAAATTTCTAATGACCTTTTTTTGCTTTTCCGTCTTTTTTCAGAAGAAAATTGTCAAATAGGACCTTTGTACCATCTGATTTTTATATTTCCTGACAGTTGGGGCCCTCAAAACGTTGCGGGGCCCTAAGCCATGGCTTATTTCCCTTATAGGTTAATCCGGCTCTGCACAGAACCTCACTCAAAGCGCTGCGTGGGCCTACTTGTTAGGGACTATTAGGTCAAGGTAGGCCTATCTGCTGAACTGAGGACGAAGTGTATACCGTCGGCCGAATGTATACATATTATGGAGATTTTCAATCCTTTATAAGACCTCACCGAATCGCTTCAGAATGAGCGGCACATGCATGGCAATCTGCCAGATCTAGAAACGAGCGACTCGTAATCGTAATCGTAATCGTAATCACAAACTCCATTTTCTAAAGCGCTATATATACTCTAAAGCCATAAGCGCAGGGCGCCAGCTTATTCACGAGCGTTGCGTCCTATATCCAGAGATCGATGTCCAGTGAAGGTCCGTGTCCGGTTGCCTGAAGAGAGACCAGAGAGAGGAGACAGAGCATGCAGCAGCAGCTGCTGCTAAGGCGCGTTTCGTTGAGGACGAACAAGCTTAATTGGAAGATCGGATGGATGAGGGAAGGAATTCTTGAAGAGGTGAGACTTCAAGTCTGAAGACTGAATTCTCTCTGGCAAACTCTTTGGATTTTCATTATGAGGTTGTTCCAGAAGGATAGTCCCGTTTATTTGTAGGCAAAAGTAGTCCCTCTGTGCGCGGGACTAGCAGATCCCAGCGGACAGCGAGCGCAGTGATTGTCCAACCGGATGGTTCCAGCTTATAGAACACAGCTATAGGGCTCCCTAGTGTCTTCAGGGTCATGAAGGCGAAGGTGTGACCCTAATGGGAAACGTTCCAGTGTTTGTCATAGCTGGACGTAATTGCACGCCTAAAAATACACACACCCATGGCACACAACATATACACGCCATGCAGTCGGCAAAAACCCAAGCGAACTATACAAAAGCAGTTCAAACTATGAATGAATGAACGAACGAATGCACAAAATTCGTCTATAAAGAAACACAGTATTTAGTCGTCTAAGGTTGGCACGCATTGCAGGCATTCACATGGTTGGGAATTCGATACTCGCACAAAGTGAAGAAGTGCAGAGCAAAATACCCCAGATCAGCTTCCTCCCTCTCTGTATACGTGGTAAGTTGGCGAAACAGAACAGGTCAATGGAGTAGAGAGAGGAGAAAGAGCAACAGGAAGAAATATAAGGATACATAAAGGGGCTATACAACCAACCGTATACATAGTACTACACCACATGCATATTTCGAGACCGAGAAAACAGAATCGGATCAGTTAAGACGCTCACCTTTCATACACGGTGGCCGAGACAAACAATAGACTTATCATTGCGATGTTTTGGACATTTATATAGCACCATCATCCGTGAACATATCGAAGGTTCTTATAAATGTACACTAGTGTCCGTCCATTGGCTGATGACCGATGCACACACATCATAGGCTTTTTAGTATAAAAAGAGGCCATACATAAATATGTATGCGTATTGCACCTTCTATGTATGCGTATATATGTCATATTTCTTATGTTATATATGTACGTCCATGTATGTATACACGACTTGTCTGTCTCGTGTACACATATTCACTGCAGGAATTAATGGACTGGCGACTGGAAAGTATGCATTATGTTTATACATTTCTGCAAGGCGCGAACTTTATCAAGGCTAATTCAGCTCGCTATCGTTCACTGTCAGTGGCTGAGACAACAGACAGACAGACAGACACACACACAGATACACAGACAGACACACACACACACAGATACACAGACAGACAGACACACACACACACAGACACACACACAGACACACAGATACACAGACAGACACGCTGACACATATACAGGCATACACAGACATACACACACGCATACCTTGTACAGACACACGCACAGTCAGACACACACAGACAGATAGACATACCCGTATACACATATTCACGTGCGTGCAGGCACGCAATAGTACTACTAGGTACGCGTCCAGTAAACGAGCCACGCAGCATATCTAGGCAGTCAAAGAGTAGCACGTAGGTTGTCGTGTAGAGGGACAGACGGACGGTTGTTGGGCGGTTTAGTTCGTTGCTTTGTGCGGGCCGCGTGTCGCTGTTGATTAAATGAGACACGTGTAGCTATTGGGCGCCGCATGTCCGTTTAACGTCATACGATAATACATGCAATGGGTAATCTGGAACCGAAATATATCATCTCTCTCTTTATATATATATATATATATATATACATACATATATATATATATATATATATATATATATATCCTTTAGCACACATTGCTCAATATATATTATATGCCTATATGTATGTATATAACTATATATATCGGTCTTCAATTTGCCTGAACCTCTAATGTTTCTTTTCTTATGAAAAAGGAACACTGCACCCCATTATAGATATCGTTGTCTTGTTCCAATTGAATGCATAATTTATCATCAGACACACGAATATGAATATATAATAAGTATACAGAGACGCATATAATGTACTATATATAGGAATAGAATATGAAGATCATACACAGCACTGCTATGTTTTGTCGGGGATGCGCAGCAGCGCTGGATGGACTCTGCTTCGCTTGGACTTAATAGGCGGCATTGCAAGTGATAGGCAATTCAATACACACACACATGGCAATATGCACACAACGCTATGATACAACATTACGCAACAGTGTGCAACAGTGTACAATGCAATGGTACAACCAGCCTTTCATGCGCTGCTACAAAGCATCGGACACATAACACTGCGGTATACAGTAAATTATGATGTAATCATTGTAATGTAACTAAACATTTATGTAGAACTTCGAGTTTTGACTCCTGCTCAAATGATATGAGACACCAAATAGAATACGACTTATGTGAGGGATATGTGTATCTAATACAACAACCCATTGACTTCGATAGCACCGTTGTTGTCATGATGGGTACAGCATCAAGCAATGGTTGCTTGAAGTGAAATTGTTGTCAAAATCACGATAATCCGTTGGGGGAAGCGAGATCCGTTGGCCAGAGAAAAGAGAAGTCTATTTACGGTGAGTGCACGCAAGCGGAAACATAGGCCTCTGTATGTCTTGAGACTTAAGCTAACCCTGGGGCATTTATGGAAATGAAGTGTTAGCGACTTCATTTTCTTAGCCTCGGCATATGAGGGTGGGTGGCCAGTCCTCTAAAATAAGTCTCATCTTCCCACCGACAGTGCACGGTCAGTGCACTCATTTATAGCTGAGTTGGCTAGGGGTGCTGGTGAAACAGAAATCTCGAACCAAATTTCTGCTTTGACGGGGATTTGAATCCCCGACCTCTCGATTAACAGTCCAGCGGCGCTAACCACTACACTGGTGACAGAATCCTACACAGTGCACTGTATTTAAGATTCGAAGGTGAAGATTCGAAACAACGGAAGACTAGAATTATAAACGAAGACATAATTACTAAGACTTGGACGACTGAACACGAGTAAAGAGTTGAAAAGAGTTACCGAAAAGAATGTGGGTCACTTATTCGCAACCATCGACGTGATGATGATGATGATGATGATGATGATGATGATGATGATGATGATGATGATGACGACGACGATGATGATGATGATGATGATGATGATGATGATGATGTCTGCTGCCTGTCGTGCTTGCCTGAAAATCAGTCACACCTAGCTAGTCACATGTAGGCTATAGATACTTAGTCAGTCAGTCGGTCAGTCAGTCAGTGTGTCTGTGTGTGTATGTCTGTGTCCGTCTGTTTGCCTGTCTGCGTGTTGATCTACCTTTGTTTTTCTGTCTTTCTGTGTATATCTGTTTGTCTGACTCTTTGTCCGTCCATCTTTCTTTCTTTCATTCATATACTGAGCGTAGCCTTGTTAACGATATGACGCCGCTTCTTCATGATTCTGTCGGATGGCTTTCATCTAAAATACATGTAAACTACTTAGAATCGATTAATTTCGAATGTAACTTGTAATAGAAGGAAGCAGATATGTAAAATGTAGGTTTTAATTTATAATTATGTATTCTTTTGTCAGGTTTACGGCAAGAGCAAGATCTCTACGTTCGGCTGATCGATTCCGTCTCAAAACAAGTGAGTCCGTTTATATATATATGCCTGTGTCTGTGTCAGTGTCTGTATGTCTGTATGTCTGTATGTCTGTACGTCTGTCCATTGTCCTTAAAATACTTATACGAAGGTGTCGTCAGATGATATGGTCAGATCTTGCAGAGCTGAATCAATCTGTTGCCCCGTACTTATCCAGCTGATCTGCACTAAACTATCATTATCATGATGATGACGACGACGATTATGATGATGATGCTGACGATGATATAGCGATGATGAAGACGAGTTAGACGACAATAATACAGTGAAGACGATGAATACGATGATTACGATAATGATGATGATGTTGATTACTATGATGATAATAACGATGAAGAATGGATGGTGAAGATGATAGTGACGATGATGACGTCGATGACAACACCTATAGTAAGACGATGATGACGGTGGTGTAAACACGATGGGTGTAAGCACACCACTGTATCACTGGCGTCATCTGTATCAATGCTTGGGTGGTATGGTTTAATAGAGAAATTGTACTTTTGATAATGATGACCTTATATAGCGCTATAGTTGCAGTCAGCTGACGTCTATTTTCCGCGTAGGTTATTGTCTTCGAGGGTCAGGATAAAAACCCCGAGATGTGCCGAGTTCTTCTCACGCACGAAATCATGTGCAGGTAAGAATTGACAACAAGAACAACGCTCACTCTTATGTTATTATTCTTATAATGCTATTATGATTATTTAACAGATAAAATAATGTAGTTCATTAATATCGGCTTATAGACGTCTATTCTGTTGAAATGTGCCTATTCTGGTATCTTCCTCGTTTATACTGCGCCTTTTTCGGTCTACTGGCTGTCTCCCTGATGCTCTTTGTATTGTCCTCGTAATCGCAGTCGCAGTTCAGCTCTCATATAGCGCAATTTTAGGAAACTATATGTCAGATGGAATTAAGGTGGTATATAGGGCTCCAGAGAGATCACTTAATTTACTCGTCACAGATTTCGACTGGTACTAGTCTGGTAGGGTCTATCGGCTTGCCTAGTGCACGGACTATCATTTGGCTTGCCTAGTGCAATGGTATCATGTGGCTATAGCTAGCGCATGGATATCATTGACTTTGACTTGCTTTACGTGATCAGAGTGGGTATCAACTTAACCTCCGCTGCCATATTTGACCTCATACCTAAAACCTTATCTTATCTGCTCTGACTTGACTCTATAAAGCTTGACCTGACCCGACCCGACCCGACCTGACCTGACCTGAACTGACTCGGTCTCGACCTGACTCTGTGTCTCAGCTTACCTTGCTTTATATGAACTTGTTTGCCCCGCTGTTGCTTTCTGTTCGTGTCTTGAGCTGGCTTTATCATATTTTACCTAACCTTACTTAACCCCACCTCACTTACCCAACCCAACCTTGCCCAACTTTACGTGACTTGACGTCACTCGACCCGACCTTACCTGGCATTAGTCTACCTGTAATTAACCTGGACTGAATTTACCTGTCAACAGCCGCTGCTGTGATAAGAAAAGCTGCGGAAATCGGAACGAGACGCCGTCAGATCCAGTCATCATTGACAGGTAGGAAAACAGATCAATTAATTATTAAAAACAACAACAGCCATATCAGTTATAATTAGCTACGGTACATTATACGTATACGTAAAGCCAGTCATTCATTACAAGAGCCATCCATCATATATAATGTACGTCAATTGATCCATTCTGTTATGCGTTATTCCAGTTGTCTGGCATCCGAACTGATCTTCTGAATATTGATCCATTGACGAATTGATTTTGTTCAACCATCGACTGATGATTCATTGTGTTTTTGACCGCGATATAAATTACTAATTACATGACATACATACATACCATATATACAATGCATGCACACATACATACGCGTATACACTTACGTATACAAACATGCTTGCATCCCTCCATATACAGCCATCACTCCCTCCGTTTCCAGATGTTCGTAAAGTATTCAATCAGTCTATATTATTATTATTATTCATACGCAGAGATCTAACAGGGCTGGATTCGGCCAAACTACATCCCTGTAGGGATGAATCTCTCTCTCTCGATATCCCACTGGATATTGTCCGTATATCCGTCTTCCTTTCATGGATGCCCCTCGTGCTTCCACCCTAACCCTTCCCATATATTTTGCCGACGTGTTTTATGACGACCTCCATGGTTCGCCCTCTGAGACCCTCTGATTCTCACCCTCATTCCCTCATCAGCCGAAACAAACGCTGCCCCTCTAAATACCACCACAATGTCTATCTATCTGCCTAACAGGCGGGTCATCCCCTCCAGCCCCACACCCGCTTCTCCCTCCCTCTTCCCCATTCATCTTCCCCATTCCCAGCTTCATCGCACCTCTCCCTATAGGCCTACCCTCCGCCACTCACTCCCCATTCCCTCTCACCTCATTCCACGATTTACTCCTTCCCTCCCTCCTTCCTTCCCTCCCTCCGCTGTATCAATTCTTTTCCCCTCTGTTTCTTGCTCTCCCCAGTCCATTCTCCCTTCCCTTCCCCTCGTTTCGTTCTTTTTCCTAACGCTTCCTCTCTTTCCCTCTCTCATCCCAATTCCATCATCCTTCTCCCTCCCCCTATTCCCTCTCTTTCCCTCTCCTACATCTCCCCGTGCAATAAAATCGCGCCGAGGCGATCGTCGTTGTAACGGCTTTCGGGCGTCTAAGTCGATAGTAATGCGTCTAATTTTGGCGTTTGTCGTTAGTCTGCTTCCCTGCCTCCCTCTCTCTCGTCTGCTCCGATTGGCCGCCGCTGCGTCCGATGGCGAGGAACAGTCTTCTGGCGCTGGTGCCCTGCTGCTGTGCGTCGGAGGCCTTTGCATCGTTCTCTGCTGGCGATGATAATTTGCCAAATGATTCCGGCGTTTGGGGAGATTTTAAAGCGACGACTCGGCGCACTGCGCTCTCTGCATCGGACATCGGCATGCACTCGGCAATCTTCGGGCAAGCATGCAGACAAGCAGGCAGATGAGACCAGACAAGAAGACAAGCAGACAGATACCATGAAGTCAAGGAGGAAGAAAGGCAGATTGAAGTCAAGGAGGAATGTATGTAAGTACGCATGTATGCATATGTGCAGTCACCTCATTCCACGATTCCCTTCTTCCGCCTTCCTTGCTCTGTCCCTCTCTCCTTCCCTCCATCCACTGCATCAATTCTTTTTCCCTCTGTTCCTTGCTCTCCCCCATCCATTCTCCCTTCCCCTCGTTTTGTTCTTTTCCCTAACGCTTCCTGTATGAGTTCATTGGCGCCACATGCGGCTTCAATATATAACAAAACCCCCAGAATATTGTTGAAAACACGCTGAAACAAAGGCGATTGAGAAATCCGAAGAAACGAAATATATCGAGTCAAATCCGAACATCTGTATACTATGCTTTCGTTTGTATGTATGTATGTATGTATGTATGTATGTATGTGTGTATGTATGTATGTATGTATGTATGTTTGTATGTATGTATGTATGCATGTATGTATGTATGTATGTTTGTATGTATGTATGTATGTATGTATGTATGTATGTATGTATGCATGTATGTATGTATGTATGCATGTGTGTTTGTATGTAGGTTTGTATGTATGTCATTTTCTATAAACTCTCTTAATTGTATATTCATGTGTATCTATGTATGTTTATGTATACACGGACGGTTCGATTAATGGGAGTCTTTCGTCTGTCCATCTGTATGTCTCTTTCTATCTTTCTGTCTGCTTGTCTTTGACCCTCAATAGTTGTTACCCTCCCCTCCATCCCTTTCTCTTTCCCTTGCTGCCTCACTCGCTCCCTTGTTCCCCTATTCTCTCTGCCTCCTTCCCTTTCCTTCCTTCTTCTGGCTCTCTCTCTCTCTCTCTCTCTCTTTCTCTCTCTCTCTCTCTCTCTCTCTCTCTCTCTCTCTCTCTCTCTCTCTCTCTCTCTCTCTCTCTCTCTCTCTCTCTCTCTCTCTCTCTCTCTCTCTCTTCTTTCTTTCGATTTCTTTCCTCTCGGTGGATTCGTGAGATACGAATGAATGGACCGGAAATGGAGAAGATGGTTTTCATCCAACGTCCACCACTGGTTCTGATTCTAATCTGCTTTTAATCAGCCGGTCGGTCGGTCGTCCGCCTCTCCTCTCCGCGTTGTTCCATTTTGCCATATAGAACGCACTGTAGACTGGAACAATATGCAGCAGAGACCGACGGAACAGTCTCCAGCTGAAACGAAAACTATATAGCAAGTAAGCAAGTCAAAGATCAAAGGCCATTTGGTTTCCACCCGATTTGTAGGATTTTTGAAGCAAATAAAACCCAGAAGAACAAGGACGGAAGGATCAGACAAATCGGTTGAACCTGAGATATATTATAAGCGTGATATAGGCTATTTATATATTATACATCTCAATGGTTGAACCTGAATACCATTAGGTACCGGTACATGTAAGTATGCCAGCATCGAGCCAACATCAAGTAACTACGTAAGTTAATAAGTAAGTAAGCAATAGGTAGTTGACTTTATAGCAGCTTGTATCCATGCGTAGAATCCGCAGTCGTGCCATGGATCGTGGTGATATTGGGCTACAAAACATGCAATTATAATCATGTCATCACGTAATCATAACCATGATCATAAACACTCTTGCACACCAGGCAATCAAGTTGAATTAAGTTTACAATATTTTGTTCATAATATCATACTATATATTATATACAACAAGTTCTTATCTAATAATAACCTGTATTATATAATATTTATAGGATTCTGTAACACCATGCAGGGACTACTATACCATTGCGATTATAATTATGTTTAAGCATGCATATATCACGCGCTATATATAAGCTTAACGTTTTGTCAGACCGTAATATGACATTTAGATCAGAGGTAGAAGTAGAACCAGGTTCTGAAGTTGAGGGTGGCATAAAGTAACGTAACATTAGCTTCACCACAAAGTTAGCTTACGCTTCAGGTATAGCCTGGATAATTTGAATCCTGTAGTCTGTATACGTAAGAGATACGATGTTTCTTTACGAATCCACAACCTGCCATCACAGATCCATACTATATAGTCAGACACGCTCGGACGTGTCCAAAACTTGCTGACTCGTCGCTTCTAAGCCGCAGCAACATAATATTTTGCTCACAATATTACGTAAAGTTTCGTATAGAGTGCTATTCACTGGCTTCCAATACCGACAACTCTATTATCATTAAATTTCTCACGAAGCACACACACACACACGCACACACACACGCATGGATTATATCGTTTATAACTTTACGTATACGCGTGTGTGTGGGTGTGTGTGTCTAAAGTGTGTCACTGTGTGAACACTGATCTCTAAAGTTTGCATGTATATAGTTGACATGCATGTATATATATATATCTGTGTTGAGAAACATGTATACGATCATCAGCGGTCCATTTGTCAATGCACCGTGCAGAGCTTGACCTCTTGACCCGTGAACACTGTCGTTGACCCCTTCACTGCACGCGTCACGCCCTTGCGGTCACGATCCACCGCCTTCACTGGCTCCAAAGGGACGCTGGTGTCGCCCTATATCACTCCCGGCCACTCACCGGTCAGACCCGGCTTCGAACCCAGGGCGCTCCAGCGGAACGTCTTCGCTCATCGTCGCCTCACTCGTCCCTCAGCAACTGATCTCATAAATTGGAAGATCTGAGCAATGGCTGACCGGGGTCCCTGGGTGTCCGGCGTGGATGGGCCGGATAGATGACCCCCTGCGGAAAGACAGGGACGCTGGTTCTTATCTGTGGATGGGTAGCGTCCCCCGTCTAATCAAACGAGGAGCCGCCAGGGGAAGAGAGAGGGGGAAGAGAGGCGAAGGGCGAAGCGACGAAGGGGCCTCCTTCGAAAATCACGAGTCATTTACACTCGATCCCCCTCCACGCTACATGGATGTGTCTTTGTCTCTGTGGATGTCTGCTTCTGTCTGTTTCTACTGATGCCTGTGAAACCCTCTTCCTCTCTCTCTCTCGTCTTTCTTTTTCTTCACTTGTTTCTTCTATCTCCGTTTTCTCTACGTCTCTCTCCTCTCAGTCCATAGATAGAGAGAGATATAGAAAGACAAAGGGAGAGACAAATGAGAGTACAGAGAGAGGATCACAGAGATACACACACACACACACATATACATGGGATAGACAGATACATGGATAGACAAATCCTTATCTGGAGAGAGAGACAGACAGACAAACAAACAGACACATACACACATACATACAGAGACAAAGACACAGACAGCCAACCAGAGACAGAGACTTGTATAGTTAATTAATGAAAAAAAGGATAATAGGAATGGATACTGTCGCTAGTTGACATTCTTTCCAGTTCAACCTTTTCCAATAACTGGCTGTCAAGTGTCAACTCCTCGCTCCGCTCTGTGGCGCCTTTCCACTCGAGTTCATGACCTCTGATCAGCTGAAATAGCTCTACTGCACTAGCCTAACTTAGTCTAGTTTAGTCTATAGTCAAAGGTAGTCGATAGTCAGTCTTGTCGCGTTCTGTTGTCCAGAGATGGTTAACTAATCGATTAGATGCCAATCGATTAGCTAATCGATTATACATACGGCTAATTCTAATTCTAATCGATTACCTGCCGTCTGATGCTAATTCTTATTCTAATTGATTAGCAATTTTTCAGGTAATTCTAATCTAATCTAATGTCGAAAATCGTTTAGTTGATCGATTAGATGTTTGAAAAATTAAGCTGAGAACGCGTTAATTAAGAATGAGTTTATTAATAGTGAGTTTGAAGAATATACTTACTTATTTATTTTAAGTCTTTCTCAAACTTGCACAGAACCAATTGGGATTAAGTTTCACCACTAGTGGTCTAAACTTTTAACATTTTGCAAGGTTCAAATGCAATAGTGAGCTTATGCAGTACCAGTGTCAGTAAACCTGTATTTTAGCGTTATTTTATTTTATTGTTTCACTTATCTGGCCGCGTAAACGCAAACTGGATTGATAAAAAGTAATTCTTTGTGTAAATAGAAGTTGGATTGATGAAAAGAATCTTAGCATTAAAATGGAAGTTGGATTGATGATAGTTATCATGAAAATCATGGAAATACGCTAAAATACAGGATGTGTTCAATGACATAATTAAATACGCTAAAATGCAGTTTTATAACCGCAATGTCGATAACTACAGCATGTATTGACTGATGTGGTGTTGCTTGCTGGTTTGTGGACTGTTCTAACAGAGCAGTTGTGCAGCTTTATGTATTGTAATAGGCTACAATTTAGGTACTGTAGGCTACAGTAACTTGCTGTACTAATTTGCCGTGCTTTGATTAAAATTTTACAAATTCATGAAGCAAAACTATCGATTATCGAAATCTAATTCTAATTGCTAATCGATAAGCTGCTGCTAATTCTAATTCTAATCGATTAGCTATAAGATTTTGCTAATTCTAATCGATTAGCAAATCCCAGTAGCTAATTCTAATTCTAATCGATTAGCAATTCTAGCTAATCGTACCCATCTCTGCTGTAGTCGCGTCCTGTTTAGTTTTGCCCAGTCAGATGGAGCCTAATCTACGCCATAGTTTAGTCCAGTTTGGTCGAATTTGATCCAGACTATAATAGCCCTCCGTGACTCCGTCTATTCCAGCAGGCTATAATCTGGCTTGTATGTTTTTCCCCATTCCCCTTCTCTACATTAATTCTTTTTCCTGGTGCCTCTTTCTCTTTCCCTCTCACCATGGATTTCTTCCTCCTTTAACTAATTCTTCCTCCTTTACTTGATTCTTACCATTCCACGTCTCTTTTTCCTGTACGATCCACTCCAAATGTCGCTCCCTGCCTCTTCCTCTGTTTTCGTTTTGTCTTATGTCTCCCTCTGTCTATTTCTTTATCTCTGTCTATCTCTCTCTCTCTCTGTCTCTCTAAGTGTCTCTCGCTCACTATCTATGTCCGTGTCTCTCTATTTACTCGTCTTCCTCCTTTCCTTCTTCCTCGCTCTCTCCCTCCATCCATTCGCCCATCTCCTTCGTCGCTACCGGATGTCTACCTCCGTAACCTTCGTCGCGACGCACGCTAAGTCTAAGCCTCTACAGCGACGCTGTTATCGCGTCCCACCCCTTCCCCCACCGCCCCACGCCTCGACACTCCCCGCCCCACTTACCCCACCACCACCACCCACCACCACCCCACTTCACCCCACCACATCGCACCGCCCCACCATCACCGCACTCCCTCCCGTCACTGCCTTCCTCCTCCACCACCACGGCCGCCCTTATATTGTCCCTTCGGTTGACCTCTGTCCACCGCAGGGGTCACGTTTGATTCGGTCGCCGACGAAAAGGTATCTAAGTCCGAGCGACGTCGGGCACAGTGACTGCAGCCACTGGACGCGTGATCCATATCGACAACAAATATTAAATTAATCCACAATTGCATGTCAGAAATTGCATGCAGATAGAAAACACGTCCACGATGCAGCCTACGACCGACGACCGACCGACCGAATGGACCCTCCTACCCGTCGCAAGATCAGCTGCACTGCATTCTGCCTTCTTTCTGGTTTATATACGCCGCCCCATCACTGTGTCCACTCTTTAAAAGTAATGTGGCCAATGCATGCCCTCCACCGCAGACCCTCTAGCGAAGAGCATCGTTTTGCCACGCGCAGTCAAACGTTTGTGCAATGATTGTGAAAGTATCGGTTACTCTGTGCCTACAGTTTTCAAGAGTAACCTGTAAACCACAACCACCACTTGTGATAGCTTACTTCACATACGGGTTGTCAGTTTTGTCACTCTCTCGAAGAACAGAGTACGACTGTCTTTATTATTGACACTCAGGAAGAAGATGCATACATACAATGAGATCTTCCTATACATTCTGATTGGTTCTAATATATATACTATTCTACATATAATCTCCAATCACTATAGCAACATTCTAATATAGTTTACATACATAATATAATAAAACCAGAGTACCATACCTATTAAAGCGTAAAGCAGTAAGTACATTTCACTATAAATATGACATAACCGCTCTGTACTACCAGACACTTAGTGACGTCGAGCGTTGACACCGCACTAGTGACTGGTATGAACAGAGTAAGGTTAAGGGGTGTGGATTCTGGCGGGTCTAGCAAAAGGCGGGCAGCAGCGGCGCTTCAATTTGTCATATCGGCTGCAGAGACGGTGGCGGCCACGACCGACGCCGACCATCGCAAAGACGGCGGCGGCGGCGGCGGCGGCGGCGGCGGCGGCGGCGTTTACAGCTCGTCCGCCGCAAAGACTAGGGCCAATTTCCGGCGCCTTAATTTTATTATTCGAGTACTCGATTCATTTGTCAAGCGCCGGTTAAACGCCGCTGAGGCAGCGTTGCGTTGGTGCTGTGTGTAGAGAAGATGAAGAGGACGATGATGATGAAGATGGACCAGTGGAACACAGAACATATGTCGCCGATCGAAACATCCGCAGCCACGACGAATCATGACAATAAACGGAAGGCGCATTTCGTATAGCTATATGCATGACGATGACGACGGCTGAGAGGAGACCAGACGGAAGGAAGAGGAGGAGGAGGAAGAGGAGGTGGAGAAGGAGAAAGAGGAGGAGAGGAGGAGGAGGAAGAGGAGAGAAAAGTTGGAGAAGGAGAAGGAGGAAGAGAAAGCGGAGTGGGAGAAACCCAAGGAGGAGGACTGCAGTGAGAAGATGGAGGACGAGAGAAAGAGACTGAGAAATTGCAGTAAGAGAAGGCGAAGGAGATGAAGAAGGAGACAGAGGCCGTAGAGAGGGAGAAGGAGAAGAAGGAAGAAAAGGAGAAGGAGATGGAGAAGAAGAAGAAGAAGGATTAGGAGAGGGAGAAGACTGTGGTGTCGATAAACAATGTTTTTGAGCGTTCTGACCACATTGAAATAGTTGCTGTCTCGATTGACATTAAATTTCATCATCGTCATCATCGTCGTCGTCATCATCATAATCATCATCATCATATTCATCATCTTCATTATCATTATTATCATCATCATCATCATCATCATCATCTTCGTTATCGTCGTCGTCGTCGTCGTCATCATCATCATCATCATCATCATCATCATCATCATCATCATCATCATCATCATCATCATCATCATCATCATCATCATCATCATCATCAGTTCAGACGCCAGCCATTTGGCGGCGGTAGATACGAATAAGTGATCTCATTGTCCTATAGGTCATTTGTCAAGTCCACTGCACCCCTATATAGCGTTAGTCCAAGTGATGTTATGTCCTGATTTATACTATTAATCCAGAGTAGTCTTGGTCTGCCGTTTGTTTCTTTTTCCTACGAATCTTGCATGTAGTGCATAGTATGAGATTCTGTCAGCTCAGCTGGTATTCTCTCTATATACATGTGCATGTCCAAACCATGCATCGGAATCTTCGTTGAACGACTTTGCAACATGTCTAGCAGTTATTCTGATATCTAGTGATTGTCTTATGTCATCGTTTCTTATTTTCTGTAGTCTTGAAATCTCTGCGATCTTCCGCAACCAACTCATTTCTGCTGTAAGAATTGTCTTCTCATCTTGCTTTCGCATTGTCCAACATTCCATTTCGTATAGGAACTTCGGTTATATATCTATAGATACGAATTTTTATTCGGGATTAATTCACTCGAAGAAACGCTTTAAAAAATTATAATTAGAATTACTCACAGACCGGCTTGTGAAAGTGGAATGAACTGAACCCCATTTTGTCAGGTTTCTTAGCCACTGCATGTCCATCTGGATTTACTTTGAAGTTGATTTTGACGTTAGTGCAGTCTTGACTGTTTGATCTGACGAATCATGTGAATTGATGTAATATACGAGACCCAAATTGGCGAAGAAGCGAATGGTTAGGCTTATTTCGCCGTTATGTATATGCCGAGTCCGTGAAAACTTAGTCGCTAGTGTTGTGTCTGTGAAAGGATGGTTTTATGTATATGCTTCACGTTTCTATGTTTACTCCTTCCTGTTTTTGTTTGCTTATAAAGCGAAAGCTGATGACGTTCTGCTAAAATGCTTGTTTGCAACTAATGCTACTGAAATGTCACTAATGTGTTACTAATGTTCTACTGAGGTGCTACTAAAATGTCAATTAAATGATGCTGTAACACCGATTAAATATTACTGCGATGCCATTGAGAAGCCTTTTAGTTACTGTCGAGATCTACTTTTGGATGACGTTGATATGCTACTGTGATATTACCCAGAAGATTGGCACTGGTATTTAGCTGTTAATTACATCAACTGTCACTCAAACTACCGTGCAGTGGTTAAAGTGGTTTGGGTGAGCAGTGGGAACGCCAAAGAAGAGTTTTATTCGAAAGCATGTGTTATCAAGGTTCCAGTGCATGGTGAGCAGTGGGAACGCAAGCCAACAATTTCGAGAGCAGTTGGAACGCCGTTCCCACACCACTTTAAACCCTGAAACTACGTGCTGTATAATAGCGCATGTCAAAATGACCACGTTCATACAGTCATCCATCCGTCCATCCATCCGCCGTCCATGTCATCCGTTCCTCCATCCATCGAGCCATGCATCCATCCATCCATGCATTCATCTATCCATCCATCCATCCATCCATCCACCCATCCATCGATCCATCCATCCGTCCATCCATCCATGTCCGTCCATACATCCGTTCCTCCATCCATCATCCACATCCATCAGCTACATTCCTCCATCTATCCAGCCATGCATCCATCCATCCACCCATGCATCCATCATCCATCCATCGATCCATCCATCCATCCATATCCATCCACCATCCATGCATCCATCCATCGTCTCTCCATCCATCCATCCATCCATCCATCCTATCCATCCATCTATCCATCTATCATCTATCCATCCATCCATCCATCCATCCCAACCAATCATCCATCCATCCATCCACTCATCCATCTATCATCCATCTATCCATCTATCCATCCATCCATCCATCAGATCAGTGGGAACTGCCAAAGAAGAGTTTAGTCTTCGAGTCTAGCATCCATCTATCATCAAGGTCGTCATTGCATGATGAGTCCATCGCAAGCCATCAATTTCGAGAGCATCCATCTATCCGTCATGCATCTATCCACCCATGCATGCATCCATCCATCGATCCATCCATCCATCCTATCCATCCACCCATGCATCCATCCGTCTCTCCATCCATCCATCTACGTAGCCAGCCAGCTTAAAGACCGATATATCGCTTCTAACAGTTATGTATAGCATCACTCTCCTCGTCAACAGTCACTTATGGGGCACTGACAGTTATAGGCAGGGTGCGACCGTACGTTGAGTCCCATAATAAAATACGCGTATCATACGTATTTTTATCCCCGAATGTAAAATACGCGTATTATACGTAAAAATACGTTGACTTAGAAACAATTTAATGTTCAATGGTGTGCCATACGAGACTTCGAGTCGTGAGAGTCGGACGCAAACTGAATTTGTTGATGTTTCAGAAGAATACGCGCAGTAGATACCTTACAGTAAACTTTGTTAAGTTTGTTTTTGGCAGCTATGCCTTTTAGTAACTTAGTTAACTATGTTGCAACGTTTCGTGTTCAATTTTACAATTATAGGGTACAACGTATT